>NQII01002083.1:360455-391063 GCA_002778355.1 Clitarchus hookeri | reverse complement strand
GAGAGCATTTTCAGCCCTCCCCGTCGCCTTACACCCATTACAGGTTGGTTGGCCGACCATCGGCCCAGCTCCAACCCGGCCCCTTCCCCAGGGCCAACCCAGAACACCAAGCGGAAAACACTCCCCCGGCAGATTGACATGAGAAGAACGTTCCGCGATTGTTTACCGCTTCCGATCCCATGTAGGGCTCTCGCCTACCTTCCTACAGCTCTCGGCCTTCTCAGAAGCCCATATCCAACGTCGCGTTCAAGGCGACATTGTCTCGGGAACAAAGCTGCCGTAATCTACTAGCGTGCACTTCCTCACACGCTGTCGGAGTACGCCAGGCGTGTGGTCTGCGTTGAGACTCGGCGTCGTCGTCAAACAGTGCTTTGAACAGTGGCGCCACACTGTACAAGTTTGTAATGTAGCAATGAAACGCACACTCACTTTATTTTTAGCATCGGGGTTTAAGTAATTAAATTGCGTAATTTGTTGCAGGACGTATTTAATATAGATGAAAGTAAGTAACACTCGTTTTAATGGCAGGAAGGATACCTGCCGTAGCTTGTATAAACATCTGAAAAATTGATATATTTAAACTGTGGAAAAGTGTAGCTCGCTGGGCTTGAGAAAGTATTAACTAATGGAGTTTTTAACCTCGTGCTGTTCCCGCCTGAAGAGAAATTCGCGGATGACTTGTGAGCTGATTTGTTAAACATTTCCTTAAAGTCGGTGAGATTTTCACGGCACCGCGCTGCGTAGCGACGAAAAACATAACCTGGTTTGAAAATATAAAGTATGGAGCCTCTGCTGATTCCTGACATCTTCGTGCTTCAGGAACGAACATTGCCGAGGTTGCACGAAGTATTCCTCGCCCGAGTTATCGCTCCAATGGCAGTTAGGAAATGTACACCACTAACACTGGTGCGGAGCTTGTTTTCGTATTAGAGGGCGCGGGAGCGATAAGGGCGAAACTGCCACACGCATCAAGTGCGCCATCGCCGCTAAGCGCAAGGCTCTGAACTGGCGTGCAGTGTTATCTTACTGCACGCACCTATGAGACTTTAAGCGGTGATCCTATTATTTTATTGGTGGAAAGTCTATACTCTATATTAGGGATGCTCAAACGGTCGATCGCGATCGACCGGTAGATCGCGAGAGCTTTAAAAGTCGATCGCGGATGTATGTCCACATTCCCTCAAGAAATTAAAAATAAGCGCCTTCCGTCAGTCACTCGTAAGGCGACACTGTGATACGTAATAATAAAATGTAAAGTCACGCCGACAAGAACGCTGCGCACCGCCGGAGTTGTCGGCCACGGCTTAGTATTGTTCGCTCCCGGGGTTTGTAAGGAATGGCTTTCTGGATTAAGAAACCGCCTTGTGAGTTTTATTCCGTTTTGGCAAGTTTGCAAGTTCGGTAACATCAAACAGCAATTTTATCCGTCGCCTGGAGCGCTAATCGTTATGAGAGTACACCTTCGCGCTAATCGTTATGAATATTCTCGCTAGGTGGCGCTCTCTTCGAAAAATGGCGGCAACGATTTACAAAATGTAAACATAACCTGATCAAAGTGTACTCGGTATAGTAACACGCGAGTGTGACCGGGGCTTTAGTCAACGAACGGTGCGAGTAATATCAGTGGTGTTCAAAGAGTACTTTTGCGTGGTGTGTTATCTGTGTGTTCAGAACAGGATTTACGATACAAAATGAGCACTGCCAAAAAAAGTAAAATGTCTCATTTTAATAATGATTGGGAGGAAGAATTCGTGTTTACTATGGTCAAAGATAAGTGTGTTTGTCGAGTTTCAGTTGCATTGCCTAAACGCGGGAACTTAGAGAGGCATTATAAAACCTTGCATAAAAACTACGAAAACGATTTCCCAGCAAAGTGCGAGTTAAGAAGACAAAAGTAAATGATTTGAAAAGTAGTTTGAAAGCAGAGCAAGCCTTATACACTAAACCAGCCAAACAATCGGAAGTTGCAACAGTCGCGTCTTATAAAATTACTCAAATACTGGCAAAACACAAGAAACCCTTCGAAGATGGGACGGTAGTGAAAGAAGCATTTCTAGAAGCGGCGAAGGTGTTATTTGGAGAATTCAAAAATAAAATAGTTCTTATGCAAAGTATTATTACACAGAGCGCACACGAATGATATGGACTGTCCCTTTGGTGTAATTTGCTAGACTTGGTTAACGTTGGTTTGCATGAGGCGGAGGAATATCCGGGAAGTAGAACTTTTGTAGGGCTTCAGAACAAGTTGGAAGCAACGACGAGCCGCATTACGGGGTCATAAGGACGACGGTGCATTCCATTGACAAGCGAGCCTCGACCTTGCTGTGCCTGTAGCGGGGCGGGCCCGTCACCGGGTGAAGCGACAGCCGACGACGCGGCGAGTGTCCTTGAGCCTTCCTTCGACGTCGCGAGGCCTTGACACGCAGGACATCTCCGTCTGTGGCGAGTGTCGTCGTTCTACTCCGGCGTCGTCGCTATGGACCAGACATTCTTATTGTTTTTATTCCGTACTCACGTCGTTGTTTTTACGTGAATACATAGCAGGAGCTTGAGCAATAGAAATAACAGCAGTCTGATTAATTACACTTTCATGAACTGCAAAAGTCTTTCAACATATAACATCACGAGCATCTATTCGATTAATATAACTAATTGAAGAAGCCGGACTATTATGGGCACGACGGGGGAAAAAAATAACACATTTCTAACAATCCACGGCCAGGATTACCTGCAAACCAAATCCATACAATAAAGAAATCAAAACATAACTTCCTTGACATTGCATAACTTGTTTAACCAAAACGTAATCCTGTTTAGCAACGTCCGTACTAAATCCTCCGATATTCCTACATATCTTCCTTGGATAGTGTCTTCTCCTTTTGTAGTGTCCCCGTGACATGTTGTGTCGAATCACCGTTCTTGGGTTTGCAGGGTTTGATCTGAGGAGTAGCGGGCCCTATAAACTAACCTATATCCAACATCTTGAAACGATACGTTGATCGGTGGCGTGCTTATCCGGATTTGAATCCGGAGCCTTGTGCTGTTCGATATGATGAATGTTATCGATGTTTTTCACGTGTCCAGATTGGTAACGTTATCATATTGGAAATACCTTAATTATGCTATCGACTAAGCTGTCACACGTTGTAAACGCGAACTACTTAAATTGGCGAAATCCTACATTTTGCAGGTCATTTTACTAACACAATTGTCAGCACCGCCGCGTCACATGTCAACGACGCTAATTCAATACACACGATATTTGTCCATTATATATATATATATATATATGACGCAGATGTTGTTGGTATTGCCGGTAACATCGACCATATCGCGTGGCCGATATGTAGATATTTATTTTAAAAAATAGTTCGGCTGTTATTTTTACTATCGTAAATTAAATCTATGTATCGAAAGTTGGAAAACCCGTGGAAACCAATAGAAAATATTTATTACATTTTTATGTACTTAGGCTCTGCTTAACCCTTTTGTAGCAATTTTTAGTTTTCGCGTCATAATTTCGAATTCATATTAAATACTGACAATGTATCTACGATTATAGGAAATTTACGTCTTACGAGGAGTTTTAATATTTTTTTGCTGAATGTTGTGCGTTATCTGCTAGTTGTAAAAAGTCGAGATTATATTTATATTTTATCAATAAGCTCAGGCCCTTTTTGCAAGCATGAAAATAATACACAATGAAAATTAAATACAAAAGTATTAAACAACTAGTAAATTGTAAATTATCTATAATCGAACATTAAAAATAATATCTGTGAAAGTGAAACTATGACACGAAAAAGAAGAATTTCTGCGAAGCCGAGTCATAACAGTCTGAAAAGTTCATAAGTGGTCCGAAAATAATGGGTTGCAAATAAATGCAAAGAAAACTCAGTACGTAATAACTGGCCCGAAAAAACTTAAAACTACCGTTGATCCAAAAAACATCACCCCTTTAATCATTAGCGGTCAAAAAATCTGGATGACCCGTACAGTTACAAATCCATATGTTGAATTCAACGATTCTCTTACTTGATCAGATCATATCAATGAAATCTGCAAAAAAGTCTTCTGTTCATTGCACTCACTTAAGCGCATGAATTTATTTTTACCCATAGCCGCAAAAAAAAACTTCCTGTACAGTCACTTACACTCCCAAGTATAGATAACTGCGGCGTTGTCCATAGTGACCTCGCAAGTGATTTATCTGCAGAGTTACATCGCTTGCAAAGCATTTGTGTACGTTGGATATATAACTTGAAATCGCGGGAGCATATCAGCTCTGACTACGAAACACTCAGTGGATCGCTCTTGATGACAGGCGCAGACTGCATACACTGATCTTGTAAAAAAAAAAAGACACTTACATCTGACATCCCTAAATNCTGCATACACTGATCTTGTAAAAAAAAAAGACACTTAAATCTGACATCCCTAAATACCTTGCAAATAAATATCAGCCCCTAAATGTAAACCATAATCATCATACACGTTCGTGCGAAACATCACAACTCATTGTTTCCTGTCACAAGTTCAATTTCATTTCCCAATCCTTGACGGTCTCGAGTGCTCGTTTTTGGAATGACCTGCTTAGTAATTTGAAAGACTGTCCAAACGTCAGTAATTTCAAACATAAGTTAACATTTCATTTGTAGCATGTAAAGTTTCGAAAGTACATAGTAGAAAAATGGCGCTATGTTTTTTCCCTCGTATATTCATTGTGTATTTGTTGTAAACTAATAATATTTTTCTTTAATTCTTTTTGTTAGGCTAATGTGAACCCCCTCTCTCTTATTTTAATCGTGATATTTGTTTTTACTTAGGTATACTGTAAGGTTTTTCCACGTGTTTCTTAGAATATCAAGCTAAACGGTGTAAATATTTCCATATCCTACACATTAACATTTCGCTTCTATCTGTTTTAAAATTTATATGTATTACTACGACTCTAATTTTTAACCTTTCTGTGTTAATGTGTACCAACGGGAAAAACATTTCGTTTAAACTTATTTTTAATGGTTTTTAGTAAAACTTTTTATATAATTTTTATTGCATGTTTGTTTTTTTAGGATAGATAATCTAGTTGTATAGTTTGATGTTTCACATTGATGTGAATTACTATGTGGTTAAGTGTAACAGAAGGCGAAAGCCTTAATTTCGCCACCAATAAATACATAATAATAATAATAACAACCGCCATGACAAGTTTCTTTGTTGTTAGTTCGCTGACCGAGCGGGGTGGCGCGGTGGTAACGCATTGGACTCGCATTCGGGAGGACCTGGGTTCGATTCCCGGTTCGAAGCAGTTGTCTACTCTAATTTAAAAAAAAACCTGTGGAATATTTTGATGTAAATATTTTTTCACGACAAAAATGAAAGCCGATATTTTGTTGCCAATTCATAAATTTGGTTATTGAAACACAAATGTGGTCGTTAAAAATTGTCGGTTAACAAAAAAATCGCCGTTAGTTGCCCTTTATTTACGATATTTATTCTTCCCTAAATCACTGTTTTTAACTACAGGATGATTCTAAAGTCATGGGACAAACATTGAGGGGTGGTAGAGCTCACTAAAACAAACAATTATTGTATAGGAATACATGGGTGGAAGTGACGCGTTGAGGCACAAACACAAAAACATAACACATTAACGGAAACATAAAATATTCATTAGCAGCATACTTAACGAGTGATTCCGTACATAAAATGTTGCCGGAAATGCATCCACCAACAGTCACGCATGCTTGGCGACCTCTGCATATGGCGTGATTGGCTGACAATGGTGGCGTGCGTGAAATACCCGGCGTATTTGAATCTGTTTGCCAATCACTCCACCGACGCTACCAAGCTTGCATTACTGTCGGTGGTAGCAATTTTGAGCAATTAAACATTGCTGTAAAAAGCCATTTAGCGGCGACGTTGTAAATAAACAATGTGTTGCATTTCTTGTGTTATTTTTGTGTTTGTGCCTCAACGCGTCACTCCCGCCCATATATTCCTATACAATAATAGTTTGTTTTAGTGAGCTCTACCACCCCTCAATGTTTGTCCCATGACTTTAGAATCATCCTGTATAGCGAAAATGGTGTATTGTTTGCGAACATATTTCTGTATTAAAGCCTACAGTCGCCGCTTGAGATAGCGAGGGAACAGAAGACTCGCGAAGCTTGCTCATGCTATTTCCCGTCGCCGTCGCCGTCCTTCCTTAAGGCTGGCCGTGACCTTGAGGCATGGGAAGTTCTTACTACGTAGGCTCCGNTGCGCACTCGGCTCGCGGGTCATCACCGCAGGCGAAGAAGACATGCAGCCTCTGGACAACTGCACATGACCTCGCCAGTGCACTGGCGGGGCCGCCACTAGCCCATTACCGTCCTCACTCCGTCAGCCTCGGTGTTTCCAGCCCTGGCCTTTTTAGGAGATGGAGATGGACTTGAGCAGCGATAGGCCATATATTCGCATTATTACCCCATTTCAGGGACCGTGTCTGGGCCCACGCAGCAGCACAGGGACAAACCCTTCCCTGAGGTCGAGAAGGCCCCACCGGAGCTCGTCAGCCGGGGCAGAGAGCCCGCCACCTGACCCCGCGGTGGACTCAGGTCGGAGATCCAGTAGGGAGGTTACGCCACTTCACGCCGGTCTGCTCTTACGCCCAGTTAAGGCCGGTGGCCGCTACGTAGGCTTCCACAAGGGGGATGGCCGTACACCGGGATCTGCTACCGACTTTCACCGAGAGCATTTTCAGCNGTGGCCGCTACGTAGGCTTCCACAAGGGGGATGGCCGTACACCGGGATCTGCTACCGACTTTCACCGAGAGCATTTTCAGCCCTCCCCGTCGCCTTACACCCATTACAGGTTGGTTGGCCGACCATCGGCCCAGCTCCAACCCGGCCCCTTCCCCATGGCCAACCCAGAACACCAAGCGGAAAACACTCCCCCGGCAGATTGACATGAGAAGAACGTTCCGCGATTGTTTACCGCTTCCGATCCCATGTAGGGCTCTCGCCTACCTTCCTGCAGCTCTCGGCCTTCTCAGAAGCCCATATCCAACGTCGCGTTCAAGGCGACATTGTCTCGGGAACAAAGCTGCCGNCCCTCCCCGTCGCCTTACACCCATTACAGGTTGGTTGGCCGACCATCGGCCCAGCTCCAACCCGGCCCCTTCCCCAGGGCCAACCCAGAACACCAAGCGGAAAACACTCCCCCGGCAGATTGACATGAGAAGAACGTTCCGCGATTGTTTACCGCTTCCGATCCCATGTAGGGCTCTCGCCTACCTTCCTACAGCTCTCGGCCTTCTCAGAAGCCCATATCCAACGTCGCGTTCAAGGCGACATTGTCTCGGGAACAAAGCTGCCGNACAGCTCTCGGCCTTCTCAGAAGCCCATATCCAACGTCGCGTTCAAGGCGACATTGTCTCGGGAACAAAGCTGCCGTAATCTACTAGCGTGCACTTCCTCACACGCTGTCGGAGTACGCCAGGCGTGTGGTCTGCGTTGAGACTCGGCGTCGTCGTCAAACAGTGCTTTGAACAGTGGCGCCACACTGTACAAGTTTGTAATGTAGCAATGAAACGCACACTCACTTTATTTTTAGCATCGGGGTTTAAGTAATTAAATTGCGTAATTTGTTGCAGGACGTATTTAATATAGATGAAAGTAAGTAACACTCGTTTTAATGGCAGGAAGGATACCTGCCGTAGCTTGTATAAACATCTGAAAAATTGATATATTTAAACTGTGGAAAAGTGTAGCTCGCTGGGCTTGAGAAAGTATTAACTAATGGAGTTTTTAACCTCGTGCTGTTCCCGCCTGAAGAGAAATTCGCGGATGACTTGTGAGCTGATTTGTTAAACATTTCCTTAAAGTCGGTGAGATTTTCACGGCACCGCGCTGCGTAGCGACGAAAAACATAACCTGGTTTGAAAATATAAAGTATGGAGCCTCTGCTGATTCCTGACANCACCGCGCTGCGTAGCGACGAAAAACATAACCTGGTTTGAAAATATAAAGTATGGAGCCTCTGCTGATTCCTGACATCTTCGTGCTTCAGGAACGAACATTGCCGAGGTTGCACGAAGTATTCCTCGCCCGAGTTATCGCTCCAATGGCAGTTAGGAAATGTACACCACTAACACTGGTGCGGAGCTTGTTTCCGTATTAGAGGGCGCGGGAGCGATAAGGACGGNAACCTGGTTTGAAAATATAAAGTATGGAGCCTCTGCTGATTCCTGACATCTTCGTGCTTCAGGAACGAACATTGCCGAGGTTGCACGAAGTATTCCTCGCCCGAGTTATCGCTCCAATGGCAGTTAGGAAATGTACACCACTAACACTGGTGCGGAGCTTGTTTTCGTATTAGAGGGCGCGGGAGCGATAAGGGCGAAACTGCCACACGCATCAAGTGCGCCATCGCCGCTAAGCGCAAGGCTCTGAACTGGCGTGCAGTGTTATCTTACTGCACGCACCTATGAGACTTTAAGCGGTGATCCTATTATTTTATTGGTGGAAAGTCTATACTCTATATTAGGGATGCTCAAACGGTCGATCGCGATCGACCGGTAGATCGCGAGAGCTTTAAAAGTCGATCGCGGATGTATGTCCACATTCCCTCAAGAAATTAAAAATAAGCGCCTTCCGTCAGTCACTCGTAAGGCGACACTGTGATACGTAATAATAAAATGTAAAGTCACGCCGACAAGAACGCTGCGCACCGCCGGAGTTGTCGGCCACGGCTTAGTATTGTTCGCTCCCGGGGTTTGTAAGGAATGGCTTTCTGGATTAAGAAACCGCCTTGTGAGTTTTATTCCGTTTTGGCAAGTTTGCAAGTTCGGTAACATCAAACAGCAATTTTATCCGTCGCCTGGAGCGCTAATCGTTATGAGAGTACACCTTCGCGCTAATCGTTATGAATATTCTCGCTAGGTGGCGCTCTCTTCGAAAAATGGCGGCAACGATTTACAAAATGTAAACATAACCTGATCAAAGTGTACTCGGTATAGTAACACGCGAGTGTGACCGGGGCTTTAGTCAACGAACGGTGCGAGTAATATCAGTGGTGTTCAAAGAGTACTTTTGCGTGGTGTGTTATCTGTGTGTTCAGAACAGGATTTACGATACAAAATGAGCACTGCCAAAAAAAGTAAAATGTCTCATTTTAATAATGATTGGGAGGAAGAATTCGTGTTTACTATGGTCAAAGATAAGTGTGTTTGTCGAGTTTCAGTTGCATTGCCTAAACGCGGGAACTTAGAGAGGCATTATAAAACCTTGCATAAAAACTACGAAAACGATTTCCCAGCAAAGTGCGAGTTAAGAAGACAAAAGTAAATGATTTGAAAAGTAGTTTGAAAGCAGAGCAAGCCTTATACACTAAACCAGCCAAACAATCGGAAGTTGCAACAGTCGCGTCTTATAAAATTACTCAAATACTGGCAAAACACAAGAAACCCTTCGAAGATGGGACGGTAGTGAAAGAAGCATTTCTAGAAGCGGCGAAGGTGTTATTTGGAGAATTAAAAAATAAAATAGTTCTTATGCAAAGTATTATTACACAGAGCGCACGCGAATGATATGGACTGTCCCTTTGGTGTAATTTGCTAGACTTGGTTAACGTTGGTTTGCATGAGGCGGAGGAATATCCGGGAAGTAGAACTTTTGTAGGGCTTCAGAACAAGTTGGAAGTAACGACGAGCCGCATTACGGGGTCATAAGGGCGACGGTGCATTCAATTGACAAGTGAGCCTCGACCTTGCTGTGCCTGCAGCGGGGCGGGCCCGTCACCGGGTGAAGCGACAGCCGACGACGTGGCGAGTGTCCTTGAGCCTTCCTTCGACGTCGCGAGGCCTTGACACGCAGGACATCTCCATCTGTGGCGAGTGTCGTCGTTCTACTCCGGCGTCGTCGCTACGGACCAGACATTCTTATTGCTTTTATTCCGTACTCACGCCGTTGTTTTTACGTGAATACATAGCAGGAGCTTGAGCAATAGAAATAACAGCAGTCTGATTAATTACACTTTCATGAACTGCAAAAGTCTTTCAACATATAACATCACGAGCATCTATTCGATTAATATAACTAATTGAAGAAGNCTTTCATGAACTGCAAAAGTCTTTCAACATATAACATCACGAGCATCTATTCGATTAATATAACTAATTGAAGAAGACGGATTATTATGGGCACGACGAAAAAAAAACACATTTCTAACAATCCACGGCCAGGATTACCTGCAAACCAAATCCATACAATAAAGAAATCAAAACATAACTTCCTTGACATTGCATAACTTGTTTAACCAAAACGTAATCCTGTTTAGCAACGTCCGCACTAAATCCTCCGATATTCCTACATATCTTCCTTGGATAGTGTCTTCTCCTTCTGTAGTGTCCCCGTGGCATGTTGAATCACTGCTCTTGGGTTTTCAGGGTATGATCTGAGGAGTAGCGGGCCATAAACTAACCTATATCCAACATCTTAAAACGATACGTTGATCGGTGGCGTGCTTATCCGGATTTGAATCCATAGCCTTGTGCTGTTCGATATGATGAATGTTATCGATGTTTTTCACGTGTCCAGATTGGTAACGTTATCATATTGAAAACACCTTCATTATGCTATCGACTAAGCTGTCACACGTTTGTAAACGCGAACTACTTAAATTGGCGAAATCCTACATTTTGCAGGTCATTTATTAACACAATTGTCAGCACCGCCGCGTCACATGTCAACGACGCTAACTCAATACACACGATATTTGTCCATTATACCAATGACGCAGATGTTGTTGGTATTGCCGGTAACATCGACCATATCGCGTGGCCGATATGTAGATATTTACTAAAAAAAAATAGTTCGGCTGTTATTTTTACCATCGAAAATTAAATCTATGTATCGAAAGTTGGAAAACCCGCGGAAACCAATAGAAAATTGTATTACCTTTTTATGCACTTAGGCTCTGCTTTGCCCCTTTTGTAGCAATTTTTCGTTTTCGCGCCATAATTTCGAATTCATATTAAATACTGACAATGTATGTACGATTATAGAAAATTTACGTTTTACGAGGAGTTTTAATATTTTTTTTGCTGAATGTTGTGCGTTATCTGCTAGTCGTAAGAAGTCGAGATTATATTGATATTTTATCAATAAGTTCAGGCCCTTTTTGCAAGCATGAAAATAATACACAATGAAAATTAAATACAAAAGTATTAAACAACTAGTAAATTGTAAATTTTCTATAATCGAACATTTTAAATAATATCTGTGAAAGTGAAATTATGACACGAAAAAGAAGAATTTCTGCGAAGCCGAGTCTTAGCAGTCTGAAAAGTTCATAAGTGGTCCGAAAATAATGGGTTGCAAATAAATGCAAAGAAAACTCAGTACGTAATAACTGGCCCGAAAAAACTTAAAACTACCGTTGATCCAAAAAACATCACCCCTTTAATCATTAGCGGTCAAAAAATCTGGATGACCCGTACAGTTACAAATCCATATGTTGAATTCAACGATTCTCTTACTTGATCAGATCATATCAATGAAATCTGCAAAAAAGTCTTCTGTTCATTGCACTCACTTAAGCGCATGAATTTATTTTTACCCATAGCCGCAAAAAAAACTTCCTGTACAGTCACTTGCACTCCCTGCGGCGTTGTCCATAGTGACCCCGCAAGTGATTTATCTGCAGAGTTACAGCGCTTGCAAAGCATTTGTGTACGTTGGATATACAACTTGAAATGGCGGGAGCATATCAGCTCTGACTATGAAACACTCAGTGGATCGCTCTTGATGACAGGCGCAGACTGCATACACTGATCTTGTAAAAAAAAAAGACACTTAAATCTGACATCCCTAAATACCTTGCAAATAAATATCAGCCCCTAAATGTAAACCATAATCATCATACACGTTCGTGCGAAACATCACAACTCAATGTTTCCTGTCACAAGTTCAATTTCATTTCCCAATCCTTGACGGTCTCGAGTGCTCGTTTTTGGAATGACCTGCTTAGTAATTTGAAAGACTGTCCAAACGTCAGTAATTTCAAACATAAGTTAACATTTCATTTGTAGCACGTAAAGTTTCGAAAGTACATAGTAGAAAAATGGCGCTATGTTTTTTCCCCCGTATATTCATTGTGTATTTGTTGTAAACTAATAATATTTTTCTTTAATTTTTTTTGTTAGGCTAATGTGAACCCCCTCTCTCTTATTTTAATCGTGATATTTGTTTTTACTTAAGTATACTGTAAGGTTTTTCCACGTGTTCTTAGAGTATCAAGCTAAACGGTGTAAATATTTCCATATCCTACACATTAACATTTCTCTTCTATCCGTTTAAAAATTTATATGTATTGCTATGACTCTAATTTTTAACCTTTCTGTGTTAATATGTACCAAAGGGAAAAACAACATTTCGTTTAAACTTATTTTTAATGGTTTTTAGTAAAACTTTTTATATAATTTTTATTGCATGTTTGTTTTTTTAGGATAGATAATCTAGTTGTATAGTTTGATGTTTCACATTGATGTGAATTACTATGTGGTTAAGTGTAACAGAAGGCGAAAGCCTTAATTTCGCCACCAATAAATACATAATAATAATAATAACAACCGCCATGACAAGTTTCTTTGTTGTTAGTTCGCTGACCGAGCGGGGTGGCGCGGTGGTAACGCATTGGACTCGCATTCGGGAGGACCTGGGTTCGATTCCCGGTTCGAAGCAGTTGTCTACTCTAATTAAAAAAAAAAACCTGTGGAATATTTTGATGTAAATATTTTTTCACGACAAAAATGAAAGCCGATATTTTGTTGCCAATTCATAAATTTGGTTATTGAAACACAAATGTGGTCGTTAAAAACTGTCGGTTAACAAAAAAATCGCCGTTAGTTGCCCTTTATTTACGATATTTATTCTTCCCTAAAACACTGTTTTTAACTACAGGGTGATTCTAAAGTCATGGGACAAACATTGAGGGGTGGTAGAGCTCACTAAAACAAACAATTATTGTATAGGAATACATGGGTGGAAGTGACGCGTTGAGGCACAAACACAAAAACATAACACATTAACGGAAACATAAAATATTCATTAGCAGCATACTTAACGAGTGATTCCGTACATAAAATGTTGCCGGAAATGCATCCACCAACAGTCACGCATGCTTGGCGACCTCTGCATATGGCGTGATTGGCTGACAATGGTGGCGTGCGTGAAATACCCGGCGTATTTGAATCTGTTTGCCAATCACTCCACCGACGCTACCAAGCTTGCATTACTGTCGGTGGTAGCAATTTTGAGCAATTAAACATTGCTGTAAAAAGGCATTTAGCGGCGACGTTGTAAATAAACAATGTGTTGCATTTCTTGTGTTATTTTTGTGTTTGTGCCTCAACGCGTCACTCCCGCCCATACATTCCTATACAATAATAGTTTGTTTTAGTGAGCTCTACCGCCCCTCAATGTTTGTCCCATGACTTTAGAATCATCTTGTATAGCGACAATGGTGTATTGTTTGCGAACATATTTCTGCATTAAAGCCTACAGTCGCCGCTTGAGATAGCGAGGGAACAGAAGACTCGCGAAGCTTGCTCATGCTATTTGCCGTCGCCGTCGCCGTCGCCGTCGCCGTCCTTCCTTAAGGCTGGCCGTGACCTTGAGGCATGGGAAGTTCTTACTACGTAGGCTCCGNCCCGTCGCCGTCGCCGTCCTTCCTTAAGGCTGGCCGTGACCTTGAGGCATGGGAAGTTCTTACTACGTAGGCTCCGTAACCCACCCCACTCTTACTTTATTCTAGCGCACCGTCGGAATACTTTCTTCACGCTCATTCAAGCCCGGTGCTTAGTTTGTCCTGAACGCACTTAGTTTGTAATGATCTTATCTCTCGTGCCTTCTTCTCACTGGCTGTTACGGAGTCTCCGCCATCGCCGGTGTTCCAAACGCAGTGTGATTGGCTGCACGGCACTGCCACTGCCTCGCGGCCGACCGTTCAGGGGAATCCCTAGTGAAGTGTTTGAAACTCCTCGAGGTGACATCAGGTTATGAGGGAGCACTGCGACGGGCTGCGCTGTGCATTCTCGGGTAGCCGACTGGATCTCTCGCTAGTCAGATCTGCAACAGAAAGGCATTATTACACGCCATAACAGCCAGTGGATTCAACTGCAGATGCTACTCAGTACTTTGTTCCTTTCCCNCAGAAAGGCATTATTACACGCCATAACAGCCAGTGGATTCAACTGCAGATGCTACTCAGTACTTTGTTCCTTTCCCTTACGAAAACCGCGCAAGGAAGGTTCTAGAAATGCGGTTTATAGTTTAGTCTCTCTGAATATATTGATACGATAGAAGTAAAACGTGGCGGCTCATAAATTATACCAATAAGTAAAAAGACTTTGTTTAACTTTTCCCAGACCACATGTTGACCGAGATACGCGTATAGGCACAGAGAGACAGTATTGTACTAAGGGAGTCACCATAAGATGCGGCGTAGAGATGTTTAATTTCAGATGGAACAGTTGTGTGAACACACTTGTAGCCTTCAATAGCCCCCCCCCTCCATCTTCCCTTTACCACCGCCCTTCTGTTGCGTAAAGCCAGCGTGTCTGAAAAAAGAGCGTCTTCAAAAAGAAATGTTTCCCCGTCCTGTGCTGGCTTTCTAGCACGTCTCCACACTAATTTCTCGGGACTTTTCTTCTTGCAGGAGGGGCCGCGGTGGCTTAGCGGTCAGACTACTCGCCTCCCACCAAGACCAACCGGGTTCGATTCCCGGCGGGTCGCTCTCGGATTTTCGCATGTGGGAATCGTGCTTGACGATGCCGTTGGTCGTCGGGTTTTCTCGGGGATCTCCCGTTTCCCTCGCTCTTGCATTCTGTCGCTGCTCCATACCCACCTCGTTTCACCCTCATCGGCTTTCAAGTCTTCGTTACTAAGAGCCGCCCAAATCCCTCCACTTGACTAGATTGGGTTTAAGTCCCTCGTTTTCACGCCGTCAGGTTAATTTTGGGCGGGGAGGGTGGTGAGGGGTTAATATTAAAATAATAAGTGTCTTACCGGAAGTTGGAATGTAAAACCTTGTGTGTGGTACGAAGGTGACGCCACTCTATCGAACGTTACAGTACGACACGGGTCAACTGTTTCCGTTGTATTTATTTTCGACTGTGGTCTTTAAGCCCACGCCTTGTCCAGCAGTCGAGAGGTCAACGTTGTGAACTGTTGTCACGACTCGTTGATAACAANCGCGGGGTATCTTTCCACTCGCCGCGGTCGCTATTTCTGGCTCACGGCGGCCTCTCGCGTGTTACCAGCCCCTGAGGAGGACACGAAGCGTCAAGAGAGGGCAACGGCACGTTGCAGTACTTCCGCGCAGCACTGACGTGTGGTTTACTGTTGCAAGGTAAGCTGGCGCTAGTTCTGTGCTGTACCCTGCTGCTTGCTTGTTCACATCTCCACCACAACAACGTAGTTCGGCAGGTGACGCCACGGGACGTGTGTAAGGGGTCCCTCGCCTCCTCGTCGAGGTCGAAACACACTCGGGTTCCCTGGACTCCACGATGACTAGTGGTTCCTGCTGCAGCACGGAGAAGTACAGCAGTGAGCAAGCGCCAACTTGCATTGCAACAGTTCACCACACGCCACCGCCGCACAGTCATGGCGGGGTTTCAGATGCCTGCACCGACGATACAACACAACATGAAGCCATGATGTGCATATATAGTCTGCTCGCTGTTTCTCCGCACTTGTTTGTACCAACCTTTGAAAAATCGCTTTACGTATGACTTGTTTGGTTGTTTTATACTCGCGTTAAAATTAACCTACCTAATTTTTAGTTAAATTGNAATCGCTTTACGTATGACTTGTTTGGTTGTTTTATACTCGCGTTAAAATTAACCTACCTAATTTTTAGTTAAATTGGAATTTTACTTGTGTTTTATTTATAAATTGTAATATTTAATGTATAATTAATACAAATAATACGGTGAGAAAATTGGTAATTTGTAATGCCTACTAAGAAATACTTCTTATGCACAAATATTATTACACTTAATGCGCACGAATGCGGTGCGTCCTATTGGTGTAATTTTCTAGACTTGGTTAATAGGGCNAAAATATTATTACACTTAATGCGCACGAATGCGGTGCGTCCTATTGGTGTAATTTTCTAGACTTGGTTAATAGGGCGTGGTACACAAACACTAAAAGTATTGGTAAAAATCTACAGGTTTTTGGAAGCAAATACAGAAAAAACTAAGAAGCGGCAACCCTACAGAATATTTTTCACTAACTTTGTGAGGAAATATTTCTCCAGCGTGATGCATTACTGTCGAGCTATGTTGTACGCCGTAAATTTGCACGTTTTACTGTGGCGTTGCATACCGCGCTAAAGGAATGTATCATTCCGTAGAACTATTTGCACACAAAGCGGGTAGAGACTGCTATTTAGGATTGTCTGTTTTTTTTTCCAGAAACCTGCGAACTTCAATTAACGTGTTCAGAGTCAGTTTATGTACCACGCCCTCTTAAGCTTTGTTTGCACGAGGTGGAGGAATATCCCGGAAGTAGAACTTGAGGAGCGTCGCAGGGTGTGTTGGGGGTGTGGATTGGACAAGTGATGCGCGCGCAGGCAGTCACGTGACGGTAACGCCACGCCTTGCAATCAGGCAAGATGTGGGCGGTGCGGAGCAAGTGTTCTGTGCGTCCTTCGGCTTGCGAAATTTGAATCTTGGACGCGTTTATCGTCAACATCGCTGCGTTTTCAACGAAGAGCCGACACATGGGGAGGAATATGACGGTGTGATTGCCAGCTCAAGGAACCTGGAAAGAAGACGACTAACAGTAACATTGTTCACGAGCTTCTGGTTCTAACATGCCCATAGCGGTGGATAAGGTATAACCATCGCCCCGGATGGTTGGCGTGGCCTCCACGATCACCGGACCTTACGGCACTAGACGCTTTCTTGTAAGGCTACATCAAGCAATGTGAGTACAGTGTTCGAGTCAAGGTGGCCGCCTGGGNACGGCACTAGACGCTTTCTTGTAAGGCTACATCAAGCAATGTGAGTACAGTGTTCGAGTCAAGGTGGCCGCCTGGGCTGGCCGCCCAACGGTGTGCAGAGCTCCAGCAGGAAAACCTTTTATTAAAAAACCGTCCAACGTGTCAGAGTGAGACATGCTTACGAATAGCATTTGAGAAACGTTACGCGTCTGTAAATTTTTATTTCCTCCATTTTTCTCTAAAGCATGTTTTTGTGATAGTGAAAATGGCTCAAATGGGTTTTTTCGCGTATGGACATTCCGATACAAAACTTCAATAAAGTAATAGGGACGTGCAACAAACCTTTATTTTTATTATTACGTCATGAAATGGTAGGGTCTCCGCTGAAAGTCTCATAGAGGCGCGTTATCGACGGCAGGACTGCACCTGCTGTGCAGTTCAGTGCTTTGCGCGTAGAGGCGATTAGAGAGTTGATGCGAATGTCTCGGTCGCCCCTAACGCTCCCACGCTTTTAGGCCGAAGACGTGCAAAATTCCTTCAATCAGGAATGAGGGTGAAATGAGGTGAGAATAGAGCAGCGCCGGAATGGAAGGGCGTTTGAAACAGTAGATCCCGAGAAAATCCGCCGACAGCGGCATCGTCCGGCACGATTCACACTTACGAAAATCTGGTAGTGACCCGGCCGGGAATTGAACCCGGCTTGCCTTGGTGGGAGGCAAGCAGGCTAACCGCTCAGGCACCGCGGTCCCAGGCAAGAACTGAAGAATCGGCTTGGTGTGTGTAGGGCAGCATTTGGAAGCCACATAGAACTGGCCTAAGCACGTATGAAACTTGATAGGATGGTCTGTTATCTGGCACGTTGTTGTGATATATAATGTTTACGGTTAATTTAATACGGACGATCGAAACCCAGTCGTGACTTGGTCACATCTTGTACATCACATGGCCCGCATACGGCCGGGCCGTTCAACAGCCAATTTTGTTTTCTAGGTTTTGAAAATATTTTACAGTTTCGTGATATATCATGAAAACTTGATAACAATACTTAATAATTTGTGAATCGTAAACTTTTTTTTTCAACGTGAATTAGGAAATTCTACATTAACATCTTGATTAGTTCAAGTAGTTATATAATGTAGGTTCGAACACAGGATCGTGACAGGGTGCTGGGGTGCCACGCCGCAGAAACCTCATGCTCTTGCATTCAATCTCCATTTTTCCCGTTTTCCCCTCGAAATATCCCGTTTCCCCCTCGGAAAGTTCCAAATTTCCCTAATTTCCCCAAATTTTTTCAAAAATATTATTTTTCAAAATTTTTTTTAATGACTCCACAATGTAGAGGAANTTCCCTAATTTCCCCAAATTTTTTCAAAAATATTATTTTTCAAAATTTTTTTTAATGACTCCACAATGTAGAGGAATGACTCATTTTTAGGCAATGGGGAGCTGATGATTCATGAGGGGTTTCCCCAAATGCGAAATAAACTTCACGCTCTCGCCTTCACAGGGGTGCCGTAGTGACGCAACGGATAGATGACAATCATACCACAGCGGCACAGTACATGCTAAAGTTATAATATGAACACTAGTTTTTAAAATTTTTTTATAGTTTTTTTTATTTTTAGAAAATGGTAAGGTATATTTATTCAAATGAATTAAACACTTGTGTTTAATAGCACAAATAATAATAATGTGTACAGTATCTATGGTTTATTATTCATATTAAGTAGTTATATATATTCCACCATGAGATATATATTTTCTCAGGTGTGCAAAATAATAATATTATGTTCTGGTTTCCTTTACAAGTTTTTTCCACTAAGTATTTAAAAAAAAATGATTTTTTATTTTTTTTCGCAAGTTTTATCACTTACCAGTTGCTGCTGCAACGTACTCCCGTTTACCATCTGCATNTGATTTTTTATTTTTTTTCGCAAGTTTTATCACTTACCAGTTGCTGCTGCAACGTACTCCCGTTTACCATCTGCATAGAATAACCATGCAGCCGGCTCCGGACTTGTAACCGGCAGGACACTATTCCTACAACACTATCAATACATATAAATAAATATATATATTGGTAACATCATATATATAGTGAACAGGTAGGGTGCGAAGCAGCAGGGGGACGACAATTGAAGCGAATGCTTCAGCAACGGGAAAAAACAGAACGCTCATGTTATTGTAATTGATTCATTAACCTTCACTTATAGTTTCAATTGAAGATGCAACATACCTTAGCTGCGCAGGGTAGAACGTATGTGGTACCACATTCTTCCAGCGTGGTCGTATGTATGTGGCCTGTACATTCTTCGGTCCAGCGGTAAGTTGATCCATTATCAACTTCTCGCAAGGTAAATTTCACCTTCTTGTTCTCATCGCGTAGTTCTGTAATGTCTTCACATTCCATACATACTGCGAGAATACGTCCATTTTCAGGTAGCTCGCTCTTGGACCGGAGATTGTAGACGGCACACTGGTCGAACCAGTAGCAGGGTAGAATTTTGTAATATAAATTATCACAAGTGTCGTGATAACCCCAAAAATGATGTTCAGAGTAACATATTTGTACTTGCTCATGTCCCAGCTCTGGTTTAAACACAACTCTTGTGTATCCGATAAAGTAACTCGTGCACATGTTCACGCCTTCCGATAGAAATGCCACACAGTCACGTATGTTAAACATGTTGGTAGTTCTCTTCTCAACGAAACACTACTGCAGCTCTCCATGTTGGTCTTCTTATATCGCAGCCAGGTACGCCTCACACGTTAACGGCGAACACATTGTATTTCACGTAATTGTACCTCTGTGCATGTAGGTTGTATGACGGTCGCCGGTACAGCACTCGGTCCAGCGGGTAATTACACTACCAGTGTTGCCATTGCAAAGTTCATACGCAATTGCAAGAGTAAACTGTACATGGCATATGTACTCTTCGCATGATTTCATAGTACTGAGTGAACAAGGCAGCTTCATTCCAGGTCTTAGGTNCATGGCATATGTACTCTTCGCATGATTTCATAGTACTGAGTGAACAAGGCAGCTTCATTCCAGGTCTTAGGTGATACACGGCACACGACATTACATTACACGGTACTGAGAGAAAACTATTATCATTTGTACGGCTAGCCCAGTGTTCAAGGCCGTTACAAGATTCTACCTGCGACGGCTGGCCGGGCGGTTGGAAATGNCCTGCGACGGCTGGCCGGGCGGTTGGAAATGTACACGTCTGTATCCTACAGTAACATCGCCCTCATACGTAACTAGTGGGTTGAAGTACATGTTACGCACGTAATAAACTATGTTAGCCATTACGAAAATTCTACAATATGCATTGACCTCCCATTGTCCCTAGACTTGTTGCCGCCGTAGCTGAATCTAACTGTTTGAGCATTAAGCCAGACCATGTCGTCATCTGATACGAGTTGGACGTAGCGTGTAGGCAGTCGGATACGCATCTCATCGTCTAACATGCATGTTGCACATTTACCGTATGCTGACTCAGTGCGACGAAAATCTGATGCCATGCATACCTTGCCAATGACGAGCTCTGACAGCGGCCTATATCGGACGGTCCCGTTCAGCTCGGCGATTAGACATTCCANATCCTACAGTAACATCGCCCTCATACGTAACTAGTGGGTTGAAGTACATGTTACGCACGTAATAAACTATGTTAGCGATTACGAAAATTCTACGATATGCATTGACCTCCCATTGTCCCTAGACTTGTTGCCGCCGTAGCTGAATCTAATTGNCATTACGAAAATTCTACGATATGCATTGACCTCCCATTGTCCCTAGACTTGTTGCCGCCGTAGCTGAATCTAATTGTTTGAGCATTAAGCCAGACCATGTCGTCATCTGATACGAGTTGGACGTAGCGTGTAGGCAGTCGGATACGCATCTCATCGTCTAACATGCATGTTGCACATTTACCGTATGCTGACTCAGTGCGACGAAAATCTGATGCCATGTATACCTTGCCAATGACGAGCTCTGACAGCGGCCTATATCGGACGGTCCCGTTCAGCTCGGCGATTAGACATTCCANCATACCTTGCCAATGACGAGCTCTGACAGCGGCCTATATCGGACGGTCCCGTTCAGCTCGGCGATTAGACATTCCATGATGAGCTGCGGATCAGTACTAAAGTTCTTTGCCTCGATAGATGAGCTATTTATAATGGTCGGTGGCGTTTTTTGACCTTCGATATAGTCCGACAGATGCCATNTGCCTCGATAGATGAGCTATTTATAATGGTCGGTGGCGTTTTTTGACCTTCGATATAGTCCGACAGATGCCATGACCTAATCAACAACGCATTAAGACAAGGGCATACAAGGTTATGCATACACGTGTCACATACATGTTCTAGCAGGTCCGTATATTTCTCTCTCAGCCTTCTAAACGACGGGCGTCCACACTCTGTTTGTAGATCGCAGATTTTTATTTTAGTGGTGCAATAATTGTTTAAATGCGGCTTCTGCTCCNGCGTCCACACTCTGTTTGTAGATCGCAGATTTTTATTTTAGTGGTGCAATAATTGTTTAAATGCGGCTTCTGCTCCGGCCCGGCCACAAAGACTGTACCATTCTTACTTAGCGCAGCGACAAGTACATTGCATGCTTCCTCGCGTTTCAAATCGCCCTCACTCCAATTGAGGCCGTGGTATCGCTTTTCCAGCCAAATGTTCGTTACTTTGTTTTTCANTGTTTCAAATCGCCCTCACTCCAATTGAGGCCGTGGTATCGCTTTTCCAGCCAAATGTTCGTTACTTTGTTTTTCAAGTCCAGCACACGCCATGGACACGGCGGTCTGAATGTATACGTCTCTATGTGGTCGTCATCGTACGCTATACAAATACGTTTAATAATAAAACCCTGCTGCGAGTCGCATCCCTGAATGTTTGCATACATTATGCCGGTTGTAGAGAGAATGTACTATAGTTGTAATCTACGTCAGTATATTAACTACTCTGTCGCGCTTGTTATACGTGATCAGTCCATCGTGAAGTATTAAGGCGTAGGCCTGGGTGAAGGCCGGGAAATTCTCCGAAGCATTAATTTCAGCCTACAATGCCGGATTTTAAGCGGCTGTTTTGTTTGCTGTTCACAATAAAGTGAACACTTTTGACGCCTTAGTTACTTATTTCCTATCAGTCTGTTTTTATCCATCCACACTTAAAAAAAAAAAAAAAAAAAAAAAAAAAAAATATATATATATATATATATATATATATATATATATATATATATATNAAAAAAAAAAAAAAAAAAAAAAAATATATATATATATATGTATATATATATTGCCATGTAAGTAATAAACACAGCGTATAAATTTCACCGAACTCGAAAGTTAACATCTAAAACTGAAATAAAATATACTTATTGACTATTATTCGAAATGAGATTGCTTCAAAAAGAGCTTATATTCTACAACAACTCTTGGTTTCAAAATCTGAGTTCCCCTTTTGTTGAATGCAACCAACTCATATTTATCTTTTGTGGTAAACATTATTACCTCACATTTATCTTGCCATTTTATCACACCAATCTTTGTGTTACTCTGTGCTGACATCCTGCGGGACTCCTACGCCTGTTGTTGCCTCTTTCCATGCATTCATTTTCAAACTCCACGTGTAACCGCTAGTAAGGTAAAGTTTGGAAACTTTTACACCACACCGATGTATTTTGTTTGGTACATATTAACGAAACAATAAACGTCCCCTACAGGGTATTATTGTCTCATCAATGCAGAGATCTTCTTGTGGAACAACTGCCTGATAACGAGAGTAGAATAAGATTTACACAAGGTTGAACCTGGTAAAGCCTGACCCCATGAGTAGCTGTTTAATTATTGGCAGCATGAAACTCGAAGTAATATTTCAAATCTGTCTCTTGACATTGCGCAACTGACCTTGTTTGAATACCGTATGTTATTGCTCCAGTAACAGGTTAGATTAGGCATTTTTACCAAACCCACCCAAATTGTTATGCCAGTCTCTTTCGATTTTATAAGACTGAAATGCTTAATTATATCTCTTAAATTTATTTTCTGGCTAGCTGAACAAGATAGTCTACGATGTCATTGTTAGCAAAAAATACTTACACATCCTCAGGTGAACTATTTACATATAGTATCAAGAATGCCATCACTGAGAGGAGGACTGAAACTTGTAGGAAAACTTACTGGCTCACTTCTAAAATCACCCCAAACAATATTAACACTACCACTATTCACACATTGAATTTGGTCAACAAAGGAATCAGAATCACTTCTGTGAACACTGCGGCCATGTTCTGACTCAACTTCACTAACACGAGCATCGGAATTGTCCACAAAATCAACTGGAGCACTACATATTTCCCCCAGACTTGATGTATCTGTACAAGGAATACCCACACTTAGTTGATTACTTGCATATGCTTGAGTCGAAGCAACTTCTGTGACGTTATCATCTTCACTGGATTCCAAATCACTTTCGATAAGTTTTTGTTTCACGGTTCTGTTGCGAACAACAGGTTGGAAATGTGGGTCATCATCTGTATTATCACCTAACTGCTCACTTACCGCCATCACTATCACTTATAGCTTTGTCTCAATTCTTACGTTTCCTAGCTAAATCAACTAACATTCTCCNTATCACTTATAGCTTTGTCTCAATTCTTACGTTTCCTAGCTAAATCAACTAACATTCTCCCTCTGATAAACGTAACGCAGCCCTACAATAAACACACAACCCAGTGAAGCAAACGAGCAGCTCATAATATCAAAAAGAAAAAATAAAAAAATAATAAAAAAAACCTTACTTTTGTGAAGTACACTAGCGCTGCCAATAAAAAAGTTTGATTGCAACTACACAGCTGCATTCTTTGAGGCCAAGTGCATCTTTTTATATTAAAGCATTGTTTGTGGTTGACCGATGCGTCACGAGTCTTCCAAACAAACCTCAGTCTGCGAGTCACGTGGTGGATCACGTGGCGTGGTTAAAGAACTTACTGTGAGCTACATATGGTTCACATGACTTAACAAGAATCACGCTGGAGCCACAAATGGCTCGTATGGCTATCAATGTGTTGAGGATGTAGGACATTAAACTCGGCTCACATTTCCCCAGGAGAGAGAAACATTGCCTCTGGGAACTTATTGTGCCATGTAAATGATGAGAATGTTGGGGCGCGTAGGCTTACAGAGGATGGTCCCGCCGCAAACTAGTACCTAGCGTTATGATACGTATCAAAACTATGCATATGTGTTCGATGATTGATCTGGGAAAGCGCGAAAATGCAGTTACAAGCATAAGGTGGTTTAATGTTTGTGTTGGCTGCGTAGTCACTGAACACTTGCTCGCTGTTAACTGAAGGACGGCGACTGACATTTAGCCCAGCCTGAAGAATGGATAAGGCGAAGTGAAGTGAGGATGGAGCATATGTGAATATACACCTTACAAAAAGTTTTCAATATACGTACAGAATGCACGAATGTATGGAGTTTACGTAACGTAAGCACAGCAATTGGACGTAACCAACGGTACTGATACAAAACGTGAAATTCAAAGATTTTCAACACAAAAATTAACAATTTTATGGACAAATAAATACGAGATAACAACAAAATTAACTTAATGGTGTCTCTTGGCTAGGAGGGGTTTCTTTCTTCCCACTGCAGCTTAGTATCCTGTATGGCCTCCATGTGTTCATTGTACAGGTCCCTAAAGACGCCGTGGAAGGCTTGCATTCAGTGCGTTGTCATCTTCTGGACGAAGGTCGCGCTCCATCTGGGTAGCTCTTATGTGATCTGGTAGTGTCTCTCGAGATTGTGGACGATTATGAACTGCTACTTTCAGCTTGTCCCAGGCATGTTCAATGCGTAAGTGCGCCCTCTGTTGATCAGACAAGAACTACATAACTTCTACCACCCAAACTGCCGTATCTCTCAGTATTACAAACTTTCTGTGAGGTGGTTATTTTTATATTGCCGATCTTTTATAACTTTATCCTCTTTGAATCTTACTTTTTTTTCACACTCCTTTTCTGTCTTTCTATCGTCTGTTCATTCTGTCTCTGCCTCAAAATTCGCGCTCATAATGGAATTGAAAATAATCTTGTCGAAATTTTTTCTTAGGAATTTCACTTCCGAATTGCAGTAATACCATGGGTTCTATCTATCACTGTCAGATCACTTTCATTCCTGTTAATCCGACACCTGTGTCCATGCCTTACTGCATTACGTTAACTTTACGGGACGTCTCGTTAGCAATTTTTGGTTTTAATAATTTGAGTGCTTTTTTTTGGTTTTCATGTTATTTGTAGAGTACTTTCTTTTGGTGATGCCATTCATATCAGTTCGAACTGGGGGTACCACGTCAGATACAGACTGCTAAATGTGAAATAATTGAGTACCGTATTCTCAATGTCGTAGGGCGGAATTTTCGAATTTTGTCACCAAGATGTTTATCAAATTCTTCACACATGTTTTACGCGGTGTACGTTGTAAGGAAAAATTTTGTTCCATTCTGTATTTGCGATCAAGGGCGGAAGAGGGTGTAAAGAGGAGTTACGTTCAGCGATAAACGTATGGTGGGTAGGCGAACTCGACATTGCGAAGAGGAAGGGTAAACAAAAAAGTGGGTGATGCTTGACGACAAACAGAACTTCTGTTTTTTAGGATGCAAAAAGAGATAATTGCCGTTGGGCGCATATGTCCGCAAATGTGTCGCGTGACAGTTGCTCACACCCAGCGTTATCCCCGAAACTGCGAACACGTAGGGCTGATAAAGGAGGAGCTTATGGACATTTGCTCACTAGTTTTTTTTTCCTGCAGTGCAAGAAATACGTGCCAGTTTCATTTACCAAACAATAGAAACATTGCATTTTTTTTTTCATTGAATATTGTTCAGTAACCAACATTATGCATTTTGAGTATGAGTTAGGTTAGGCCTAACTTTCGCACGTATTTTGCAATGAATCACGTCACTATGAACTATGGGAAAGTAAACATTGGAAAGACGGTGCGAGGCAAGATGGCGGACGTGTTGGTGTTGTACGNAAATATTGTTCGGTAACCAACATTATGCATTTTGAGTATGAGTTAGGTTAGGCCTAACTTTCGCACGTATTTTGCAATGAATCACGTCACTATGAACTATGGGAAAGTAAACATTGGAAAGACGGTGCGAGGCAAGATGGCGGACGTGTTGGTGTTGTACGCGCAAGTGTGTGTCGCTAAAACGTGCCTCAATCGGGCAAACAACGTGTGAATCCAAGTCGTAATCGTTGAACAGATATTTATTGTCTTTTAGTCGTGGTTATTGTCGACTACGGATTGATCAGTGAAAGTTGCTCTGCTGTACGCTTATTTTACATCGGAGTTATGTCAGTGCTTCCAGTTATCATGTGTGTAAAGAAAATGCGAGTAATTCAACTGACAGACTGTAATTAAATTGCAAAAAAAAATTGAAAATTATGTGCGATTTCTTGCTTAGGGAAGTAATAACCCTGAAGGCTATTTGTGGAATGTACAACTTTCCAAAAATAGGATTTGGTCTTTATAGATTCCTATTGCCGAACACGTTCAGATTGTCTTCAGCCAATCACTGACAAAAGGAAAAGGCAGGTGTTGCAGCCCTAGTTTGTGCGGTAGATACTGTATATTGTGCTAACGAACTTTTGATAATTGCGTCGCTGTATTAAGCTCTCAATCTCAGTTCTAAAAAGTGGATTGGGTGAGCTTCCAAACCCCCCTTCCCCCTCTCCCGGTTGCGATGTTTACGGTGAAACAGCGGGTGAATTTTAAGTAGAGTTTGAAACCTGGCAGCTAGGCAATAATTATAGCGCATACAGTAATTCACAGTTATATTCGGTTTGTATTGGGTTTGAAAGTTTGTCGTTGTTATTGTTGCTTTTTGTCCAAAATGAACGCACATTTCGTTGTGGGTTACATACTGATGCATAAACTGTTTGGAAGATAAGTTACTTTAATCCGATGCGTAATGGTTACAAAAGGAAAGAATAGTACAGAGAGACTGTAAACTTCCAACCCGCTGAAATGTTCAGTTTGATTGTGCTTACCTCAATGTTGAGCTAAAGGATTCTCACGGTCAACTGAGCACTTTTGAAAGCCCTGCTTAAACTATACTTGTATGCATATTGTGTATTCTTCCGCCATGTGTGCTATTAACATTGTCATGAGCTTGGTCACTGTATTCATGCGTCGCGTCGGTCAAGTGAAACTTTCAAATTATCAGAAAAGTAAATATTGTAGACATTTGCTGATTCTCACACTGATGATAAAAAAAAACCAGAATGCAAAATAAATCCTTGTCGTTACCAATTTTGCTGGGTGTTATGCCTCTTAGTGCGCCCGTTAAAGTGTATACACGCCGGCACAGTGACATTTTTTAAAGGTTGATATCAAAATGTCTTAGTTAACTATGGACAGCCTATACTTTCACTACGTCGAGGCAACACGATAGGGATCAAGAGCGAACTAGCAAGCACTCGGGTTTTCCTCTGCGCTTTGTTCAAGCAAGGTAGAGTGTGCGGTGCGTGTAACGGACTGCACGGCGGCAGCGTCCGCCACGTTTCCTTCATGCGCAAATCCGAGTGATCCCGCCGGGAATCGAGCCCGGTTCGCCGTGGTAGGACGCGAGTAGTCTGACCACTGCACACCGCGGCCCCCAACATTGTTAGATAAAAATATGTTTACATTCTCGCGTGAAGAGTTTCGTGCCTATAGACGGTTTACGGTTTATTAGCAGTTTTTGAGATCAACCTTCGAAAATTGTCACTGTCACTTCCGGAATATGTAAATTTTAAATGGCACATTGTGGCATACGCCCAGTAAAGTTAACGATGGAGAGATAATACTTCCACTTCTTAAAGTTGGATTAAAAGTGCAAAATATTTATTTTTATAATAATTTCAGTCTTAGTTGACTGACAAATGAAAAAAATTGAGATCATGTAAGAATAACTAATTAGTAAAATATATACACTATTGTTTGTGAAAATTGCAACATCCAGAAAGAACGTCCAGAATGAATCCAAACTCGGAAGATGTGTAGAACAGTGTACCAGCAATAGGTGATTATGACTGCAGAGAGATGGCGTACATGTAGACCCAGCAGCGTCCTCTCGTGTGTAACCGGGAAGGTCAGTGTTACGCCAAGCGNGCAGAGAGATGGCGTACATGTAGACCCAGCAGCGTCCTCTCGTGTGTAACCGGGAAGGTCAGTGTTACGCCAAGCGCAGTCAGTGAAGAGTCGTCAAACGAAGTGAAAGCAAGTGCCAGTATGCCTCGTCAGTAAAAGGAAAAAGTTCGTTTTGCCGAAAGGGGATAGGGGATCGGAGCGTCGGAGCTGTTTATGCTCTGTCATTCCGGTCCCCCGGCGGCCATATTGCCAGCCAAGTTGGATGTCTGTGACCTTAAACTTTACCTTTGACCTTGTCCCGGTGATCTTTGACCTTGTAAATAAAAAACCCAAAAAATTAATAAAACTATATAAAAAATTTATAAAAATTATTAAAAATGCTATTTTAAATACTTATAAAATTAAAATTTTGAACGTTTGTGTTTAGAGGGTACAGGGGGTCGGAGCCGACCAGCTGCCATGTTGTAACATAACCCGACCGCCATGTTGGATATCATTGACCTTGACCTTAACCCCAATGCCCTTTGACCTTGAAACCCATAAAAAAAAAATCTAATGAAATTTGTTAAAAATGTACAAACCTTTATGAAAAATTTATTAATTCAATCAGCATCGCAAACAGCGCCAAAATCAGCACTACTTGCACCAATATTCCCATCAATCTTCCCATTAATCTTTTGCAATATTTCCATCAATATTTCGCAATATTTCCATCAATCATCAATTTATATTCAATCCATGGGTTTGTCGTCTGTCTCTATCCATGCATATTAAAAACAAATTATTCGTTAATTGTCTCCAAAATTTGTTCATGTCGACAGAATTAATGTTTTGTATGCAGTCAAATATTTATGTATTTTTGTACTAAAGCCTTTATTATCATTCTATATGCAGATTTTTCATTAATAGTCGAGTGCTAATAGCACCATTTTGAAGTTGTAAGGAATAAAATGATACGACACAAAATAAAAAAAAAACTATTTTATAATAATAATTTATTATTATTATTTTGTAATTACANATCATCAATTTATATTCAATCCATGGGTTTGTCGTCTGTCTCTATCCATGCATATTAAAAACAAATTATTCGTTAACTGTCTCCAAAATTTGTTCATGTCGACAGAATTAATGTTTTGTATGCAGTCAAATATTTATGTATTTTTGTACTAAAGCCTTTATTATCATTCTATATGCAGATTTTTCATTAATAGTCGAGTGCTAATAGCACCATTTTGAAGTTGTAAGGAATAAAATGATACGACACAAAATAAAAAAAAAACTATTTTATAATAATAATTTATTATTATTATTTTGTAATTACAATTTTAGAAGAAAGAAGTTTATCACATCATGCGATATATCCCTGTTCCTCCAGTTCACTAATGATTGACGATATATTTCATCGATGCGTGAGAGATTCCCGCGTTTTTGCATTTCAATCAAATATCTGAGTCTATCAACAAGTTCATTCGGGTCTTCGGGAAATATGTAGCCAGTATTCTCGGCGTCTTCTGCCTTCTTCATGTCACACGTTGCAGCAAATGTGTTGGAAAGGTGTGTCAGTGGATCGAGAAAATCGCTATCATCGTCTTTAGCACTATCACTGTCTTCATGTTCTTTTCCATCAATACTCTCTTCATGGTCATCTTCACCTCCTGTTTTGCATTCTATATTAAATTTGCTTTTCTTTGTAGCAGGAGGTGTATGCTCATGCATTTTTAGAGCGGACGACCGTTTATTTTGAAGTTCGTTGACTTAACACAAATTTCTTGCAAGTGGACATTCCACACAAACCGACTCTACTGCACTCATTCCGTCTTTGGCATTAACGGTCTCATCATAATTGTCTGTCGAATTGGTACACATCGATGCAGCAAGGTGTATTGTCGGCAACACTTGCTGACTCCCAGTAGACGAATCCTTGCAGATCTCGGTATGTTCTTTGAATGCATCGCCTTGCACAAACTGCATAAGACCAATGTCGTAATGCTTCATCGCGCGAAAAGGAATCTTCGTACAGGCNGTAATGCTTCATCGCGCGAAAAGGAATTTTCGTACAGGCCGTTCTCTCATGCAACCGACCACAGGTGAAAACTCGATCGCAGAATCGGCACTGGCAACAACTAGTTAGCGATGACGTAGGTCGCGGCTGCATGATCGTTGAGTTCAAGGGCAGGTCTTCGTGTTCACAATTAATCTTCTTGGTATGACGAGAGAGCGCTTCCAAATCGATGTTCACCTCACGGTATCAGAACGTCAACTGTCATTTTTTAAATGTATAAATGCTGTTATTTTACAGCAAAGAACCTAACTAGTGCCTACAAAAGGTCTTCCACCATAAACTTTGTATGTAAACAAATATGGGAGCACTCTGAGAAAACTCATACACTCGTTCGCCTCAGATGCGACAGCCCATACATCTAATCTAAGTATGGTCGAAAGTTCTTTTTCGA
>NQII01002083.1:309082-354998 GCA_002778355.1 Clitarchus hookeri | reverse complement strand
AGCATGTGTTACTAAACTGTCTCCCAGGCTGTGCTTGAATTACGGGCAGTCGTGATGGTTTTAGCCTGGTGGCTGGCCGGTCGACTACTTTTGCGGCCAGACCTTTGAGACCCAAATCAAGAATTTCAGTGTGAAGAAAGTCAGTGGCATGACAAGGGACCTTCCGGGGTTGGAGAAGGAGAACCCAGAGGAGTCATGAAGATGACGGGAGCAGCATAGGCTGGCCTAGGTCCCCGTTACAAGTTCGTTACACTAAAGAAAACAGCATCTGCCTTTACGATTTGACTTTGCGTTTGATTTCCGGCATGTCGTTTCCTATGGAACTTGACACGATGGAATTGTAAAACTTGACTTTAAGATTTAGAACAGTTCAAACTTGAAGCCAAAGCAAAGCAGCCATTTTGGCGAGAATCTATTAGAGGTTATGCGGAATAAATATTTGTTTACTATAATGCGACTTTCATCTCGGCATTTTAAAGCAAGCTCGTCTACATCAAAGAAATGGCAAGCGAATGTAGTGTGAGGAGGTAACATAGGAATTCGTACGTATCATATGAATAAACTAAACAAGCAGATTTTTTTGAATGAAATAACATTTAAATAAAAATGCTTAAGCTTATTTTCAAAACAGGTGCGTAAAATGCATTTCCGGGTGATATATAATGATTTACATGACAAAGGAACACATTTTTACGAAAATTGTAGTAGAACCGATTTTCAGTTGTTCAACTTTGACTTTACAATCGTACTTTTTATCAGTGGTTTCGTCTAAGGAAAGGACATGTAAAGTCAAATGCTACAGTTTTGTATTGTGTAGGCGCCTTTAGTTGATGGCGTCGCGTGTGCGGCTCTGACGGGACTTGCATCCAGCCATCACGCGCACAAGGCCAGGCGACATAGGCATCGTGCTGGCGGTGTGTTGAAACTCGCTCCCGGGAAATGAACGCGCTCGTCTTACGAAGATTGCGGAAAACAAAGAACAAGGGTTTACAAAACACTGGCAAAATACTAATCTGCAAATACAGCCGTGAGATAGTAAAACAGGGACTTTCCTGCTCGTAAGAACATGCATATGCCCAGTGGAGTAGGTAAATGGATGTTCGACTAATGTTAGTCCAAATGTCATATCGTCAAATAAACAACAGCGTAAGGAGTTGAATATCGTTATAGACTGAAGTATGGTCACTGTAATAATTCTTCCATAAGACATCGTACCTGCAGTAATAGCTGAAGGGAGGGTCGGGGACTGGAGATGGTGGTTGTAGTCGGGCGTGCACTACTCGCGTGCAAGCTGACTACGCCCAGTCACACTAACGGCGCTACAAATACAGGCATAGCTGCGATCTGTAGTCTAAAATCTCTCAAACAAAAGGCAACCATTTTTTTTCTAAATTCATCCTTTTAGCGAAAAGTTGAGACGGCGAAATCGTTGGCATTTTATATTTCTTAATTTTTTTTTTTATTTTCAACTTTAGATTTTATTTTAATTAGACAATAATACGTCAATGGTGTGATTTGTTTTATAGCACTTAATGTATTTATTTTCTATTTACTCCTCTGTAGTCATTTTTATCCGTGGGAAAATTAGCATAGGAAATCCGTCACTGCCAAATTTATGTAATCCGTGGAATACATGATATGCCTATGTCAGAGTCAAATTTTTAACGACCAACAGTGGCTCAGAAACAGTAAATAAAATATGGTTTTCTTCCATCACACTTAGAGACAAGTTTGAGTATGGCCAGGACACATGAGGATTTTCCGTGCCGGCGACTGTTCTCAGGTTTTGACAAAAACAAGTGCAGCTCCCAAGGGTAGTGGGATAACTGCGATGACTCTCCGTGATCGCAGTTCGCGTCCGACTGGACTAGAAAGCCCATAACTAGTGCAGTTGTGCGCCTTTAATCCTCTCCCACCCCGAACTGAGAAACTCAGATGTAAGAGTAGGGCCGCAGTGGCGCGCCGGGTTCGCATCCCGGTGGAGTCGCTCCCGGAATCTCGCACGTGGGAATCGTGCCGGACACTGCCACTAGTCGGCGGGTTTTCTCGGGGATCTCCCGCCCTTACATTCCAGCTCTTCTCCACACTCACCTCCACTGGGAGTCTGGCTCGGGTCCGTGGTGGAAAGCCGGAGATGTATCCACTCGGCCACCGAGATCCGTCCCTTAAGACATATAATTACGTTCACGATTCAAAGTCAACGGTACTGCATATAAACCGGCCCTTGTCCGCGCTCAGGGGCGTCGGTAAAGAGGCGGTGCACGCATTTCCTCAACCCTTCAGTTTCACTAGGGGATGCAAAAGACTTTANACGTAGTTTAAGTTTCATACTTAATGTATACTTACTAAAATTATATGTCAAATATTGTAAAATAGTAATGTTCATACTTGCATTATATATATTTTGTGTTAAAATATGCCAATAGGAAGCAGCGTTTGTGTGTGTGTGTGTAAATACTCACACCATTATTTCCTAAACGAAATTTTGCGAAGTGGCGTTTTTTGAAGTATCAGGGAGGCCAAATTCACTAAAATATTTTGCTCTCCCTCTCCTGTTTTCTTAACCGAAAATGCCCAGACGCCCTGGTCCACACTCCGAAAGTGTTCGGCCAACCTTTGACAAGACACAGCTCCTTTCACAGGCGCACCCCATCAGGAGATCACTGCGACTGTTCTCTTGGGAAGGGGCTACCACGTTGTACTACACATACTTGCTCAGCCCACTCTACTCAGTGTGCACAACTGTGTGCATAACGCACAGGAAGTGTGTGGCCGGCACTCTACAGTGCGATTCTCAAAGCCCCAATGATATCCGCTGCCAACGACTGGCTTGACAACCGTGTTACTGTTCTACATTATGAACCGTTCTTATTTCTACAGGTGAACACAACGCCTGCAGAAGGGGCCGCGGTGATGTAATGGTCGGAATACTCTCCTCCCACCAAGGCGAACCCGGGTTCGCTTTTCGCATGTGGGAATGGTGTCGGATGATGCCGCTGGCCAGCAGGGGTTTTCTCGGGGATCTCCTTTTTCCTCAGCCCTTGCATTACGTCGCTGCTCCATGGCCACATCACTTCACCCTTATCGGCTCTCAAGACCCCGATGTAGTCAGTCAGATTGGTGTAAAAATTGCTCACATGATGATAAAAGCATGAATTTTGCAATGAAGTTAGTATATGCCCTGGTGACATTTTTAAGCTATAGGGCCATCGCCATGTTGTCTCATGGTGTTAATTGCAGCCATTTTTAAAAAATTGTCCACAATAAAAATATTTTTTTAAAATATATCTTTGCCCAGTGGCGGATTTAAACATTTGCCGCCAGTAGGCTATTCAAATTTTGCCGCCCCTACCGACCTCTACAAATGGATACCCTAGTTCACAATCATATTAATTACAATTTTTTGTCAATGAAATTGTAACTTTATGATTTGTGCACTACCGTCTTAATTACACCACCTTTTTCCCGTAATTAGTATGATTGTGAACTAGGGGATCGATGTGTCAGTTTCTATATTATTTTTACAACCCAACGATTTAGTTAAGATTGCACAAGAAATAGTTTTTGGGTATATTTCTGAGCTAATAAAAGCTCAATCATGTACTACTAATAAGGCGGGGTAAGGCATGCCTCAATACTACTTACACAATAATGTACATTCGTTAAACGTAATTAAATCAATTTTATTGCGCTTACTTACAGTTTAAAAACTATATATTCAATTATCTGGTAACAATCCGGCTGATGATGTCGATGAAATTCAATTAATTAAGTTATGAAAGTTTTACAATACCTTTTTGCGCGATTTTCTATTGGCAAAATCATTAATTATATCGTCGTATGAAATCTTGTTCATTAGTTCTGACTCCATGCACAAAAGAGCTAAGGCGTTAAGCTTTTCTTGGCTTAAGGTATATCTTAGATAATTTTTCACCCGTTTTAAGCAAGAAAAGCTTCTCTCACCCGAACAATTTGTCGCTGGTGTACATAGAGCCATGCGAACTGCTATATCCAAGTTTGGATAAACGTTTTGCAAATTCTGTTTTCGCAGGAACGAAGATAGACTTTTCAATGATCCAGAATCTGGTTTTACCAAAATTCTTTCAGAAGAAAGGTGGCATTGAAAATGTATGCATTCTTTAACTAAGTCAGTCTCTAAATCATTAGGATACATTTCTTCCAAGAAAAGGGCTTTTTCCGTAAGGGTTGATGATGACAATTCACTCATTTTGGTCAGAAATGAAAACNCCATTCACTTATTTTGGTCAGAAATGAAAACTTTTCATTGAACCTGTTGTAGGCCGAAAAAAAAAACTGTGTGGGATATTTGGAACACATACGACGACGTCACGCCAACATTCTGTTACCTGAGCATTTACTCCCAGCTCTGTTAAGATCAACTCGAATTGGTATAGTGCTATGCTGTTCTACTTTACGACCGTGCATCCAGTGAGGAAAAAAATAATCGGGCAAGGAAACAGCTGTTCTCAAATAAAGGCAGAACAATGGCAGGGCTTCCACCAACTCAAGCTGAGCTTCTAGAACACATCAAGAGGGTTGCCTACCAGGCAGGTCATGTCTGGACACAGATGATCGTAACTGTTCCCAGCCTACCATGCCATAGTAAATGAGGGTGGCTGCAAACTGACGGAGGGAACTGGTAAGTTAAGTGGACAGCACTTCCCGAAGTTTCTCATGCCTGTCTTGGACTACTGAGATGCGGTTGCAAGAAGAGCTGCAGAAGCCAGTGAAAATGTGTAAAAGCTGCTCTTAGGTGTACTGGTCTTTGTCAGTGTGGAGGTCTATGTGATCGTGAATGACATTGACGGTGTATTAGTGTGAATATGAAAAATATCTACAATAATGTTCACTAAAAATTAGTAAGAGCAAACCTACTGCATTATTCTGTATACACAAATTTAACATGATTTCTATACACTGTCATTTTTGTGTGCTACAATAAACATTTGTGTATAGAACATATTTTTATTTGTTATAAGTGATAACTTGCATGTTTAGACTTCAAAATCAGGATTCTGGGTGGACTATAAGCCAATGTATCTAAATATATTAATTTATTGTCAGCCATTTTGAAAAATGGCTGCCATCCATGCCAGGAGGCAAAATGGCAATGGCCCTATAGCTTAAAACTATCATTAGGACATGTATTTGCAATGTTATAAATGTCATGCTTTTATCATTAAGTGAGCAATTCCTTCAAACATCTACACCAAGTTGACTTGAGTAATGTTAAAGAGCTGCCCAATACTGTTCACTCCACATCGTTAGTTGTGATAATGCAAAGCACGCATAGCAAAACTTCTTATTTGCAACTTCTGGAAACATATATTAGGTCTGAAAATGTTACGGGGGCAAATGACTTTACTCAGATCAGAAACAGCAATAAAACAGGAGGAGGGAGATGAGGGGGTTACTGACCGCACTTGGGGAAGGAGGCGATCCAGACGTCGTCGGCACGCGTCTCGAAGTCCCTGATGCTGCTGGCGTGCTCGCGGTAGAGGTCGGTGACGACGCAGCCGGGCGGGGAGACGACCAGCCCACCCACGGGGTACGTCGGGCTGCGAGACCTCTTCCTCAGCTTGTCCGCCAGCGGGCTGTCCAGCCGCTCGATCACCTGCGCCATCCTTCCTTCTGCTCCTCCTGCAAGCCCAAACCCAACATGAGGCAGGCCGCTTTCCAACTTGTCAGCACGATCACGACAATGACTCACCCACTGCCAATACAAATGTCAAGTGTACGTGTTCTAACAACGCTGTGACGTATGTTTGCACTTGGTCAGTGCGCTAAACTTAAGGCGGATACACTCTATAATGACGTGACGTGATGCCACGTCAGCCCATGTGTGCTGATGTGTGCCAGAAATCTCAGTGGGGATGTGCACACTGTGTTGACGTTATATGACACTACGCGTGGTGACACGATCTGATGCAACACGACACCTGATGCGTCAGGAACAAATCAAACCTCCCAGATATTCAAGAGGCGTAGGACGGCGTGTGGAGACGTCAGATAGTTCAGCCATCCTTTGCATTACCTGTATTGTGTGTGATCTTTCTGTGTGTGGTGTTTAAAAATGAATGAAGAGCTCCTTGTGGGATGTGTACGGTTAAATCCAATTGTATACGACCCATCGAACAAACAATATAGGTATCAGACAGCCAAGAAGAAGGCATGGGAAGAAATTGGGGGAAAACTAGGGTTTTAAGGTATGTACAGTTTATCTCACGTAAGTTTGTACTTTTTTGATAGGTGCCGAAAAAACACTTTGATTTTGGTACCTAAGCATGAGGGCGTATTTGTCGAAAAAATTGGGCCTACTGATAATTTTTTGGGTAGCAGAATGCCTTGCAATACAAAATATGTTGTGCATCTATGTGGAATAATTTATTTGAAACAACAGGTTAATGCTTTACACATATTTGTAAAAAAAAAAAAAGTGCAAGCTTAAATGGAGAATTTATAAAGAGTCAGTTACATTGCAACTTTTAATTTACATTACTATTGTTACCCTGCTGTAACATCAAGCTACCTTCTTTTTCATTATGCACACAAAGTATCCATGTTATCGGAAGAACAGATACATAAAGTCACAGAAACGTTTCCTTGATTTCCGTGAAATTCGTCCCTTGCTAATACTTGTCCACTGCCAAGGACAGGTGGCAGTTTCTTGCGGAGAAACAAAAAACTCCTTAAACTTTTCTCTCGCAATGGCCGCTTCTCGAGCGTGGTTTCTACGAACCGCTTTCATTCTGTCGAACCCGTTGATTGCCTCGTTGCTCACTCTCACTCCCTCCTCAAACGGGGAAAAAGTGTTGGTATTTTGGTGGAGGAAGTTGTGAAGACAACATGCGGCAAGAACGATGAAATCTGCTGTGTCTGCTTGCGTCTCAATTGGTTGTAAAAATATTCGCCGTCGGCCAGCTAAGATACCGAACGAATTTTCCACAACTCTTCTTGCTCTTATATACTGGTAATTGTACACTTTTCCTGCGTCACTTGATATAGAATTTTTGCTGTAAGGTCGCATTGCGTACGGTTTAAAGGGAAATTACTCATCTTCTAAAGTAGGGCATGGAGTCGGCCATTGTTTCAGATTATCTTCAACAGGAACGTCACGTTTGTTCTTTGACAACATTCTTCCAAAGAACGATCTTTCAAACGTACCACCATCACTGCTTTTTCCATAAGCTCCCACATCAATCAACGTAAACTTGTAGCTCGTGTGCACTAAGGCCATTAAAACAATTGAATACGTACCTTTACACAGAGGTGACAAAAGTCATGGGATAGCAATATGCAAATATACAGATGGCAGTAGTATCGCATACAAAATGTATAAATGGGTAGTGCATTAGTTGGGCTTTCATTTTTAGTCAAGTGATTCATGTGAAAAGGTTTCTGACGTGATTATGGCCGCACGACGGGAATTAACAGACTTTGAACGCGGAATGGTAGTTGGAGCTAGATGCATGGCACATTCCATTTCGGAAATGGTTAGGGAATTCAACATTCCGAGATCCACAGTGTCAAGAGTGTGCCGAGAATACCTAATTTCAGGCATAACCTCCCGCCATGGACAACGCAGTGGCCGACCGCCTGCACTTAATGACCGAGACCAACGACGTGTGCGCAGAATGGTCAGTGTTAACAGACAAGCAACACTGTGTGAAATAACCGCAGGAATCAATGTGGGACGTACGACGGACGTGTCCGTTAGGACAGTGCGGCGAACTTTGGCTGTACTGGGATGTGCCAGCAGAAGACCGACTCGAGTGCCTTTACTACCAGCACGACATCGCCTGCAGCGCCTCTCCTGGACTCTTGACCATATCGGTTGAACCCTAGACGACTGGAAAACCGTGGCTTGGTTAGATGAGTCCCGATTTCAGTTGGCAAGAGCTGATGGTAGGGTTCGAGTGTGGTGCAGACCCCACGAATCCATNCGCCTGCAGCGCCTCTCCTGGACTCTTGACCATATCGGTTGAACCCTAGACGACTGGAAAACCGTGGCTTGGTTAGATGAGTCCCGATTTCAGTTGGCAAGAGCTGATGGTAGGGTTCGAGTGTGGCGCAGACCCCACGAATCCATGGACCCAAGTTGTCAAAAAGGAACTGTGCAAGCTGGTGGTGGCTCCATAATGGTGTGGGCTGTTTTTACATGGAATGGACTGGGTCCTTCCGTCCAACTGAACCGATCATTGACCGGAAATGGTTATGTTCAGATACTTGGAGACCACTTGCAGCCATTCATGGACTTCATGTACCCAAACAACGATGAAATTTTTATGGAAGACAATGCGCCATGTCACCGGGCAACAACTTTTCGCGATTTATTTGAATAACATTCTGGACAATTCCAGCGAATGATTTGGCCACCAAGATCGTCCGACATGAATCCCATCAAACATTTATGGGACATAATCGAGAAGTCAGTTCGTGCACAAACTCNCATTTATGGGACATAATCGAGAAGTCAGTTCGTGCACACACTCCTGCACCAGCAACACTTTCGCAATTATGGACGTCTATAGAGGCAGCACGGCTTAATAGTTCTGCCGGGGACTTCCAACGACTTGTTGAGTCCATACCGCGTCGCGTTGCTGTACTTCGCCGGGCAAAAGGAGGTCCGACACGATATTAGGATGTATCCCATAACTTTTGTCGCCTCAGTGTATAGTTGTAGTGTGAGGAACCAGCATTGTATGGGCAACATATTTGTACGTGCTTCCCATCCAATGCACCGATGCACCAGGGATAATTCCGAGTGTTCTCAAAATATTTTACGATCTCTTTCCATTGAGTTTGATTGGGTTGAGCCATGTACTTACGTCTGTTTCTATCTTTTGCAGGGAATGATTGTAAGGAAATACGGGGTAAACTGAGGAATTCCTATACTCACGCTCTGAAAATAAGAGCGACAAAATCTGGACAAGCTGCCAAAAGTTTGGGCAAATAGAAGTTCTAGGATCAAATGGCCTTTCTACTTCCGACCCTAGCGCCGAGATCGTAAGTATCTATACATTTCAACTGTGGACCATGCAGTAAGAAACCCATGTATTATATTTTCTTCGCCAATAATTTTATATTAGCTGTTGCAGGACACATGGAAATGCAAGTCATGAAGGCACTGACAACGAAGGTGTCGAGGAGAATGACGGTGATGATCCCAAATTCATCTGGAGATACTGAGTAGTCTCAGAACTTGCAGTCTCTCGCTCCCGCGAGTAGTTGAAGCGAGCCCTCCGCTATCCTCGCCTTCCCCGAGCTTCCGACGAGTTGTATCGCCGAAGAATAATCCAAGAAGGAAAAAAATATTGGAGGCTACCTTAAGTGAGATGGTATCTATGATGAAAGAAAACAGTCGTTTGCTTTCACAAATGATCTGCCGACAGTATACACAGACTGTGCTCAGGTTTCTGAGTCTGATGACTTGGAACTGTTATTTTTTAGTATGGCTACAAGTGTCAAAAAACTAAGCCGCCAAGAGCAGATAAGAGTGAAGATGGAAGTCAGCAACGCCGTTTTCCAGGCACGTCCTTAAGAGACAGTTAACAAGAAGAATAAAGTATGGGAAGAGGAAATTAAGAGTTTAAGAGTAATGGCAATTCATATATTGCTTATGCCAGCCAACATCAGTTGTAACGATTACAATAAAGGTTTTTAATCGGCAATTAAATATTGTACTGTGTTTATATTAATTCTGTCGTTTCTTTACTTGGTAACATTTAACAGTGAAATTAATTAATTAAAGATTAGCTTTGAATGAATTTCGGTGATGTTTATATACAAACTAAGTTGTGAGAATTTCAAGATTACCATTACTTAAATCTGCGTTCAAATGTTATTATAGTTTCGCCATCCGGTCACAGGTGCATTCAAAGAAACAGCCGACCATATAAGAACTGAAGAATAACAAACTGCTGACGTAAGAGTTATGAATTTACTTAATGTAGCCACAGAGGGAATATGTGATGCAGTGCGCATGCCAACTAAAAACAAGTTCAAACACAGATTTGTTTTTGACGCTACAAGTTCAAAACTAAGTGGATTAAAGAAAGGTTATTTATTTTTATTGCGTTCCGCACAAACCTAACGAGCACGTCTCGAGGACTTAAAACACTGTCAAGTTTACAGTTTAACATTTTACACAATAAACAATAATATGTCATTTGCACAATCAAATCAGGTTATCAGAACAATAATTACAAATAAAATTCGCGATCCCGTTACACACCCTATAATGAGATTAAATCTCTATTCATAAAAGAAATTACTTCACTGTCTGATTGCCATTGTCTTGCTATAAACTTCTCCTTCTAGTATTAAAGACTTACACCGAATCCATATCACGCATTTGTACGGGACATCTTTTTGGACCAAATATAGCAATGCGGGACTTGTAAATCGGCGCCGAAGAGTTTTTCACTTATAAGTATATGTACTCACCTGCAACGATCAGTGTTTTTAATTATTTTCCATACAGCCGCGCTTTGTTTATGAATGATCAAACTTGTTATTCAAGTGAACCGGAGAATCAAACATTTGGACTTAACATTGTTCTAAAAACAGCTTGACTTCTAGTCAGTTGTTTTCGTATCCAGAAAATTTAAATCACTACTACGATTAAATGCCTAATGTAAGAGAAGGAATTTAAGCAGTGACTTCCATAAAGTAACACACCAAAAATAAATACGCGAAGTTACCCTTTCCAAGAAAGTGGAATTACTTAGTAACAGAACTTACTGTTCGCCCTGTGGATAATTGAAGAAAATCGCGTCTCTGCTTGTGATATTATATTGCACGCAATTTGGAACGGTGTGTGGCACGAAATATGCATTGTCGCGGTGTTGCAAGCTGCTGATACAAAGATCGTTTAATACCTCGTGTTGAAACGACATACGTTTGTCAGGGGAAAGGTAGAAGGCTGCAGAACTGGTTGTCAAAATTCGAGCACAGGCACGAAGGTATCTTATCGGCATGTCTGACGGCTTCGTCACATTCAGGCCAGACGACAGCGAACTGACAGCGGTAAACGATATTCACCTGTCCAGCCCTACTGAAAGTGAAGTTTGTCAGGAACGGCATGAGAAGTCTAGCCGTCCTTGGTTGTACAGAATGTTGCAATAAAACGGCAACTAAAGAATTATTGGTGTATTATGTTGAAGCAAGTTATATGTGTATGTGTATTAAGCATGTGTTACAGTAGATGCTGTGTGACACCGGCCATGCCACAGTACACCATACAGGAACGTGCATGGTGCGTGGAACATTACGTCAGTTCTGCACTTCACAATTGACGTCTCAAACGTTAGCATTCATTATTTGCAGTTCATTTCAGAATTTTCAATAAAATTGACTGAGTCACTACAGATGCAAGGAGAGGTCCACCATTCCTTCCAGTCCCATAGCTGCGGACATAATGTTCCACGCACCACGCACGTTCCTGTATGGCATAATGTGGCATGGCCGGTGTCGCACACTTCCAGCAGCTGGTCATAATAATGCGATTCGACTGTGTGTGTATTATATATATGTATACACACAAATATACACGCATGCACGACTTTCTTGTGAAGTATAGTAGTGTCTAATGTGTAAATATAAATCTAAGTGTAATTATATAATGACTTTAAAAAAGAAAGTTCCTATCAATTACACTAAAAATAATCGTTACATTGCATAGAATATTATTACTCGCGGGATGCACACCACAGATACACTTCGTTCTTTCGTAATTGCCGGGGGAAAAATTCAATTTTTTACCTTTTCACCACTTTATCATATTGAAATTTTTAATAGGATGAAACTGAAGCTTAGAGAATACCTTGTTTTGCCTTTCCTGGAAAAAAGTTATATTAGCATAATATTGATTTACTGAGAAACGCGTATAGGCGCAAACACCTTTTTTTACGGACAGTATTTTACTTGCCGTTGTCTGCAGATCAGTTTAGAGCACAATGTGTTTCGCGATGCGGCTTTGCGTCTATACTCGCGAGCGTGTTTTTTTCTGCGGCCGATCTTGGGCGTCAGTACGTCAGGTTTTAACAAGACAGGATTTTTTCAAGAAACTCTACGAAAAATAAAAATTATTTATAAGTGATTCATGATGGTGTGTGTCTTTGAAACCGGCGTCGCGCGCTTGTTCTTATCGTGTCGCGTGAGAAACTGTGATCGCTAACCGCTAAGAACGTTCTGATGACAACATGCTTACACACTTTAGGTCAGAACCACCATCCTGAATGGATCATTTGAATGGTTACGCGTCTTATCTGTGTCTGCCTGCGAATCACGGACTGTCAGTATCGGAGAAACTCAATTCTGATTGGCTCACTCATGTAACGCGAAGTCTTCACACGAAGACCAGCGGCCAATAGTCAAATGAAGACTGCTAAAGTGCGCATAGGATATTGAAGTCTTAGCCTCCACATATATCTTCTTCGCGAAACACAGGTGGACATAGCCGATCGTCATGGACGCTTCGGTCGTAATGATGGCCGAATGACTGACCCATATATGCTTTCTCTCATTTCAACTGCCACTCTGTGAAACGTGATCAGAGTGCGGAATACGGGGTACTTATCACGCTTTAGCCTTATCAAGTTATCTTATCTACAGTCGAGTTCGTTCACCTTCCCCTTGTAAACATGCTTGTTTCTCAACTACATGATGAGACTAGTCGGTGCAGGTAATGGAAACCCAAGCCACGCCTGTAACTAAGGTCCAGCCAGCCACAATGTTGACTGCGCGCGTTAACGCTTCGTACAATATGTACCATGCCACCACCCCCCTTATATAGCTATTCAGAATGGGAATTTCCCTTAAACGTTTGTTATCGTCCGAGGATCTCTGTCATAAACAAGTAGACCAACTTTTGAACACGGGTGTGCGAATTGTAGCCTGAAAGCACTATTGTATCTTCGGCCCTCTTGGATTGGGAAAACCCACCCGCCATTATATTACTTAGCTTCTGTTTACACCAATTGGGATGCTGTACTTACGTATAGATGTAGTTCGACTGCGACTCTCGTGGTACAGTCGGGTGTACATGACCATGGATATGTTGTGAAGCACCGACTTTGTCATCTCCTTCAGTTATAACATACCTACTCAGTAGAGTAGAACAGTGTGGCAGTTGTTGTGTTGTTTTTATAGCCTCAAAAACATGACTCGCTGATCTTCTGTGTAGGGCCTATGTATATCTCTGTATATGTGTGTGTGTATTATACGTGTACATAATTATAATTTGAGATTATGCAACAACGCTACATATAATTTAGCCCCCCCCCTCCCCCCCCCAAATGAAACATTTGCAAGGCAGACTGCGATGTTACTTCGAACTATATTTCGGGGGGGGGGGGAGCTATCGACGTGGCTTGAGTCACAACAGCCGTATGTCTGTCGCTCGTTAAAAACCAGACGTAGACAAGTGACGAGAGTCAGCTGGATGTTCCAAGAGTACTGTCGTCTCACTGAAATGGAAGTGGGAATGAGGTGACAGACGTGACAGGAATATTAAGGCTTCCTTCTGTACAGCTATGCGCGTTGGAGACCTCGAAACGCGTTACGTCTCAAACGTTCTTTCACACTAACAAATGTCACTTCAAATGTTGTTCTAATTTATTAAACTCAATTCCCTGAATGCAGTGTGACGTCACTCGGACGTCATCATCGCAGCCATTCTGTCTTTCAAGCCATTGAATGCTCAAATTCCTGCAAAGATTTTCGTTTGGACATGTTCTACATTTTCTTTAATCCAGTTTTTCAATTATCACTCTGAATTATTAAAAACAGTGTAAATATAAAGTGCAGTGCCTTAGAACAGTAATTTAAGCGCATTTAAGAGACAAAAATATTTTCATATAGGCCCTTTATTTCAGGCAAATTAAATATATTATATTGGGAAAAATTGTTTGTTTCGATTTTGACACGTTATTTTTACGTAGTGTATGGTTTGTAGAGGTTTGAAAAACAAAAGTTACTAAACCAAATTACAATTTTTCAACTGAAATATTTGCGAAGTTTTTAAGTTGCCACTTCGATACTTATTAAATAAAGATGCATGCGTGAAAAACCTTTCAATCCTTTGAAGTAATAATCATATTCCTACTGAATTCAATTCATTGGCATGCATGCTTTTTTTTTTACGTTTGAGGCCGAGAAGCGCGGGAGCGATAAGGGCGACACTGCCATGCCCATCAAGTGCGCCATCGCCGCTAAGCGCAAGGCTAATCAACTGACGCGCAGCGTTCTCGTCACGCTGCGTGTACCTATGGCACTTTCAGCGACGGCCCTGTTATTTGATTGGTGGAAAGTCTGTAGGAAGTTTCAATGCAGGCTCCTTGAGTAGTTTTGTATGGATATGGCGCGTATATTTTGAGCTTCAGCACTGTGGAAAAGCCGCCTATATCCATTTTTGAGTGCTCTGAAATGGTATTTCTAACGTGCGTGACGTCTTGAAAGCACTCAAAGGCCGTCGTCTGATGCTTGTGTTCTTTTCGTAGATCAGCACACTGGACGCACGTCTAATAGTTTAGTAGAAAAACGAGTATTTCAAACACACTGCAGCGCATTTCAAGCTCCAGGCGAGCGGGAGCCGTAAGGAAGTTACTTACATTGGGGTGTATTTTTCTCTCGTCGAGAAAGAAAGACAGGTAGGTTTACATACACTGTTCCAGTGTGACTGCTCATATATCGACATTGCATTGTTGTTTGTGCCACGACTGACCAACAACCCGCGTATTTTCGTCAAACTAATAATAACAGTTACGAGAAATGAAAACTCCACTTGTGGCGAATCGAGCTTCGTTGGTAAATAACACGTTGGACAAACGTTCGGACCCGCAGTTGGGGTTACTAGATACTCACATGAGGACGTTCAATTTGCAAAAGGGGATTTTTCATTGGAAAGGAGGACACTGCAGTTTAATTAGCGCAGCAAGTTATTTATACCGGATTGCATACAGCTTAAACTTAACACTTAACACTTTAAAAAATATTTACATACGTAAACAAGTAAACAGTTTTCAAAACTTTTGTTAATAACATAAAATAATGTTCCCATTATCAGTTAGCATGAATTATGAGAGCTAAGTATCAGGAAAATAAACTTGTATGCTTACAGTTGTTTTAAACATCAAAATATTTTAAAATACAAACTGTAGTGTAAAAACGAAATCAAATTTTAAAAATTGAAAGAAAAAAAAATTGCACAAACATTAAGATATCAAAATAATTAATTATTTTAATCAGGCCGAAAAAGACGGGCATTTTTGATCGCAACGAAAAACCCGGCTAGACGCAGAAACGTGCTTAAAAACGACATTTGCTCTGTTGTCGGGTATACGGTGACTCTAACTGCGATAGACGACTCTCGGAGAATAATCGTCGTCTTTTGATGGTCTGTACCTGCTGCACATTGCATTGATGAAATTAATGCTTTCAAAATATTATCGATGCTTTCATGTGTACGGCGCTTTCGTTCGTCGAGTAGTGGCACCATAATTTTTTCAGCTTTCTGCGATATTCCTTTATAGATACAAAAAGTTCAGACACCAAATGATTTTTTCACCGCTTGACTTTCGACTTGTAAACGATCCTGTATCTCGTAGGCGTACATGCGATCACGGGAATGATTTCATGCCTGGAAGAGGTCTCTCAGGGAAAATACGCACGTGGAGACGTATTGCGTTTATCGAACTGCATTCGGAAAACCCGTACATCAAATGCATGGCTATTACTTCCTGGTCCGAATAATTAATTACAACGTCGAAAGATGAGCTCACTAATTGGAAATTTTAAGCGTCAACTTAGAATTATGCTGTGTGCAGAAGAACTCAGTGTGTGTTGTTTAACATAGTGTGTTTAACTCAGTGTGTGTTGTTCATAATAGAAATTAGCTGATCGTGTGCGTGGTTGGGTTTTAATTAAGAGTTAAATGAAATAATTATACAGAATGTATCCAGGGCAATGTTAAAAACTTTCAGGAATGATGGAGAAAGACACAGTCTAAAAGGTTTCTGGTAAACTTCCTCAACTGAATTAGAAGTTTTTACCCCGTATATCGTATAGAAATAATACCACACATCTGGCTACAAATGTGTAATGTTTAGCGTCGCTACTACACAAACTTGGGAAGTTTCCTACGCATTTGACTGTTTCCAAGCAAATGTAGGAACGCTAGCATGAATGTGTGGGAAATAACTTTACCATTCGTACTTTCTAACCCTACGTATACACTCATGTAACAAATTTGCAGATAATTTCTTAGAGCGCAGTACAGCGTGGAAAGTAATACGAGAACAGGTTGGGGTTTTAGTTAGTTTCCCCCTCCTCCAGCTACCTTCCTTCCTACCTCAGTTTCAAACTCGTGTTTCCCTTATTATTTGACTGCAGAAGAGCGTCTTTCGCGCTTGCATGCATGTTGTGTATCCGTTTCATTGTTTGCTGTTATCTGCACTCGTACAACCTTCGTGTAAATAAGCACATTCTAAATTCCTCAGAAAGACCGTGCCTTACATTCGACTGACTTCGCACCTCAGCGCAGAGTGTTCGACCCTCACCTCCCCTGAGTACGTGCTTTTCACATGTGAAACCTGTTTCACGAGAGACAGGATGCTTAATAGTAGGAGTAGTCATATATGGGCCGATGTGAATCCCCATGCTACGGTTGCGTGGGGCCATCAGGTAAGATTTGCTGTGAACATGTGGGCAGGCATAGTGAATGGTTACTTAACAGGCCTATCTTCTTCCAGCCCGCCAAACTNAGATTTGCTGTGAACATGTGGGCAGGCATAGTGAATGGTTACTTAACAGGCCTATCTTCTTCCAGCCCGCCAAACTTGGAGCAGTTTACACTGTGTTTGTGTAACGTCGAGATCTTGAGAACCGATGAGGGTGAAGTGAGGTGTGCACGGAACAGCGCCGGAATAAAAGGGGATGTCCCCCGAGAAAACCCGCCGACCAGCGGCATCGTCCGACACGATTCCCACATGTGAAAATCCGGGGAGACCCTGCCGGGAATCGAACCCGGTTCGCCTTGGTGGGAGGCAAGTAGTCTAACCACTAACCAGCGCGGCCCCTCACACCTTCCTCGTGTTGAACATGGTGCTCGTGACTGCTTCAATCAGACGTTCCCTGACAAGTGGACAGGAAGTGGAGGTCCTATGACTTGGCCAGCTCGTTCGCCTGATCTCACACCACTCGATGTTTACTTGTGGGGTGATGTAAGCCTTGTCTACGAGACACCTGTGGAGACGGAAGAGGAGCTCGTGGCAAGTATCCTAGCCGCCGGTGATAGCGTGCCAACGACTCCAGGAATATTTGACCAGCTTCACGCGACGTTCACATGCTTGCATCGAAGCTCGTGGGCAAACCTTTGAATTCCTGTCGAGAACTGCGGTCTTCATTGCTTCCCCGTCATGTACGTAGTACATTACTACACTAAACCAGTTCAGAAAGTCCTGTAAACTGNTTACTACACTAAACCAGTTCAGAAAGTCCTGTAAACTGTTGTATTCTACTGTAATAAGCATCCCAACACTGTTTTGGTTGTAACGTTCGACGCAGGTGTTTCCAAACCGGGGTTCCCTGGTGCCCTTCTTCATCTTGCCTGACAGTTATCACCCCGGACACACTCTATACATTATATCTTAACTAAAAGTCGTGTGGCGACGACCAATCAGAACAAAGCAGTTAGTGTTTCAAAAGGCTTGTGATGTGCATATTTATAATTATACTTGTTAATTAAGTTCACAGTAATCGGTTTCTCTAACAGAAAATATCTGCTTTGAAGAATTATCTGCTAATATAGTTGTTATACGAAGTTTGGCAAGGTACAGTAATCAACCCAAAGCAAACAGGGCAGGCTTGTCGCACGTATTCTGTGACTGGATTCAAGGATTATCGCGTGAATTGTGAGTCGTAAATACAGAATACGTGGTTCCATGTGCGTAAACTGCAGTTACTGCGTAATTCATAATTTTTTAACTGTAAACCCACTCTAACGCACTGTTTTTGTCAGAAAACCGAACGAGAGTAAAGCTTGGTTCATGATGAAAAACGAGTTTATGACGAACGAGCGCATAACAACGTGTGGGTGTGAAGGAAAATAAAAGTGTTTCACTGTTGCCATGTACTCGTTCTCGTTCAGCCAATCATAGTCGAACCTGATTTCGGCGCCTTGGCGAGATAAAGTTTCTTAAGTTGCATTCCGTGAAGTTCTCATATTTTCGCAATAGGGATATGGGGAATTTGTAAGTTGTGTTCGTTCCGACAAGCATTTAATTTCAAAACAAAGCGGTAAACAGTAATATACACAGGCGAAACAAAAATGTTTATGTTCGTGAGGTGGACCTAATCGAAGTGTATCCATTAAGCAATTTAGAAAGTTAAATACCAAGCAGTACGTACACGAATTTTCTTACTTGCTAGTGTAATGGTAATTACAGATCAGGAATCTATTTTTATTCTAGGTTTGCCATGTCCTGTAGGCTCATTTATTCAAGTCAATTTCATGTTTGTTCACATTTTGAATTCTACCAACCATGTCATTAATGTTTATTTTCAGTGGATGTTTATATTTATTTGTTTAGTTATGTTTTAAGGAATTTTTATTATTCTTAAATTGATAGTGCACCAAGTTTCTGTAATATAATTAAGTTTTCTGTGAAGTTAGCATCTCTATGTAGGGTAATGGTTGCCTAAGAGTTTTGTGTTTGTGAGTGTGAGTGTGTGTGTGTGTGTGTATGCCTTGGCGGAACATTTAAATGTATTATATGAAATTTCAATTCGGTTTATATATCATATGATAGCTTATCTTTGTTCATGCAGTGATTTTCGGGTCATGTGATGTACAAAGAGAAGTTTGGGAGCCATTTAAGACAGCGGTCATTCAATTTTTGTTAACTTAATTTATTTAATTGGGACCGCCCATCATAATTTTTTTTATCTAGTTAACACCCAACCTGCCGCGAAAGTATTTCATATAAGCTGTTGTAGGAAATAATTTATTTTGAAACAGCTTTCAACTACCGATGTAGCTCGATTTAATACAATTTATTTTGGAGTATTTTTTTCAAATGAAAGCTATCGTCTAGTCTACAACAGGAAATGTCGGTAATCCTGCAGCTTATTTGAATTATTTTCTTAAATATTGCTATATGAAATTTTAGAAATTTGAACCAATTTTAAGATGAACTTTTTACTTCTCGAAAATGTTAAAGCTCTCCCAGAAGCCCTAGTAATCTGGCCGTTGATGAACTTTCATTAATCTTTGATCTACACGAACTTTAACTTCAAGTCGTAAAATATGTGTTTTGGAATTTAAATTTTCTTTTGGCCAAGATTTGTTTAAATCACCGTTTAATATATTTAACCTGAGAGTAATTGATCTTGAATGGCGTTCAGCATTACTCGTTTTCTTCTCTTATATGTTATGAAGTAAATGTTTTAAAATGTCAACGGGTTTTATTTCTTTGCAACTTGTTATAACGAGAGCTACGCAAAACCTACCCACATTCTTTTTCCACTCTTAGGCTGGTGTGAAATACGAAATATTTTCATGAATTTTTTGTTGTTCTAATTTTATTTGGTTGCGATTATTCTAATAATTGGTGTACAATTCTGAATATAACTGCAATAACACCATACACATTTACCTCCGATATCACATGAGTTTTCACTATTACATAAATCAGAATTTAAAATTATGTACACAACACATACTTTTACTGGCGCCCAACGTGGGGCAGAATTCAGGGTTATCTGAAATCACACAATTTCGTAAATTGATAGTTTGTCACGTATGTTGCACTAGGTATGGGCAGTGAGAAAGTTAGGTATTTCTTGCGCGGCTCTATGCACGATAATGGCGGCGAAGAAGTACCGCACAAAGCCATGGAGAAAGAAGCTTCATGCCAGAATAATGACACAAATGGCGAATAGTATTGAAACGGAAAATCATTTCCCAGGCACTGATGCAGAAAATATTGTCAGCAATTAGGGACACTGGGGACATTCGCACAACATGAAAATCAGTTTATATTGAAAAACATTCTCATTTCATGGGCTTTTGAGAAAGCATAGAGGAAGGTCAACCTAGTAACTAAAATATCGTGTGTTCTCCTTGGAAACGAAACATAACAATGTCTGAGAGTTTTGTTATAGAGGAGGATATCCCACGCATCGCAACCGACCAGTTCATCCGAACGGAACGTCACTAGAAGTAATAATGCCTTGTTAAGAGTCCGCCAAGGGCACCGAACGCAGTAGCCATTGTCTGCAGGATGCGAGTTGTGAAACCAAGAGGAGGTTAACTGGTTCATTGAGCGACTGCACTGCACAAACAGGAAACGGCGCATGCGTACAGCTGGCAGGCGTACTAGGGACAGAAGACGAGCGGCACATACACACACTACGAGAGTAATATTTCATATTCAACGAGGCTTTAAATGTTTGTTGCAACTGTTACTTTGTTTTAAAATCCTGAAACTGCGGGAATATTGTGCTCGTGTGTTTTAACCTGTTCACAAGCAATCGATTGTTTATAGCTACTGATAAAAGTGGATTACGACTACCTGCTTATGACATCCCCGTGATGGAATACTTTTGAAGTTCTTGGTTCTAAACAAGGAAATAAAGACTGGGCTATCCATTTCAGATGGTAATAGTCAAAAACCATGTTTTGTATGTGGCAGTGGAAGGTCGTGTATAATATTTAGTAGAAAAAAATATCTTTGCCGTTTTTCTTACAAATGAAATCAGATGAAAGTGTAACTTGTTCGTAAGTTACAATCGTTGCAAATACTGTGTTAAGTACGGACCTTATCTATTAACAAAAATGTAAATGTACATCTTCCTCAGAAGTAGTTAAGTATTTACTGGCAGTAACCGTAGCAAATAATGTCTTATTGTTTTACAGTAGTATTTACATCAAAGAGGGATTAATTTTCATAAGATTTGTAGTACCCAATTTACTGATATTCAAGCCATTATGGTGCATTTTAAACGCAAATTGAGACACATATGCCTGCAACGAACTCTGTTTAGTGAAAAGCGTTTAAATAAATTACTGGTATTGATATGGAGTATGGGTAGATATGTGTTACGTATTACTTTTATTAAAAATCGCTACCGGGATGGTTATATCCTCCGTATCCATTTTTAAACAGTGGCCACAACAGCGCTGTAGTCATCTTGACCCCAGAGCCAGTTCGCTGGTAGCTTTCCTAAAAAAAAAAGGAAAAGAATTTTAACTCTAAAATCTTATAATTTCATAGAGTTCTCTTCGTGATCTTTAAACATGACTCTAATTATATGTCTGGTTCATGACTTAAGATGCTACTCTTAAATAGGTATACGAAGTTCACAAGTTAAAAAAAAATCTGACAACGAAGTGTTGGTTCCGCCCCATTGTCCCTCCGGGATGGCGAGATACACAGAACGACCTCACTTTCGAACACTTCTAGCTCTGTGTCGTGGAGCGAACATCGGGTAGAGTGAGCGATAAGGCTAGCTGCGCAAAACCCGTCTCCGTGGCCCAACATTGAAATGCTTTTCTGCCAACACGACTATCGNTGGTTCCGCCCCATTGTCCCTCCGGGATGGCGAGATACACAGAACGACCTCACTTTCGAACACTTCTAGCTCTGTGTTGTGGAGCGAACATCGGGTAGAGTGAGCGATAAGACTAGCTGCGCAAAACCCGTCTCCGTGGCCCAACATTGAAATGCTTTTCTGCCAACACGACTATCGTGAACGACGAGGATAGGATTTGAGAACACTGTACATGTAAACAAGTGCATTGAGATGTTTGTATGCTTCCTTAGGCCAATTTTAAATGCTATTTGATTAGATTCAAATTAGTAAAGGTATTTTATTAAAATAAAATGGTCTGGTTTTTGGAATTATGAAACAAACAAACACGTTCATCACCGCTGACCATGTGACTTTGAGAGTTTTACTGGCGTGAGAGAGGCCAATGTTGGGTACATGCGCAGAAGATGGGTGTTCTTAGCCTATACTCTGTACATGGTTACATTGGTTCCGAACTTGTTCTGGTCGCAGTCACTTCTTGCTCTAAAGTGAACTGCCAGTGTATCTGTCAGAACGGCTTTGCCCCTGCGCTGCTCACCGCTCGCCTGCTATTACGTACATAAATAGTATGATCAAGACTGCTGAAATTGGCGGCATTTTCTTCATTCGTTGAAATAAATAACAAGCAATATCCATCGCGCTGTTACAATAACTATAAGGTAAGTTGTACAAAAATTAAAATAATATACAGTATATAGTTTTGGAAGCGACGATATAAATTTACTGGAGCGTGTTTTGTTTGGAGTCAGTTATAGAGATGTAACCAGTGAAAATAATACTGTGACCGCAAACGTGATAAAACGTGGCCAATCTTACATTAGAATTGGATAAAACAGTCTTGGTAAAATGCAAGACTAAAAAACAACAGGATTATGATCTCTCAATCAGTTACAGAAATAATAACTTGAAACATAGTCGGTCAACANTAACTATAAGGTAAGTTGTACAAAAATTAAAATAATATACAGTATATAGTTTTGGAAGCGACGATATAAATTTACTCGAGCGTGTTTTGTTTGGAGTCAGTTATATAGATGTAACCAGTGAAAATAATACTGTGACCGCAAACGTGATAAAACGTGGCCAATTTTACATTAGAATTGGATAAAACAGTCTTGGTAAAATGTAAGACTAAAAAACAACAGGATTATGATCTCTCAATCAGTTACAGAAATAATAACTTGAAACATAGTCGGTCAACANTAAGACTAAAAAACAACAGGATTATGATCTCTCAATCAGTTACAGAAATAATAACTTGAAACATAGTCGGTCAACAAAATTTTTTGGTTAACAAATTGATAACTGTTTGAACAGGAACACTCATATTTATAATATAATTCCAAAATTATCAGCAGCATGTTTTGCATTATGTTATTTATATTTCTTTTTTAACACTTCTGCTCTTTAGCGAATATACTTAGCATATTTCGTAACGACGCAATTTATTAGTTATCATTTTCTTTCGTTTAGTGGTGTTTTGTAATATTTTATCGGGATATGAAATTGAAGTCGTGGGAGTTCATTTGCCATGGTACAATGTTTATCGGGCATCCGTTTGCAGTTTCGAAAGTCGTAGTTTTCAGTTAGCGTCAGCATTATATTAGAAGTTTTTCCAAACTGCGTCGACAGTTTTTATTCTAGAAGGTTGGATTATTTTTTACCAACGATGCAGTTCGGATGGCTCTGCTGGCGGATGCCGTCTGCCGTACCATCTGTTTAGCCGGGGGGGAGGGGAGGGCGATAGGCCGCAGCACAGACACTCGTGTGCATTTTCNGCGCGCAGCACTACGTTGTCACGTAAAATCTTCGCCCGTAAAACCGACTTTACAGGCAACCATTTTTTTTTTACCTCAGAGCGCGACGCCCTTAAAATTTTTTTTAATATAAATATAGTTTTAAAAATAAAACACATGTTTATAGTATTGTTAATGTTTATAGTTCAAAAATTAAAATAATCTNTAGTATTGTTAATGTTTATAGTTCAAAAATTAAAATAATCTCTAATCTTGTGCAGTCTGGTGGGTTGGCTTCTTATATTTTTCGGATGAGCAAATTTGCTTTAACATATCAGGTTTAGCTTTTAAGTAGGAATGGAACTGTTGGCATGACTTGTTTATGTTGCCCTTTGTTATCAGAGTGGCTTTTAACACTGGGACTCCTAATTGTGTTCTTTCACCCGTTCATATTTTATTCAAATGGGAAAACACTCTTTCGACTGGAGCGTTACTGCCAGCCAGACATAAAATGTACTCGATTATTATACGAAAATTCGCATGATTGAGATTATCTGTTTGAAAGAGTTCGAATATTTCAACCCAACGATCTTCAGCAGCAATATGCTCAGCGTTCCATTCTGTTACTTTCTTTCTCAGATGTAATATAATTGGAAATCAACGAAAACTCGTCAAACACTCATGTATCTTGACTGCTACTGAGAAATCCCTTCTCTATAAGCAAATCCATCACACTCTGAATCTGCTCCCACGTGGGGACCGTGGTCAGGTTCGCCCATTCAAACACTTCTAATTCTGTGTTGAACTGACACCACTGCTCCAAGTATTCTTTACTTGTCTTGTAAAATTCTGCTGCCGTTGTTTTCACATCTTCCTCAGGGTCAACACCAGTTTCCTGTAATTTCAATAATATACTATGGGCAGCGTGGGGAAGAAAGAATGAACTTTGTTTCAGTGTCAAATTGTTTTTGAGCCGATTAATTTCCTTCGCGGTCTCTATTGCAGACAAGGTTTGTCTCTCGATCTTTAACACAGCTTGATGAAAAGTAGCTGCCTGTGCATGCATAAAAAATAATCACAATTCAGAGCTTTCATTTTGAAAAAATGCTTTTAATATATTTGGGCATTTATCGATGCTCAGAAAATAGTTTTTTGGAGGCTGAAACATTTCTAAAACTCTCTCCAGAGCGGGCATTAACGCAAGCCATCTAGTTTTACCGTAGTCTAGAAGTGTCTGATATTCTGTGTCAGCTGCATTACAGAATTCTTTAAGAGCTTCAACGCAAACGCTATAAATGTAAAAAAAATAAAATTACATTTTTACAATAATACATTCAAAATCAACAGGAAGACAATCTGCATCTGTTTTAATCGCATTGTGGATTATGNTAGTCTAGAAGTGTCTGATATTCTGTGTCAGCTGCATTACAGAATTCTTTAAGAGCTTCAACGCAAACGCTATAAAAAAAAATACATTTTTACAATAATACATTCAAAATCAACAGGAAGACAATCTGCATCTGTTTTAATCGCATTGTGGATTATGTGAGCTCCACATCCAATTCCTATGAGTTTCCTTCCAAGAGACTGGTTCAATTTGGCGTAAGCATTATTAACTCCTTTTCTATTTTGTCCTCCAAAATTACAGTTTGTGTTGTCTCCACAAAATGCCACAATTTTTGGTTTCAGTTCATTTTTGTTATTACTTGCGTCAAATAATCTACAATAATATCCGATGTTTCTCCTGGTTGCTCTTCAAATTCTAAAATCTTGACTTGTACTCCTTCGTGTTGTAAAAAATGGCGGACTAAGATAGGAAATAATTTCGTGGAGCCATGATTTGAAGCATCTGTTAATAAAGTTATACAATTAGCTTCACGCAGGTGCTCCTTTAACTCACGTGTTGCCATAGGTGCCAACACATTCACAACAATAGCCTCAGTTTTCGTACGAGCGCACCTAAATGTTTGTTCGAAACATGTCTGTATTAGGTTAGAAGCACAATCATTCGAGCGAAAGCTATGATTTTCCTGCACAGTGTGAAAAGCCCAAACACCTTCTGCCGCGGCAACTTCAAGATCTTTGGAAGACGGTGAATCGGTTTTTCTTGCTGCTTTTGTTTTGTCAAAGCGGGACGTAAGGTCACGTTAACCCCCACACTGGTAAACTTGAACTTACTCGATTATTTCTCAGCTGGTGTAGGAGGTCGCTGCCTCTTGTTTTTCTTCGGGCGATGAAAATCCTCAAATCGTAAATAATCAATAAAACGACTGTGGCGCAGCTCTGTGTTGGTTTGCCTGTAAACCGGTTCGTACTCTGCATACCCGACCACTGTATGTGAACTGTTGCATCTTTCTAATAAATAGAAGTAAATAATAATAAACCGGAACTTGACTGCATTATTTTGTATTCAATTGGCGCCTTTTGAAAGAGTTTCAANTAGAAGTAAATAATAATAAACCGGAACTTGACTGCATTATTTTGTATTCAATTGGCGCCTTTTGAAAGAGTTTCAAGTTGCTACCACTGAGCTAACAGAGGAATGATTCCCATTCGTCGTACCCAAACGCGGAATGCTACAAAGATGGCGGCAGTGACGCGCAGTTGCAGCACTACCAACATGGCGCCTGACACGAGGCTGCAGCATTGCAAACATGACGTCCCAGACGTAATGTCATATGGAATAATACAATGGGCACNGCGCCTGACACGAGGCTGCAGCATTGCAAACATGACGTCCCAGACGTAATGTCATATGGAATAATACAATGGGCACCCTCTTCTCAAAGACTACGAATATTTCTACTCCAAAAAAGAGCAATAAAAACAATAAGGCAAANGGCACAAAAAGTCATTCACGTCGTCCTTTGTTTAAAAAATTAGGCATATTAACATTTAAAGGCCAGTATATATTTTCACTAATTAGGTTTATTGTTAAGAACAACAGCAATTTTGATAAAAATGATATGATACACTTATAATACCAGAAGAAAAGACGATTCACATAGTCCAACAAACCATTTATAAATTGCGCAGAATGGTGTGCACTTAGTTGGAATTAAATATTTTAATAAATTACTAACTGACCTTAAAAATTAAATCATAAACAATTTAATATTAGCTTAAAGAAATGTCTGTTAGATGATGTTTTTTATTCAGTTGATGAATTTACTGATATGAATTAGTTATCTTTCTTTATTAGATGATTGTTGTTAATTTCCTAATGTGATCAATGTACATATTATGTAATCTAATGTATGTATTATATTCTATTATATTGACGAACTCTACATTCCTGAGCACATACTCTTTTGGGGATCAACGAAGTGATAAATAAAATAAATAAATACATGGAGTATGTTAAAACCACCCGTTTGACCGCGGCCATAGAGTCTATTTTTACATACAGTAAATACCGAGATTGTTGATTAGCCTATCGTTTTACTGCCTCAACTTACAATGTTTCCAACGTCCCTTTCAGTGGGTACCAACCTACNAAGCGGGACGTAAGGTCACGTTAACCCCCACACTGGTAAACTTGAACTTACTCGATTATTTCTCAGCTGGTGTAGGTCGCTGCCTCTTGTTTTTCTTCGGGCGATGAAAATCCTCAAATCGTAAATAATCAATAAAACGACTGTGGCGCAGCTCTGTGTTGGTTTGCCTGGAAACCGGTTCGTACTCTGCATACCCGACCACTGTATGTGAACTGTTGCATCTTTCTAATAAACAGAAGTAAATAATAATAAACCGGAACTTGACTGCATTATTTTGTATTCAATTGGCGCCTTTTGAAAGAGTTTCAAGTTGCTACCACTGAGCTAACAGAGGAATGATTCCCATTCGTCGTACCCAGACGCGGAATGCTACAAAGATGGCGGCAGTGACGCGCAGTTGCAGCACTACCAACATGGCGCCTGACACGAGGCTGCAGCATTGCAAACATGACGTCCCAGACGTAATGTCATATGGAATAATACAATGGGCACTCTCTTCTCAAAGACTACGAATATTTCTACTCCAAAAAAGAGCAATAAAAAACAATAAGGCACAAAAAGTCATTCACGTCGTCCTTTGTTTAAAAAATTAGGCATATTAACATTTAAAGGCCAGTATATATTTTCACTAATTAGGTTTATTGTTAAGAACAACAGCAATTTTGATAAAAATTATATGATACACTTATAATACCAGAAGAAAAGACGATTCACATAGTCCAACAAACCATTTATAAATTGCGCACAATGGTGTGCACTTAGTTGGAATTAAATATTTTAATAAATTACTAACTGACCTTAAAAATTAAATCATAAACAATTTAATATTAGCTTAAAGAAATGTCTGTTAGATGATGTTTTTTATTCAGTTGATGAATTTACTGATATGAATTAGTTATCTTTCTTTATTAGATGATTGTTGTTAATTTCCTAATGTGATCAATGTACATATTATGTAATCTAATGTATGTATTATATTCTATTATATTGACGAACTCTACATTCCTGAGCACATACTCTTTTGGGGATCAACGAAGTGATAAATAAAATAAATAAATACATGGAGTATGTTAAAACCACCCGTTTGACCGCGGCCATACAGTAAATACCGAGATTGTTTGTTGATTAGCCTATCGTTTTACTGCCTCAACTTACAATGTTTCCAACGTCCCTTTCAGTGGGTACCAACCTACACAAAAAAAATTCGTAACATCTAAGTACGCATTAGTCCCCTAATGAGCCACGAGGCCGTTGTTTTTTTGGGTTCAGAAAAGAAACACTCAGCTCTTTTTGTTTTGTTCGTAACAGTGCGTAGTGCGCTATCAGTGTCTGCATGGGCTACGAATGTTTTTTTTTTTTCGCAAGGTCGTGTTCCGATAGCTGCGTTTGTTTACGAGGAGCAAGTGAGACACTGTTGCCAGATTACTCCAGCTTTGCGACGTAACTGGCAGGCTGGGTAACAAATGGATGGCAGAGGAAACGGCCCGATTATGACAACTCGGAAGAGAATCCAATCCTGCGACGCAAATTTAAGCGGCTCCTTTGGAACTGAAACCTGATCATTGTGATTGGGCAGCGCACAAGTAACGTAAATTGGTTTTTTCTTTCGAGGCTGCAACAAGATAACTTATCAGGCAACAGCGCACGCAGGAGCAAGGACAGCGTAATCGTGTATGGAAAGAGAGAGAGGGAGAGAGAGAGAGAGAGAGAGNCAACAGCGCACGCAGGAGCAAGGACAGCGTAATCGTGTATGGAAAGAGAGAGAGGGAGAGAGAGAGAGAGAGAGAGAGTGGATGTCCATTACACCGCTCACTGCAATCTTAGAGTGAGAAGCTCTACATAGTGCTAAACTCTCTTCACACAAGCTTACGAGGCCAGGGTTAAGGTTTATTCTACTCAGGTTGGCAAGCTCAATGCTTTAGGTTTGGCAACTACAACTTTNCAACAGCGCACGCAGGAGCAAGGACAGCGTAATCGTGTATGGAAAGAGAGAGAGGGAGAGAGAGAGAGAGAGAGAGTGGATGTCCATTACACCGCTCACTGCAATCTTAGAGTGAGAAGCTCTACATAGTGCTAAACTCTCTTCACACAAGTTTACGAGGCCAGGGTTAAGGTTTATTCTACTCAGGTTGGCAAGCTCAATGCTTTAGGTTTGGCAACTACAACTTTTCGCCACTAGGTAAGCGCTAGTGTCGCATGTGTATCAGATTTTCTCTATTTTCAACGTTAAAAAAAATCTAAATAATTGCAATAATCATAAATAAAATACAAAATAACTTCGTGATTCAGTAAAATGTTTATTTTTTGTTGTTCGCGTAGCTTAAAATTGTAATTAAAAGTAACCTGTTTGGAACACTGCGCACCTAGCGGCGGAAATTTTTCCTTTGCCAAACTCTACCGCGAGAAAACTCGTTTTGTTCCTAACCTGAGAAGAATTAACCTTAGCCATCGGGTATTAATGGAACTATTTTGAAACCTAAATATAGTCCGTAGTGCTTTCGCTGCGCGTTAGTGTTGCAATGCCAGACTGAAAGGAGTTTTCTTTTAATTCCTAAATAACTCAGTTTCGTGTTTGGTAATTACTTTTAACATAAAAGCTGTAAAAATAAGCGTAACGCATCAATTTAGGAAGAAAATATGTTTAGAGAGTTTATGAAACAGCATAAAATCAAAATATTTCAAGACTTCGATTACATAAACATATACGAAGAAATATTTCAACTATATTAATATATTAAGAGTTGTGAAAAATGTGTTCAGGATTTCCAGCTTACGTACTGTACAGACAAGTAATTTTTGTAAGCGTTATATGTACATTTTTACTACAGAACATATACGTCTATGCAATTTATACTATAACGTATAGAACCACAAAATCAGTACATATGCAAAAAATTGTTTAAAATTTTACCAAGTTTTACTTTGTGGAACTCTCCCAGCAAACAAAACCTGGCGGCAAAATGTCGGCCCGATACCAGTACTGTCCGAGAACTATCCGTTAATGGTACGCTGTCTGTTTGAGACATGTTGTTGGCGTTTGCCATAAAGGCAACGGGCCAATGTATTTATTATGATAACAGGTATATCACGGAAATTACGTTGGCCTGATATCTTATAGCAACTCGATCGCCATCTTAAATAAGATTCTGGGCCAATTCCGACAGCGTATCTTTCTACCTAGTCTGTGCGAGCAAATATCTCATTTATTCCGGTCCAGTATATTTTTAACGACAAGGCGCTTCATCTCGGGAAAGGCGTTATTCTGATGTCTTCTTGCTAAAGTAATTATTTGTAAGCATCAGCTGGAATATGTTAACAAGCCTCATTTAAACCTTTGGACTGCCGTATATCTCGATAGCTAAGTCGGTAAAGCACATCTCGCAAACCAGCGTTCGGCAGTTTGAGTCCCCTCCACTCCAAAGGATTTTCCAGTTGCATTGAAATACACATGGCGATAGAGGCGAGCTTCACATGTATGACAAATAACACTTCGACCATAAATTCAGGGTGAAACAATAAACCCCACGCTATAGAGTTTCGTATCTTGTCGGTCAACGTCTGGTGTATTTTTGACAGTCAACAGTTGGCCGACGTTCCATATTTATATCGCCCCAGTTCCGGAATAAGGCATCGGGCCAGCATCGGCTGCAAAATGCAAAAGTTACTTGTAACGGCCCCTTCTGGCCCGTCTCTTTCGTGTTTGTTGGGCTACTATTAAAAAATTATTTAAAAAAAACGTAATATTAACTTAAATTAATTTCCTTTAAAGCCCCTATTAATTTTTTTTTGTAAAAGCAAGTGTTTTTTTTTTTCAATATATACATAGATTTGTAGGTAAAGTTATTTTGTTAATTTTAATACAATTATTTTGTCATGTTTACTTATTATGTGGTTTGTATACTTAATTTTTCTGAAAAAGTTGAAAATTTTTAAATCGAAGACTGCATGAACATGGTAGTTACCAGCATTCATCTGTCAATAAAACGGACCTCGCCAATAAGTATTAAGCCTTTTAAAATCTGTTATTTCTTTATTTTATGTTTCGAGAGTTCGCACATTGCGAGATCTTTCCATACATAGCCCCTGAGGTGCAATGCGATAACCACGTCGTTTCTTTCGCATTTTCCCGCGATAATCCACTTCCGGACGTTGCGTTGCTAGTTCAAGTAACATCTGTAGCGGGAGGGGGGGTCGTCCCCTCTCTTAACTTACGTTAGTTCACCGATGCTGGTCTGTTTGACACACCTGGGTGACTTGCACGATGTAGGTTGGCGCACAATAAACGAACATCACTCGCCCGCCCCTTAGACTAAAGGCGAGGCAGACCGCATATGCACCTCCTGCGCATGCGCATGTACCCAACATTGGTCTGTCCCATAGCAACACAACTGTCACACAATGATGAACGTGTTTGTTTGTATTTTAACTTTTAAATGACAAGTCCTATTTCATTAATAAAACACTTTTACACTCTAAATACGAGAACCGGTGAGAACTGAGCCAAATCAGCGAAAGCCAGTGAAAATTGAGCTACTTATGATCAGTGCCAGATAACTAATTAATACGATGGCTGAAATTCACTGATTTATTTGCGATTCCCAATGAATGTCGAGAATTCCCCTGCCGTGAGTCACTTGCTCCCAGTTTATTTCATTGATTTGTCACTCGGCAGTGGCATATCAACAGACTTTCAGTGAATGTTATTTCACTGATTGATATCACTGATTCGGATTTACAGTGTACCAATTCGAATTTAATCAAACTGCATTGCAAGTTGGTTAGCGGAAGTATAAAAGCATCTCGAAGTACTTGTTGACTGAACAGTATTCTAACCTAAAACACATCACACGGCGTTTATGGCAGTCGTGTTGGCAGAAGAGTAGATCAATGTTTNCGGTATTCTAACCTAAAACACATCACACGTCGTTTATGGCAGTCGTGTTGGCAGAAGAGTAGATCAATGTTTGTACACGAAGAATGGTTGTGCGCAGCTAGCGAGGTCGCTCTACCTCGTCTCTAGTCTGTGGGTTTCACACAGGAAATTTTTATNTTTTGCTTCTCATAAATTTCATTTTGGTGCTATCAAAACCTAAGTTACATGCTGCCTAAAAGATAGAGAAAAGTTTATAACCCAGAAAAGAAGTTTTGCGAAAGTATAAAAAATATAATTTAACAATTCATTAGAGAGTGGAGAGATTTGGACGGTTCTAAACACCGAAGTCTTGAGAGCCGATGAGGGTGAACGAGGTGAGTATGGAGCGGCGCCGGAATGAAAGGGCGGAGGAAACGGAAGATCCCCAAGGAAACCCGCCGACAAGCGACATCGTCCAACGATACCGCCGGATGGCCTAGGTGGGAGACGAGTAATCTGACCACCGCACCACCGCGGCCCCAACAACTCATTTGAGTGTGCGTAGAAAATATCAACGCATTTCGGTGAACAAAAGCAGTTCGGGTTCCCATTCACTCTCTTTCTGGCACTCTACTAAATACAGGGAGGGGTAATGTATACCCTGCCGACCTCTTAGTTGTTATGTCACTAATCTTGCCTTCATAGGATGGACCCACCCAGCAGATGTGTCGTCATTGCTGTTTTACCGTGGTAATTATACGGGCTTAGACACACCCTGTGTTCGGATTCGCCTTACAAATGCTCTTAGCTTGCCTCGTCCCCTCCTAAAGTGCAAAGAAGTCGTGACATAGTGCGCCGCTGTTCGAATCCCAGAATGCAACCTGAAAAGCAAAGGGCACGAGCGATGCGCCCTTGGTGTGCTGTACGCTGCACGTTGTTCCGTTATACGACTTGTATACCAGTATCAGAATACTGCAGCCTTTTCCCGCTGTTCAGTAGACACATTTGTCAGTGTACAAACCTAGGCAACATAACAATCGGGGTGTGACTGTACCGAGAACANCAGAATGCAACCTGAAAAGCAAAGGGCACGAGCGATGCGCCCTTGGTGTGCTGTACGCTGCACGTTGTTCCGTTATGCGACTTGTATACCAGTATCAGAATACTACAGCCTTTCCCAGCTGTTCAGTAGACACATTTGTCAGTGTACAAACCTAGGCAACATAACAATCGGGGTGTGACTGTGCCGAGAACANCGCTGTTCAGTAGACACATTTGTCAGTGTACAAACCTAGGCAACATAACAATCGGGGTGTGACTGTGCCGAGAACATGGCCGTGGGTTTCACGTGGATATGTCTTTGTTAGTGGGCGATATTTTCTTTCGAATACGGAAATAAAATGAAGGTAACGAAATGAATACTTGGCGTTTAGGGCTTTGATCGACAGGTCTAGACGAGATCTTTCATTTGGCACCAACAGCAGCGCGCTGGCACATCAGAGGCACGAGATATACTGATCGGAAATGTCCACCCACGCTCAAGCTAGTCGCCAGTCGCCGCGGCCCCCCACCCTCGCCTCGCGCAGTCACCGACTCAAGATCAAGCTCGCCTCGTAGCCGTTAGTCGCGAAGTTATAGCGTCGGAGTGGATCGCCCTGCTAAAGTTACATAGCCATTTCCGCCCTGATACCCTATGTGTCGGTCTCATCTTAAGGACGCATTCACGTAGAAATGTGTTTAATTAATTAATGTTTTTTTTTTTTTATTTGCGTGTGCATTGCAAGTTATAAAAATTGCGAAACGAATGCGTTGTTCGAAATGGTACACTTGGTTACGAAGGAATCAAGGGAATGTAGGGAACTGCGGGCACTTGAAGGGGCAAGGGCAAGCGAACGAGGAAGTGTGCAAGTTGTTATGAGCCTTATTCGAATACGCAGCTGCAGTTTCATCAGAAGGGAAATGCCACGCCACAAACAAGCGCTGGCTTGACACTCCAAAACATCACTTGGCCCGCTCGAGTAATTATGCCTAGGGACGCATGATTCTAGCGAAGAGATTCCACTGATATGTTGTATTTTAAAACACTGTAGATCAGNTAATTATGCCTAGGGACGCATGATTCTAGCGAAGAGATTCCACTGATATGTTGTATTTTAAAACACTGTAGATCAGGTGCACTTTCGCCATTGGACAATTTACGTGCTACACGTCGTAAGCTGGACTCACAACGATCCGTCGTCCATACATCCATGTCCGTCGTCCGTCTGTCTTTTTCATCCATCAGTTGAAAGCGATTCACAGCAATCCGTCATCCGTCAATCCTTCTGCGCGGCAGAATTTCAGTGTGACAACTTAACATCGTGATCTTTCTTTGGTTGGAGGTATAGTTTGGTTAGAAATACATTTTCAAGCAAAAAAAAATTTTGGGGAGAATAATTTATTTTACGTGATAAGAATTTATGCTGATTTATTGTTTGCATTTTAAATTACTGAATTTGCCACCAAACATAACATACACGATCCACCGCCTTGCGTTTTATTTCAAAGTGCGTATTCGCGTTTACGGAATGTCGCCAGAAGGCGGTGACCCATCCGTTGGTCCNGCCTTGCGTTTTATTTCAAAGTGCGTATTCGCGTCTACGGAATGTCGCCAGAAGGCGGTGACCCATCCGTTGGTCCGTCGAAAGTTAAAGTTTGAGAAATGTTCGTCGGATTGGCGGACAGAAACAGAGTTGGCCTGCGATTGGTTGAAGATGACGTGACTGACGGATGCGGCGATGGTTGTGAGTCCGCCTTAGGAGTATGTCAGCGAACCACAGACGTGCACTGTCGGAGTAGCCTAACTCTCATCCGCCAGTCAAGTAAGAACATATCTCCAAACAAAGACACGCGTGCGGCCAGTGTAACTGCTGGTATGCCCGCAGGGTATTGACGTCTTATATGCGCGGAACTCTTCTTGCGAAAAGCGGGTGTCCCTATATATAACTGGTACACACATCGCGCCGAACAGACAGAGCGGAAAGCTGGAACAACCAATCAGAAACCGACCTCATTTTCCGCACGAGCAACGCCGAAAAGTTGACGCCGAAATATCTGTTCGCGGGAAGAGCAGACTTCTCCGATATTTCCCAGAGGTCCACTGTTTCTCGTCCTCAATATCAATAACGCCATGATGTCAACACACTGTATATTGGTGTAACAGTCCACGATGGTTAAACACATCTACTTATAATGAAATATGTAAATACAGAAAAAAAAAGTATGGAAATGAACCGATAGGTAGCGCTAAACTTAAAAAAATAATTATTGGGAAGCATAAAACAAAAATATAATTATTTAGATATAGATATTTTTATCAAAATAATTCAATAACATTTGTACAACTTTGAAATTACTGACGTGGAGATAAAAAGATACCGCAGCTACTAATACGTTGTCCACCACTTCAGCGAATTGTCATTAAAAAAAAAAACGAACCAGCGTGTTCGTAAACTGAGCTCCCAACAAACACTAAGACGGTAACGCAGACAATCTGCTGCTTACGTGGACAACCATGTCTACTGTGTCTGTTCGACGTGCTGGGCGTGAATGTGACGTGAACGCTTTAGCGTGCCAACATAAGGTGAGCACCTCCATGGCCACCGAAGGAGAGAAAGGAAGTGCTACATGGTATTGCACACGCGCGGTATCTCCTTCATTCCGATGTCTTCTGAGGTTGCATTTAGTGTCTCTTTTATGTAACTTCCCTATCCTCTCGGCTTAGCCGCACGATCGACCTCTATGAACAAGGAAACAAGGTATGCTTGGTCAACGCTTGGCTCCTCCAACTAACTTAAGAAAATGTACACATTACATTCGCGATTTCTTCGCACTTCTTGGATCAAACATTTGGAATATTATCCTATATATTACGTGTTTGGTTGTTTCTTAACTATGCCATGTATCACAAACATTTCATACTTGTGTTAACATAAAAGTACCTTATGTTTGTTTAAACTTAACTTCAACTTATATTCTTTCTATACATTATAATATTTCATTTATAATTAATATTAACAGATATAAAATAGGTATGTTAGTAATGCCTTGTAAGAAATAGTTCTTATGCAAAATATTATTACACTGGGTGCGCATGAATACGGTGCGTTGTCCCTTTGCTGTAATTTTCTATACTTGATTAAGTTTTGTTTGCATGAGGCGGAGTAGTATCCTGTAAGTATAACATTAGCAGGGCTTAAGAACAGTTGGAAGTAACCATGAGTGGATTGTACAACTAAAGTAAAATACTAGCGGTTCTTAACGCTTTCAGTCATGTAAAAATAAATGTGTTTAGGCATTGCAACGAACACATTCTTTGACTGGAAATGTACTAGTGCCAGAATAACACCTTGTCTAAGGTTAATTATATTACAGGTTGGGAATACCAACGTTCAAAGTTTGGCAAAGGGAAAATTTTCGCCACTAGATAAACGCTAGTATCGGCAATGTACCAGATTTTCTCTATTTTCTAAGTTAAAAAACCGGATAATTGAAATAACCATAAATCAAATATAAAATAACTTACGAACTAAGTAAAATATTTCTCTTTTATTATTCAGGTAGCTTACAATTTTAATTAAAAGTTAAATTTTGGAATACTGCGCACCGTAAGAGACATACTTCTTTTGTTGGACGCTATCTTATGCTGAGTACAGAGTGCAGTGTTACAGCCACATCCTCTGCAACGTCTCATTGAAGGGGCCGCGGTTGCGTAATGGCTAGAGCGCCCGCCTCTAGCCAATGGCGAGCCGGGTTCGATTCCCAGCGGGGCGACTCCAGGATTTTCACACGTGGGAATAGCGCCGGACGATGCCGCTGGTCGGCGGGTTTTCCCGCCCGTTTCCCCCGCCCTTGCATTCCGGCGCTGCTCCTTACTCACCTCACTTCACCCTCGTCAGCTCTCAAGGCCTCTATGTTATTATGAGCAGCCCAATTCTCTCCGCGAAATTAGAATTGTCGTTTACAGTTATCGGATCGGAATATAACGGTATCGCTTCAACTCTCAAAAATTACAAGAGAGAGAGAGAGAGAGAGAGAGAGTGTGTGTGTGTGTGTGTGTGTGTTTGTGTGTGTGTGTGTGTGTCCGCCTTTTTCCCTANACCTCACTTCACCCTCGTCAGCTCTCAAGGCCTCTATGTTATTATGAGCAGCCCAATTCTCTCCGCGAAATTAGAATTGTCGTTTACAGTTATCGGATCGGAATATAACGGTATCGCTTCAACTCTCAAAAATTACAAGAGAGAGAGAGAGAGAGAGAGAGAGAGTGTGTGTGTGTGTGTGTGTGTGTGTGTGTGTGTGTGTGTGTGTGTCCGCCTTTTTCCCTGGGGATTTGTACGTTCTTCTCCGCGATTCAGGTCAGAAGGATGCCAAAAAGAACCAAATTGATCATCTGGAAGTATTAACGCCGAGGGGTTCAGACATCGTTGATAAACGTCAATAATATTATGCTATAAAATTAGATGCGGTTCCGGTAGCCAATCACTTTGACCCGTCCAGTCAGCGTGTCCACACTCGTGGACACGTTGCACATAAATGAAAGTTATGACGGACCTGTACACAGCAAGGCATCAGTGGCTAGCCTTCCTCGTGGCTCATCTTGTTGGCGGAGTTTTCTACGCCTAATTGCTGAACACAAGTACAGCGCGTACCAAAAAATAACGTGATTTCAACACTTCAACTTGGACATTAGTGTGTGAGCGAACGAGTTATTTACTAGCACTAAAAAATAAAACAACATTACTTATGACCAAAAAAAACTAAAGTAACAGTTCACAAATCAGTGATAAACACTGTGAACAAAATCAGAATTTAGTGAGTTTTATTTTCCCCCAATTTGTTACGATGTGTATGTCTGCCCGGCACTACAGACATTTGTGTTGACTAGCACGCAGGTTCAAGCCGGCTGTTGCTTTCCTCCCTCCCTCCATGTTTCTGTCACTACTGGCCTGTCTGCAGCTAGCGATGATTCACGTCTCTAGACAACGAAGTAGATAGGTAGGGCCACTCCCTGGCTGAGTGTTTGAAACTCCTCCTGATTACGTCTTGCAATAAGCTATACACGGTCAAATGAGCACTTTAGAAAGCTCTCTCATTTGGAATAACAGCCAATAAATATATTATATTTTAGCCTTGGACGTTGACTTCCGAGTGCGGTGGAATATACACACCGTGTTTATTACTTGCATGGCAACAATTAATTAAAAAGGTGGCTATAAGATAAAAAAAGAAGGGAAAAGTAACTAGGGACTCGAAAGTGCTCACTTTACCGCGAACAGCTTACATAAGGAAGCATTGTGACGGGGATATAAATATATATCATGTACCCAAAATGACGCACCTACTTGATAGTATGTTTCAGGTCGGGAAGAAGAGAATCCTGGGGATTCTGAATAGAGTCTGGTACCAAGGGCCTTTCTAGCATACTAACAATGATTTCTTAACATCACTACACGACTACACGTTGAAACGTACCCCGTGGGCTGCCCCGGGAGACTAAGAACTCAGCTACACACTACATGCGAGATTAACTAGCACACTTGTGCACAACAGGCCAACATGTTAGACAGACCTCACGACACTGACATTCACTCCAGCCGGGAGGTTGGAGGGGAACTTCACTCCCCCGTCGAACACAAAAACACGTAATATTACTTTGAAATAGGCAACACCAATAAACGCCTTAATACGGGTCCTGTGCCAACAAAACACGGCTACACGCACCCCGCCGCAGACCCAGTGATCTGAGTATGTGTCGGGGTGCATTTGTCTTTACAAACACCTTGTGAGTTATGGGAGTCTAGGCTCCCGGTCTCACGACACCAAGGCCATTCGGTGGCGTACGAGGGTTCGGCGGCAGCACTCCCAAGACTGAGATAAGCATTCCCATGAAGCAGGCAGGTAGTACACGCGATGTAAGTCAGTGTATTAAACTATAGTCTATTCGCCGTTTATTCACACTTTTTGAATCAAATCTTAAAAAAAAAAAAACACCCTATGTATAACGTGTTTGGCTGTTTTCTAAATATTCCATACATCACAAGCGTATTATACTTGTGTTAACATTAAAATACCTTACTATAACTAATATGAATAAAGACAGTAACAAAATAGGTGTGTTGGTAGTAACTAGAAATAAATAGTTCCATTATTACATTGAGTGCGCACGAATGCGGTGCGTTGGCCCTCTGGTGTAATTTCCTAAGCTTTGTTTACATAAGGCGGAGGAATATCCTAGAAGTAGAACTTAAGCAGGGCTTCAGAAAAGTTGGAAATAACCGCGACTGGAGTATACGGGTGCCACTTTATACTTTTCTACTCTTCCTAACGGAAATTGCATAGGAAAGCCCAAAACATGATATTTTTTTTAACATTTTTCACTTTTTTTTTTCATTGAACATACTTGCAGTACTTTACAGTACTTTCTGCGTACGAAAATATTTATCTAAGTTTGTAAATGAAAGCGAACGTAATATATTTAACTCTTAAGGCGGTGTGGTACATCAATTAATGCTGAACACGTTAATTAAACTTTACAGTCTTTGGAAGCCAGTATAGAAAAATCTTAAACAACGGTTTGTGCCTACTTTTTGTATGAGAAGACATTTTGACGGAATCGCACATTACTTCAGCGCGACGACTTAAACCCCGCATTAAAACGTGCAAATTTCCGGGGTTAGAAATATCTCGACAATAACGCATCACGGTGGCAAAATATTTGCTCGCATTGTTAGCGAAAAATATAGTCTATGATTCCTGATTCTCAGTCTGTCCACATTCGCTCCCAAAAAGGAGAACGTGTGGATTTGTATTAATATGAGTCTTGTGCGTATGCAAAACTATAAGCTACGTCACAGCGGTCTTTCAATTATATTCCCGTGCGTAAAATGGCGCGCTCGCTCTTATACAGAAATTGCGTACTCACAATCACGTTGTCGGAAGGTTCCTTGCCGCGCTTGGTTCAGCGCAGGCCAACTACACGCAACNAACTGTTTGTGCCTACTTTTTGTATGAGAAGACATTTTGACGGAATCGCACATTACTTCAGCGCGACGACTTAAACGCCGCATTAAAACGTGCAAATTTCCGGGGTTAGAAATATCTCGACAATAACGCATCACGGTGGCAAAATATTTGCTCGCATTGTTAGCGAAAAATATAGTCTATGATTCCTGATTCTCAGTCTTTCCACATTCGCTCCCAAAAAGGAGAACGTGTGGATTTGTATTAATATGAGTCTTGTGCGTATGCAAAACTATAAGCTACGTCACAGCGGTCTTTCAATTATATTCCCGTGCGTAAAATGGCGCGCTCGCTCTTATACAGGAATTGCGTACTCACAATCACGTTGTCGGAAGGTTCCTTGCCGCGCTTGGTTCAGCGCAGGCCAACTACACGCAACTGTCACGTCGAGCACTTGGCCGAGACATGAAAAGCGCGCTGGGGCGGTGGTGGGGATATCGGCTGATGGAAGGGGTTATGTTTGGAGGGGGCGGGGACGATAAAAAACAGCGCCACTGAGCGTTACGCAAGCGCCAGTGCAACAAACCAGTCATCACATCCCCCGAGTAATTTGTTCCGTCTTGCTCGTCCTTGACTGCCGGAACAAGTGCGGCTGGCGAATAAGCACGCTAGAGTTTCGTACACGACCTTGGCTCCGGGTTCTCGGCGCGAGGAGGAATTCCTCTTTTAAGGCTGTTCACGACTAAGTCTAAAATCAAGTTTTGAAAAAAAAAAAATATATATATATATTGCCCATGAATACACTTATATGTTACAGCACACATAAGTTGGTAGCGTGTCGGTAAAAATAGTTCTAATACTTGACGTTGCATTGAGAGAGTAAAATGTAATTTATTACCACCGAAGTCTGTGTTCATTGTGCGCAGACAAGAGCACAAATTTGCGTATTATTTGCATTCCTAAAAATTTCCACGGGTTTCTTTTGGATGACGCATGAACGAATAATGATTGTCAATGGCAATTTTAATTTTACTAAGGTTTATTCTACTCAGGTTGGGATTCTCAATGCTTTTAGGTTGGCTATCAATGGTATCACTGTAAACCGGTTTATGTGGTTAGGTTTATGTTTTAGCAGCGCTTGGAAACNTTTAGGTTGGCTATCAATGGTATCACTGTAAACCGGTTTATGTGGTTAGGTTTATGTTTTAGCAGCGCTTGGAAACTGAGTTCTTCAGAGCCAACGAGGGTAAAGTGAGGCGGGGACGGAGCAGCAGCGGAATGCAGTGGTAGGGAGGAAAANTGAGTTCTTCAGAGCCAACGAGGGTAAAGTGAGGCGGGGACGGAGCAGCAGCGGAATGCAGTGGTAGGGAGGAAAAGTTACGAGGCCGAGAAAACGCACCAGCTAACGTTGCCCATATGCGAGCATCCAGGGTGACTCCGCCGGGAATGGAGTCTGGTTCGCTGAGGTGGAGTCCGATAAGTCCGGCGACTATCCCACCGGGACCTCTTGAAGGGATCCCTCCGCCTGCCTGCAGCTGTTTGGCGCGTCCGAGGGAGCGAAATGCGTGAGCTGTAAGGTCGACTCTTGCCCACTCGCCACTCGCCCCGTCGCCTCTACGTGCAACATGCTAAACTGACGTGCAGTCTTCACGTCGGCGTCTCGCCTGAACGTCACTTCAAGATGCGATCCTGTATTCTGACGGCACTCTGATAAAGATGAAAGTACGACGCGTGTCTAAAGACAACTCCGAAGTTTCTGTACACAAAATTGACCAAAAAGTGCTTCTGATAGCACACGTTTTAGCCATTTCCACGTCCAAAAAAGTAATCATTGGAACTTAAAACTTGTCTTTGAGCACGAAACGATTCTTCAATGTTTTTCGTGTCTAAACGCCACTAAAAAGTATCCATCCTTTTGAATCCCGTATTTTTTACGAAACCTCTGCAAGCATTTCATGCGCTAGCCATTAACCTATTGGATACTTGATTTTTCTAGATTGGCTACGTTTTAAAAAAGAACATTCCGAACGTACCTTTGCACTGAACTTACTACAGTGACCTGACACAGCAGACAGACATGACTAAACTACGACCTCGTATTTACGTCACAAAATTGATTAAGGCAAAATTTGGCAGAATTAATATTGTGACGTAGTTATGAGTAGGCAGTTCAGTTATGTATGTACTGCTGTGTAAGGTCAATAGTTAATTGGNATTAATATTGTGACGTAGTTATGAGTAGGCAGTTCAGTTATGTATGTACTGCTGTGTAAGGTCAATAGTTAATTGGATATAGAGGTACTTTCGGAATGTTCGTTTTTAAATATATAAACAAGAAAGAAAAATCAGGAATCCAAACATAGCAATAAGTTTAGCAGAATTGTTTTACAGCGAACTATGGACACTACGAACATGCTATAGCANATTAATATTGTGACGTAGTTATGAGTAGGCAGTTCAGTTATGTATGTACTGCTGTGTAAGGTCAATAGTTAATTGGGTATAGAGGTACTTTCGGAATGTTCGTTTTTAAATATATAAACAAGAAAGAAAAATCCGGAATCCAAACATAGCAATAAGTTTAGCAGAATTGTTTTACAGCGAACTATGGACACTACGAACATGCTATAGCANCGGAATCCAAACATAGCAATAAGTTTAGCAGAATTGTTTTACAGCGAACTATGGACACTACGAACATGCTATAGCACAATTGCCAGGAATGCAGAACTCACCATTTAGAAATACAGAACGCTTCACAAATATTTGTCGGCAATGGCTGTTATGCTGGATTTACAATGTCACGACGAGCTCGTCCCGACAGTCCGACAAGACTTTTCAGTCCGACTATTTCCGCCACCAAAATTAGTTCAGTATTTACAATACCCCGACAATTTCCACCAGACAAGTGTTGCGTGGCTTTCGGAAAATCCTAGTATGGCCAGTAACTTGCTATATAATTGCAAATAAATCACAAATCATTGTACACTATCTTGTTTTGATAACTTCGTAAATTTTGGAGTAGTTATTTTTCCAAGAATATTTATTTTCGTCAATTCAACAGTTTTCTGTTACAAAATAACCAGTATGTACACACAAATAAAATATTTTTAGTGTAAAATTTATTACAGTAGTGAAATCCGCACGAAATGTTGTTTTGCAATAAGTTTTTTTTCTGATGCCAAGCGGGCCCTTCCGGTCCTACGCCCGACGAAAGTAGAAAAAGAATCTACTTTTGTTGGGCTGTCGGAGATGCGATTTTGTCGGTGTCACCTCGCTGCTGATTGACTAATGACAATTTTTTGTCGGAGTCGGGGCTGTTTTGTCGGACTGTCGGGTTATTGTAAATCCAGCTTTAGCTCCCAGTGCGCTTCTGTCGAAACTCACGTTATCGTCATGAAGAAGACCGACTAATGGGACCTCTTTTGTACGTTATTTCTGCAGTGAACAGCTACATGTTGTGAGGATGCAACTTCCAACATTTGTATATTCAAAGTAAAGCCATGCTCCTTGTTGGATCTCAAACAAGTAATGGCGATAGCAGATACGATAATCATTTCCAGTTTCTTTTCGAGATATAATTATCTGAATCTTCAATACCCAACCTTTGGAGATGTGTCGTAAGCAAAAATTAGCCAAAAAAAACTGGTACACCTGCCTAATATCGTGTATCGCCCCCCCCCCCCNTTTTTTTTTTTTTTTTTTTTTGCTCTTCAGTGTATTAGAGTGTATACAAGATGTGACAAACACAGATATTACGCAGTATATGTGATACAGGACAAATAATGAAACATTTACGAGAGGGAACCCATGTCCCAGAATGTCTGGCTACGGGGCGACCAGATTGGCTACTCCTCGACTATTTTGTTTGCGGTGCTATGAAGAATATTGTGTACGAGACTCTAATAGCACATGAGTAAGATCTCGTCGCAAGAATCCATGCCGCAGTTGAAATACGTAGCAGACAAGATGCGTTTGTCAGTGTACGTCGATCTCCGCACCGCCGATGTACGCTTTGTGGTGGAAATGGAGGTCGACAATTCAAACTGCCTTTGTAATCCATGAAGTCATGCCCTTGTTGGGTTGGTGGAGGTCTCTAACTGATAAAATTTGTAGTTTACCGCTATTCCTATCTCCAAAGAACTGTTGGGGCCGCGGTGGTATATTGGTTAGACTACTCGCATCCCTCCAAGGCGAACCGGGTTCGATTCCCGGCCGGGTACCCCCCGAATTTTCGCATGTGGGGGTCGTGCCGGACGATGCCACGCTGGTTGGCGGGTTTTCTCGGGGATCTTCCGTTTACCCCACCCTTACATTCCGGCCCTGCTCCGTACTCGCCTCGCTTCACCCTCATGCCTCGATGTTAAGAGCTCACTTACTCACTCCAAGTGGCCGATTGTCGCTTCAGTTGCGGATCGTACAGAAAGCACAACGTTTCGTCGCCTGTTTGATCCGGTTTAGACACGCAAGCCCCGTCGTCGTCTGCACTACTTATCAGATCACCGCGAATAGTGACGCGATGATGCGTCAGGATGCGTGGCACACCGTGCTGTACAACACGGAACATGTTCAGCTCATCAGACACATTCTATGGTTAACCGCTACTGTTTCTGTGAGGTCGTCTACCGTTTGGGTGTGGCTGGCCCGAACCAACGTCACGAGTTCTTCGATCTTGAGGTCAGTTCGGCTAGTTCGTGACCTACCAGTACGCTCATCATCCTCCAAACTGTATTTCTCTCTCTCTCTCTCTCTCTCTCTCTCTCTCTCTCTCTCTCTCTCTCTCTCTCTCTCTCTCTCTCTCGCAAAACGTAGGTGTCACTTAAACAAAGCACTGCGGCCCGTGGCATCGTCTTTGTACACATTGTTATGATTCAGTAAAGGCGGACAAGCCTAGCGAACATCAGCGGCGCGTTGGTATCCAGGCCAGGTGAAGAATCCCAAACACATTACAGCAATAATAGTTTGTAAACCACGTCAGCGGAGCACCAGCGGAGCTCCCCTCCCGGCGGCGCGGTATTTGGGACAATCAAGCCACCAGAAACTATATAATACTTGGCAACACTTTGTACGGTGTTTGTCTGTCTGTGGACCCACGCCGAGATGAAGACATCAAGATGCAGCTTGGTGGGCCGCTCGTCGCCTTCCGACTCATACTCAGCCTCCTGCGATGGTATCATCCAAGTTAGTCATATCTTGTAATTGATTAGGACCTCCCTCGCCAATAGCTTATAATTACTGTAACTCNTGGTATCATCCAAGTTAGTCATATCTTGTAATTGATTAGGACCTCCCTCGCCAATAGCTTATAATTACTGTAACTCTTATAAAGTATATTAAATATCTGTTCTATCTTCATAATTAACTTCAGTTTTTCCCTCATAATAGTATAAACCTTCCATAGTCCCTAGATACAAGTACAACGTATAAGAAACGTAACAACGTGTCTCATCTTACGAAACGTTTCGCTAGCGGATAGACTTCGTCATTCTCATGTTCCGTCGCTCGCATTCAACTGCCATTCACAACTGATGCCATCATTCTGCTTATACTGTGCAGTATGCAAGCAACTGTCCGTGCGCACGTGCCCAACATTGACCTACCCCAAAACAACACAACTGCCAGAGTCAATTGGTCAACAGTGATAAACGTGTTTGTTTATATATTCAAAAGACAAGCACTTTTATATGCATAAAATGCTTTCACGTATTGGAATTTAATCAAACTGCATTACAAATTGGCTGGATGAAGTATACAAACATCTCAAAGCACTTGTTTTCTAAACAGCGTTCTAACCTCAAATACAATCCACGCCGTTTTTGCTAGTCGTATTGGCAGAAAAGCAGTTCAACGTTGGGATACGGAGATTGGTTTTGCGCAGCCAGCGAGATCTGCCTACCTCGTCTTTAGTCTATGGCGACCGATCTGCTGCACAGCANGGAGATTGGTTTTGCGCAGCCAGCGAGATCTGCCTACCTCGTCTTTAGTCTATGGCGACCGATCTGCTGCACAGCATCACAGCGACACTATGCGGCCAGTCCACCAATTAATTACCGTCGCCATGGTGGGTGGCTGCCTACACTTGGGTTGCCAGTCCACCAACTCATTGACTGTACTACATATTTTGACACCCCATTGATTCCAATCCATTCTTTTCCGGACAAGGATTTTTCTCGGGAAATGTTTAATTCGTTGCCGTGTTTCACATACTGGACGTTGTCGGC
>NQII01002083.1:151641-300857 GCA_002778355.1 Clitarchus hookeri | reverse complement strand
GGGGGGGATAATACCTACTGTCGTCAGCGATACTTCCGTGGTGCGTATTTACTGCGTTCAGGCGAACTACACCGGATTATTTGCTGATGACTCAAGAAAGCCCTGCACTCTCAACAGATCTCCCGGCGGCTAGAGACGTACGAAGATGAAGGGGGAGTGAGGGGGAGGCCTTCGCTTCAGCTCCACGTGTCCCGAAATTTTCCACCTGCCTGTGGTCCCACATGCCGTCTCATAGGCGCCAGCGAAGTGCGCTAGGCGGGGGGTGTGAGGGGGGATGGATGTGAGCCAATGTCGTGCTATAATCCCTAAACCGGCACGCGACAAAGTTGTCTTGTATTTACTAGAGTCGCCGAGAGCTGTCCGCGCAGTGTAATGAACCAGTACACATTTCTTTAACACACAAAAAGGAAGAAAAGCAGAGAAAGTACATTCGAAGAACGAACAGAAAACAAAATTGCACAATGAAGGCAAGAGTTACCAATAAGTTGGCAGCATTGTCAGGAAGGCACCTTCTACTGTTGGGTCTATAATGAAGACAAATGCAACGGAATATTCACTCTGAAATAAACCACGATCAGGCCGGCTGAGGAAGCTGTCTGCCCACCATGAAAGCTGCATTCTTCGATCTGTAAAGAAAACCTTTATAACAAGTGTCACGCAGGTGACTGCTTCACTTAGTCAGGTCTTACAAGTGAATGCTGCACCTCAAACTGCCCGAAATACAATTTTAAAAGATGGATTCCGAGGACGTGCAGCTAGAAGAAAGTCGCGTGCATCTGAAAGGAAGAAGCGTCTACTGCTTGTTAGAAGAAAGTACCGAAAACTCCCTTGGGATTTTGACAAAACGTTCTTTATCAGACGAGACCAAGGTAAACTTGTATGGAAGTAATGGGTTAAAGCATGTGTGGAGAAAGAAGGAAGCTTTCGAAAAAGAGAAACTTGCCCCAACTGTGAAATATGGAGAAAATTCAGTAAAGGTTTGGGGTTGTGTAAATGCTAATGGGGTGTGTAACATTTGATGTTATCGACGGCATTATGGAATGGAAGATGTACGTGACTTTAGCCTAGCTGCANTAATGGGGTGTGTAACATTTGATGTTATCGACGGCATTATGGAATGGAAGATGTACGTGACTTTAGCCTAGCTGCACGTACTCGGTATGAAGAACAATCTGAGGGAAGCTGCACAGAAACTTGGATTGGGCGATCCAACAAGATAACTATCCCAGACACAGGGCATATAATTTTGACACTGGATTCTCTATCAAGCAAGCAACTACCTCGAAACGCCACTTCAATCCTCGCATTCAAATCCAACAGAGAACCTATGGCGCGAGGTAAAGAACAACGNTAATGGGGTGTGTAACATTTGATGTTATCGACGGCATTATGGAATGGAAGATGTACGTGACTTTAGCCTAGCTGCAAGTACTCGGTATGAAGAACAATCTGAGGGAAGGTGCACAGAAACTTGGATTGGGCGATCCAACAAGATAACTATCCCAGACACAGGGCATATCATTTTGACACTGGATTCTCTATCAAGCAACCCNACAATCTGAGGGAAGGTGCACAGAAACTTGGATTGGGCGATCCAACAAGATAACTATCCCAGACACAGGGCATATCATTTTGACACTGGATTCTCTATCAAGCAACCCACTACCTCGAAACGCCACTTCAATCCTCGCATTCAAATCCAACAGAGAACCTATGGCGCGAGGTAAAGAACAACGCACGGGTTCAACAGAAGACAATTTATTGCGAGCGTCCAAGAGAAGTGAACATAAGGACATCAGCATTTGCCAGAAGTACATAAATTCTATGAAAAAACGCCTTCAAGGCGTAATTGAAACCCAAGTATATCAAACCAAGAATTTAAGTGGGCATATGTATTATTTCTGTATGTTCATTTCTATTTTCTTCTGTGTGTTAGAATAATTTTCTATTGCAAAAAGTTTGCTTGTTCAGTTTATTTTCTCACATTATTCTGAATGGTTAGCATGGGTGCTTGCAAATGAAAGACATATTATGTACCAAGCGAACTGCATAATGCCCAATACGAAATCATGTACTTTGTTTCGGAAATATAAGTATTTTTGTTGATGTTGTCTCGATACTTTCTTTACTCACTGTGTACTATTCTATCACGTAGGTGTGTAGTTACTATAAACTTACTGTTCAACTATTTCACGCCATTCATAAAGTCAAATATACATAGATTACTTTTTTTNTATGTTCATTTCTATTTTCTTCTGTGTGTTAGAATAATTTTCTATTGCAAAAAGTTTGCTTGTTCAGTTTATTTTCTCACATTATTCTGAATGGTTAGCATGGGTGCTTGCAAATGAAAGACATATTATGTACCAAGCGAACTGCATAATGCCCAATACGAAATCATGTACTTTGTTTCTGAAATATAAGTATTTTTGTTGATGTTGTCTCGATACTTTCTTTACTCACTGTGTACTATTCTATCACGTAGGTGTGTAGTTACTATAAACTTACTGTTCAACTATTTCACGCCATTCATAAAGTCAAATATACATAGATTACTTTTTAAAAAAACGCTCCATTTTGCAGTCATTAGAAGTTACTTAAACTCACTTAATAATTTTATGAAGAGGCTGGTTGATCTTGGTCACTTTGTAATGCGGCAGGTGATGGTAAACCACCGCAGTTTCTAACACCGTAAAGTCACGTTGAGGCACGATGTTATATGTGCGTCACGAATCACCTGTACACACGAGAATTTGTGGTGACATGTCTGTCATGTTATGCACTTTCGTTATTGCTAAGTTGATCGATCAACTGACCTTGTGTCCGATAAGGGAGCCCGTCACAGCACCAAGTTTGCCATTCCCGTCTGTGGTACGTACCATGCAACGGAAACGAAGGAAGGCGATACCACCAGCTCCGGGAGATGTGGATGGTTCGACAGAGCCTCAAGCTCTGGTCAGGTATCTCGATTTATTCCGTGGTGCCACAGAAGGAGAAGACGGAAGTACTATAGCCTTCGCTAACTGGGATATCTTGTACGCTGTGGCAGAGCATCCGGCGGAAATTCAAGACACGGGGATGGATGCTACTTTCAAAGGCGTCCCATGCTTACCGCCGCTTGGGTTTGTGCAACTACTCAGCATACACATATACATTGTAAGTAGCTCAGGTTTCACTTATTCGCCCATTGCACAAAAATACTATCAGGATTCACAATAACACGACAGATACGACACGGCAAAAAGGGTTCGCATTAAAGTGGACTGGACTTTGAAATTAAATTTTCTTCAGTGTCGGGTACCGCCCCCCCCCCAATTATGGCTACTACGGCTACAATATCAAATAATTTACAGCTACTTAAAAATAACTTACATACCAACTGCACAGCATAGCCAATATTTAAAGCGCGAACTTCTGACCTATTTTTCCATTTGTCGCGTCCGCGACACAAATCCTATATAAATATGTTCTAATCTGCAATATTGTGGCATATTTATGTCACTTTCGCGGCAAACTGGTCTGTCTTCCGAAGGGCTGGCAGTCTGTAGCGTTATTGTGAATCTAACATTATACCACGATCAATTGTTACTTTTAATACAGCCGAATTGTTCAAATATTCTCACCATTGCTGCAATTAAACTCCCGGAGTTATGAATACTATTATATTAATTCGTTATTTCCTAGTAGGTACAATTTAGTTTGGATATTACCAATAGTCACAAGTTTGTTAATCGCAACAAAATAATGTTATGTTTAAAAACAACCTAACAATTATAAAATAATCGGTAAGGACATGCCTTACGTAGATATAAACGTAATGTGTTTATTTATTGACATGATTCCCGAAATACCCAGATGTTTATTCCGTCGAAGTTACATGTTATAGAACTAAACTTATAAAACAACTTTGAATTCATTATTGCGAAATAATCATTAAACTCAACTTGTCCTTATAATGTACTTCTTTATGCAATAAAACCGTGTTATTTTCTTCAACGTAAGTCGTTTATGTGTAACCCGCGTTTATTTTGAGCCACACCAAAAAATATTTCCAGTGGTCACAAAAATAGAGCGTAGAAAAACAAAATTTTTGGTGTTTACCACAAAACATTTTGGCAGGGCAAATACCAAGGAACCACTTCATGGCCTCCACAAAGTATTCTTTCTTTCAACAGGTTTGCAGTTTGTTGTAGTGGTACACTGCGTAGCGGTTTGACGTCGCTCCACGCTCTCTCGCTTCTGTTGTTTCTTGCGAGGTACTTTGAAAGGTGTTATTACTGTTCGGTACTGTGGTACTGAGCGCGAGCAGCTTTCTACGTCCCATCTGATGTGTGAAGACGTTTAATTTTTGTTAGAAGAGGAGCGGCGAGTTGTGCAATGCCAGCCCTGAGTTCTCTTATAGGGCTCAGGGAAAGGTCCCCCCCCCCCTAGTAGCTAGGGATTAGCTTTAACTGAGATCCAAGCGTCTGGTCTCTCCTAGCTCGTTTCCTGGTAGAGGGTACTTGACAGAGAGGCCATTTTGTGGGGGGTCGTGTGTTTCTTAGGTTTAGAGTGGGCTAGGATTTCCCCCAGTATCCAGGACCCTGTAGGAGGTAGTTACGGCTTCACGGCAGGCTCACAAGNCAGTCCGCCTGCCGACAAGACAAAAAACGGAAGAAAGAAGAAAATCCCCCCCTCCCTCCAATAAATAGAAACCGAGTCGCAGCAAGCCGGTCAGCCAACCAAGGTTGCCGAAACCTGACCTTAGGTCAATCACTGTTTACCATGACAGTGAAGTTAGCTATGAAAAAGTCGTGAAGCTATTCAGGCAACATCTGAAGGAGCCAACAGCCAACTGTGTTGTACCGCAGGGCGTACAGTAGACAGTTATGTTCTACGAAGATTATAGAGCAGCTGTTCACGTCCTAGAACAGTTAAAGGCAGGATTCAGTCTCTCACCCCCCGAAGCGAGCTCCCTATCGAGGTAGCCATTAAGAGACTGGATGCCTCACTAAGCATCCCGTTTATCAGCGAGGAACTGCAGGCCCTCGGATACAGCCCTCTCTCTCCATCGAGCCAAAATACTCGGTGCGAGACAAGAAGCAACTTAACCTGCTCATTGTGGAACTGGCCCAGAATGAACAATACACGAGCTGCGCGCCCTGTGCGGTCTCGTTCACAGTCGAGGTTGAAGAATACCGGTGGCCTGAAGGTCCTCCGCAGTGCTCGAAATGCCAGAGATTCAGGCACTCGCACAAGTGTGCCTCGCCCCGCCTCAGCGAAGCCTGTGTGGCCAAGGCCACTTCGCCTCATGGCAGACGAGGACGNCCAGAATGAACAATACACGAGCTGCGCGCCCTGTGCGGTCTCGTTCACAGTCGAGGTTGAAGAATACCGGTGGCCTTAAGGTCCTCCGCAGTGCTCGAAATGCCAGAGATTCAGGCACTCGGCACAAGTGTGCCTCGCCCCGCCTCAGCGAAGCCTGTGTGGCCAAGGCCACTTCGCCTCATGGCAGACGAGGACGACCTGTGCTAGAGAGTCTGTGCTAGCTGCAAACGAAACTACGCAGCTAATTAGAAGGGATGTCCCGCGTATGAGACGTGGCGTTTCCTCTCCCTAGACGAGGGGAACACGCGCGTGCGGCACGGCAAGGCTGCATTGCAAACAGACCAAGCCCCACGGCCTTCCCAGGCCTGTTACCGCGCCCAGTCACACCCTGGGCACAGCCTAGCCCAGGAGGCAGGGTTAGTCAAGAAGTAGCGTGCCTGTGTGCGCACACAACGCCCCAATCCCAGTAGCGAACAGCCACGCACCACCCGCACCTGCGGCGTTCTCTAAGGTTGAGTTTCCTGCCCTGGCTGATGCTCGCAGAAGCAGACAACGCCGCAGCCTGCTGCGCCCTCTACGCCCAAGTCGGCCTCAGATTGACCAGCCAATCAGATCGCAGCTCCAGTGGCGAAAAACAACACTACGACGGAGACAGAAACGATTCCAGCCTCCACAAGTGCAGTAACCTCAATACAGCCTGCAGACATGCAGTCGTCTGGGCTGACCCAACAAAGGGAGTTGATGAGAAAGGCGAAGCCCTAGTTGGTACGGCGATTACAATCGTCCAGGGCAGCCTGCAAACAGGCAGGCGACAAATGCACTACCTGCCCTAATGTTAACTGTAGTTGACAAGGTAGGCTATTGGAACTCCTTAGGCGTTCGCAATAAAAACAGCAGCTGACAGACTACCTATCACGTCATAAGTTACCCATATTTGCGATCAACGAACCTCGCTTGCAAACCAAATCATCTATTTGCCGTCCCTGGCTATCAATGGTTTAGCAAAGACAGGGAACAGAACATCAGGGGCGGAGTTTTAATTTTAATACATAATTCTATAAAGTGCCACGCCGCCAGACCTCCCTCTCTCACCACTGCTGCAGCAGTGGGAGTTGAAATTAAATTTCATATCCAGCAGGTTTCAGTAAATTCCATGTGTTGCCCGCCAGGTCGCACGCTTTTGCGCGCGGACTTGAATGAATTAATGAATATTTGCCCAGTTATAGCGACTTAAATGCAAAACATCCCGCCAGGGCATGCAGCTGCAGCTCGCGAACAGCCAATGGTAACGCAGTACTTCGTCGTCAGGAGCAACATAATTACTATGTTCATGCGCCCTTGGCAACCTACATTCGAGCCTTCTAATATTAATTATTTACCAGATATTTTAGATATCGCACTCAGCAAGGGATTAAATTATACTTTCAATTTCCAAGTGCTCCACGAACTGGCCTCTGATCATTACCCAGTCCAGATACTGTTTAATCCCCTGGATATTGACAGTATGCCAGAGCTATGAATTAAAGATTATAAGCATGCGAACTGGCATGGCTTTCGTGATTATTTGGATGAACAGGTGTACTTGCCAGCTCCTTTAGACTCCCCTGAAAAACTGCGATTAACCATATCACAGAGCTGATTCAGTCAGGGATTAGTAAATGTGTTCCGGAGAGAACTCCAAAACTCCGCGCTGATTGGCTCCCTGGCAATATCAGAGAGCCAATCACACAGAGAACACACTGCGCAGGCGCTATTCGCGAGTACCTGCAAGGCAACTCAGAACTCGAGTAAGTGGTATTAGAGAGCAAGTTGATAGAGAATTAGCCCACTGGCAGACTAACTGCTGGGACAAGAAATTATCACAATTAAATACTGCTGATAACAGCTTATGACACCTAACTAATGCGCTTTTAAGGAGGCTCCTCTTCAAGGCACTGCAGGCGTAGCAGAAATCTAGGCTGTAGCTGCATACTTAGAGTCGGTACTCCAGCCGAACCTAAGCCCATGCGATCCTGTACATACAGCTCGCATCTATAGGGACCTCCGAGTGCGGCTTCACCAGCCTTCAGCTGACGAACCACAACTAACGCATGCTGACGACGTAAAACGCATCGTTGAATATATGAATCCACGTAAAGCACCTGGTTCGACTCCCTAAGGCTATAATTCTTCAACAGCTGCCTGACAGCATATACGGGGCTATAGCCGAATGCATAAATGCAAGTTTTACTCTTGCTCATTTTGCCACACCATGGAATTGTGCCAAAGTGATTATTTTCCCCAAACCTGGCAAAGACAAAACTTTGCTACAAAATGACCGCCCAATCAGATTCCTTAATGCGCTCTCTAAGATCCATGAACGACTTCTGCTTCGCCGTCTTGAACAACGCATAACAACCGCCAATATATTCCCTAACGAACAGTTTGGCTTCGGGAAAAGTCATTCTACAGTTCACCAGTTGGTACCGCTCACCGAGCACATAACCACTACATTGTACTAGCGACATTATACGGCAGCAGTCTTCCTTGATGTTGAAAGAGCCTTTGACAGGGTTTTCTACGCAGGCCTAAATTACAAATTATTTGAAAAGAAATTCCCTGACTGTTATGTCACATTAATTTCAACTTATTTAGCTGGTCACTCATTTGCAGTCTCTGCAGAAGGGACGACTTCAGATTTTACACTAATAAGGGCTGGAGTCTCTCAGGGCAGTATACTGGACCCAGTTCTTTATAACCTATACACTCAAGATCTGCCCCCCCCCCAACACTAAGCACATACATTTAGGAGTATATGCAGGCGGCACAGTCATCTGTACCCGCTCGCGTCGTGCTGAAGGCGCCATTCAGTGCGCACAGGAGCAGCTTCATCAGCTGGAAAACTATTTCCGCCTGTGGAGAATAACAATTAATGTCGGCAAATGCGGGACTGTAGTCTTCAGCCGACACAAAAAAAAATCCCTCCTATATAAACTTTTCAATCGATTAACACACAAGGATTCGCAACTAAACCCCCCAATTAATATAATTTGATTGTAGCCTTAAATTCTGTCCAAATGCTTGAGCCTTTCCATGTTTATTACTTCCGCCAAAGGCTGGTTTCTTGTTTTCTATTGAATATTGAGATCAGAGATTACGTTTTTCACAGATTAACCCAGGCAATTCCAATGACGAAATTATTTTGGTGTTGGGCCCTTTTCCGAGTTGTAGCAAAAGTCAGGACCTCTCAACTTGAATGATACTCGACCAACCTCCTGCGCTTGTCATGTTGCTGCTTACTCTCCTGCTGTTGTCTCCGCGCGTTCTGCGGCGGTTGCCTTTGGATTAGCTTCCGCTTGGCTCTCAGTTGCTTACTGTCTTCATCTACCCTTTGATTTAGGCACAGTTCTGAAAGCAAAACATGTTCTCTCACATGCAACATAAATGGGGTAAACCCGTGTGGTTCTCTGATGGAGATGATACAGGCAGGGATAGGAGTGGTGCCAGGCATAAAACATAGTTTGTAGACTAAAACATTAAAAAAAGTATACTACATACACCAATAAATATCTATAAAATATACCTCAGAAAACAAGGCCCAGTCATCAAGAAAAAGAACAATTGTGAACAAATTAATTTTTTTAATATACCCCACCAATGTGCTGATCAAGGCGTGTATATATATATATATATATATATATATATATATATATATACATATACATACGCACATGCACACGCTCGCACGCGCGTCCGTGTGCACACACAGATATGCAGAATGTTCGCAAATAACGCAGACAAACCCCGGCAGGTGATTGATTCCTCACGAAAAACTAATGCGAAAACATGTAGTCGACCTATGGCCGGAAATGCTTCCTGAGGATGGGACACGCCCGAAAATGTTGAGAACATAGACTGGTGTGTTACAAATAACACAGACATATTTAACTGTGAACTTTGAGAGTGTGGATAGCATGCCATTATATGAAAATACACATCGACAGCAAATCAAATAGTCACAATAGAAAAAAAAAAAAAAAAAAAAAAGTTTTAAAGGAACAGAAAAGGTTGTCTTGTGTTATTACGCTAGACTGCATCGTTTTCGAGATGTGAATGTTTACGTTATGTTTACAGCCTGTATGAGCGTTAAGGCAACATGCACCATACATCAAACGCACGCACACAGCAGAGAGCGTACTCGCCACCATTACGCAGTGCGCGTCTCTAATGCGACATGTGAGCGTGGGTAAGGAGCGTGGAGTGTTACACGTCTGAAGAGTTGGTGGGCATGTGGGCGGAGTGATGGCAATGGACGAGCGGTCCAGCACTGTTCCCACCATGACATGTGCACACCACACAAACATTCCTGGGCAGCTGCGAGAAGCAGGATAGCTGCAGGTAGGAGCGGCTCAAGGAGCTGTGTTGACGCATGTCCTAGCCGACCACGGCACTGCGTCATGTGCTGTGGACGTGGAAACTTTGAGTGTGTGGCAGGGCAGCCATCCACGAGAACACGTGAGGTATCACGCGAGGTGGCCAGTGTGTGGAGTGCGTCAAACGAGCAACTGTTCTACCCATTTGACCTCCAGAGAGACAGCCCTTGAACGAAGACGACTACCACAGTGGTACCTGCATCATGTGTCTGTCATCCTGGATTCCCATTGGAGATATTGTACACCGACGAAGAAACCTTCACGCGAGATGGTATTTGCAATGTGCATAATGAGCGTTTATAGTCCGATGGAAATCCACATGCCACACACACACACACACACACACACACACAAGCGGCCATCACGTAAGGTTTGCTGTGAATGAGTGATGTGATATCGTTGCCAATAATTTAGTAGGCTTCCAACTTCTTACCACAAAATCTGCCTGCCGCTGTCTATCTCGACTGTCGCAACACTACCAACGTTGCTAGAAGAGGTTCCCCTCAACACTCGTCGTGCCACGTGGCTGCAACATGACGGTGCACCAGGAACCTTGGCTAGAAACGTAGGGCAGCATTTGACGGAAACCTTCGGTGCTGGCTGGATTACTGCGGAGGTCCTGTGTCGTGGCATGCAAGATCACTGGACATGACAACGATCAATTGTCTTGTATGGGCAACAGGAAGTCCCTTGTGTACCCATCGTCAGTACACTGACGTGAACTGGTTCGTAGAATAACATTTAACATTTTCTAACCCGGGGGGTTAGGCCATTATAACTGCTTTTAATTTCTTGGACTAGGTTCGAATCCCTTCAGTGTTGACTACATGACCTGGCACTTCACTCTTAGTCAAAACAGAATTTAGCAGGTTTAAGAATTACATTTCCTTTTTATATTATTTGAAATAACTGTTTTATCCTATCNAGTCAAAACAGAATTTAGCAGGTTTAAGAATTACATTTCCTTTTTATATTATTTGAAATAACTGTTTTATCCTATCTGTTTAAAAAAAAAATTTTACTAACATATAATTTAGATTTCTATCGTAGAATAATTAGGATTTACATATGGGGGATTCGATTCATATATGCAGAGGGTGTTACCTGGATGCTTATCCAATTTGCACATTGCTGGGTAGGCCTACCTGGCGAATTTCAAGTTCTGGCTTTGGTTCCCCGACTAAAAAATGTGTATGCACCACTTCCCTCCGCCGCCAAGTAGTTGTATGTGCCACCAACATGTGAGTACAACAACATTACTGCAGTTTTCCAAAGTCTCCCCACCCTACTGTCGTTCCAAAATATAGTTAGAGAACTGTGATTTCACACAAAAGTCGCACCGCTCTGCTTCCCGAAGCACAAGCGACAGCAGGCGTGTGGCACCCGCCTATTTACCAGCTTCACATTTGGCAAAAAAAAAAAAAAATTCACATAGCGTAGGTCTGTATTTTACTGCTAGCATGCAATTATGTATATATTCTTTTCGTACTGACGAGTTCATAGCACTGTATTAATGATCAATTGAACAAAAAAATACTTATACTTATATATTCTTCACTTACGTTTTTATCGAAAAACTGCTCTTTATTTTTGAAACATGAATATTTCCATAAGCATAACACAATAAATAAGGAATTCATACACTTGCCTCTTCTCAATCTAAAAATTTCACAAAAAGGGCTTTCTTACACTTCAAGTCGGCTTTTCTACAATTTACCCTAATATTTACAAACCTTTTGTTTATCAAAAACACTACCCTTTTTAAAGAAGAACTAAACAATTCTTTGGTATCCAGTTTTTTATTCAGTCTACAAATATTTACATCAGCAACGGATGTCCAATTTTGTTTAATTGCTTTTACGAATATTTACACCAAAGATGTTAAGAACACAATTTCATTTACAAGACAAGTGAAATGTGTCCCTGTGTTTATTTTGTTCTTCCTTTTTACATGTGGTGGGGATTTCTGAGACAAAGCACAAGCAATGCAGAAGAACCAGCGTGAAAGAATTAATCTAATATGTACTTATTATATAGCACGTATAACTTGACTTGGCCTATGTCTTTGTACAAAAAATACTCTCTCCAGGCTCTATTGGACGCAATAAACTAAACTAAATTCAAATATAAAGAAACAAGCTCCATGTTTCAGAGCAAAATAAAATCTTCAATTGTTGTCTACGTAACCATAATTTATTATAATTATATATACATATTATAATAGTAAGCAACACGATTTTTGTGTAAACTTCCTCCAAAAGTTCTAACATAACCTTAGGTCTACTGGGTACATTGTGAGACTGAAAACTGGCACTTTCATGGTGATAATCAAATCTTCTCCTCTACACATAATATCAGCTAGAAATCTACAATATTAATTAAAGAGAATGAATAAATAAACGGACAAGAGAATGAACATGTGAACAAATTAATGAAAGAAGTCACGGCATAGTACGATCATCAATGACCGTTAATGTTAAACATTCCCACAAAACAAATTTAAATTGCCAGATAGGTACTATAGTAATTCCTTAGGTCCAAATTAAAAACATTAATTTACGAAACAACATTTTAACCCCCCACAACATAGCCAAAAACTTTTACCCTCTTCGTAGAATTGTCATCAGCAAGTTTGACAAAATAGTTCAATATTTTAAAATATATTTTTAAAAAGTGATTTATTTAATTTCCATGTATTTTTTTTAATTTTCGCACACAAACTTTCACGCTCCAAAATCTGTCGTTTCTAACCTTTCTTCAGCCTAAACAGTTATAAATTCAAACAANCGCACACAAACTTTCACGCTCCAAAATCTGTCGTTTCTAACCTTTCTTCAGCCTAAACAGTTATAAATTCAAACAAAACCAATAAACATGCGACCAAAAAGACGTGAAAAAAATTTCTGAAATAAAACAGGCTCCTATTGGTCACCAATTATTTTTTAGTCACTTTTTGTAGGCGGGGTTAAGAAGATTCTTTGTAGAAAGTTTCGTCTCTCGTACACTACTGTTCTATGGTGGTCAGTTGTCTCAGAGGCGGCGGTAGTTCAGACCCCGCGAGGGGCCCCTTGCCCAGGCAGTTGGTGTTATCACTAAGGCAGTGGGCTAGCAAAGGCAAGCCCCTCCACCCACTGCCCCATATCAATTTGTTGTTGCTGCAGTGTTTTGTCCACCAGGTTTCCCCAGTGGACGGGTTGGCAATGTTTACCCTAGTCCCCCTGCCGAGGGGGGGGGAGGGGGGAGAAAGACGGGAGTAACAAACTCCCACCTAGTTGTTAATTAAAAACAAGCGTTTTGAATATTGCAGGGCTTACTTAATTGCCACCAACAAGCCCACGAGTGGACTCGGTGGTGGTTGAGTTATGGAAATATACGAGTATATTAAGTTGATTCTAATTGCCGGAAGAGAATGTAAAAACGCGATACGTCCTGATGGCGTGACCTGGGAAAATAAATAATGTATGATATTTAAATTTTTCCCCAACCAGTTACTGAGGGTAACTGGTATTAAAAGCGTGACTGGAAGGTGATGTTGACTAAAATAAATTATAGAAACTGTATTTAAGTTTTAAAAGTAACATTTGTTGTATATGTTTAGGAAGTTAATTGTTTTTTTTTTTTTTTTACGTTTTTTTCCTCGTGTGTGCGTACTACTCTGACGAGCTATTAAAAGTTGGTTAAGAATCTTCGTTATACACTGTTTTAATTCACGTAAAGACTCTGTTTTAATGGTTTAAAACAGTTTATTTAGTTATTAGTTCAATATTGCTTTGAAAAAGGCCGTAGTTTTGTAAAAGAATGCTTGAAAAGCGAGCTAGAAAAGATAACTTTTAGTTTGACGAGGTCGGAGGTCTCTGATTGGCCGAGAGTTCTCGCGGTAGGCGGGACTTCATCCGCCGCTCAAGAGATTGCAGTACTATAGTCTTTTTACGTGGAACATATTTGGAAGCTAAAAATTTGTATCGGAAAAATTAAATATTTTTAATTAGGGTTGTAATAGAACTAGATTGACTTATTTTAATATATATTAAGTAAGAAAGTTCTTCGCTTTTAGTTTTGTGTACCATTTATAGGTTTTAATTAATTTTTAAAAACTGCTATTGTTGCAGAGTATTATTTCAATATTTGAGATCTTTAAAAAGCGTTTACTTATGGGTTTGTTGGTAATTGAAGCAATTTAAGAGTCTTAATTTCACGCCTTCTGCAATTGCTTGCTTGCAAAGTGCAACTCGGGTTATTTAATTATAACAGAAAGTGCTGTGATCAGTTGGTGTCGGTTAAGAATTGTGTATATTTCGCTCGTCAGAGTTTATGTTATTGTTTAAAGAACCAAGAATCTCCGGAACGGCTTTATGAAAGAGATATTAGGATTACTTAATTTCAAAAAAGGAACTTAACGCTTCTAAAAGGAGCCAGAATTTTTCCTGTGGGGTGGAAAGAGTTTGACATGTTGCCATGCAGGGTTTGAAGTGGCCATGACGGCCGTAAAATTGGTATCCGACAGGAACCACCTTAGTGAGTTCATGTCTTGGAAAGCCTCCCCAAGCCCCCCTGGCACACTGGGGTGTGGCGTGATTGGTTGTGGAGCTGGCAGGGCACCGTGTGCGTGTTTCCTGCGCGACTAAGGGTAGAGTGTGGACTGTAGCTGCAGCTGGCTGTTAAAGTCCTAGTGACGTCTGTGCGTACGAGAGGTGCCGTGGCAGGTTTCTTGCGCCCTTGAATTTTGGTAATTATCCAGGTTTTCAGCCGGCACTGAAACTGGTTTAGTGGTTTGTTGCCGTTGTTCCTTGAGTTTGTCAGACACATTTACCCTCCTTTGCCTTAGCATATCAGAACACAAGACACAATTTTCATACAATTTGTATGAAAAAATAATGAGACAAAACATGCAGATTACTGAATAAGGAAACTCTAACTACTTCAACGTCTCCATGAAGCATAGCACAGCAGGTAAGTGTGAAAAATAGATGTTTTATTAATTGAAAACATTTCTTACATGAAATGGGCATTCATAAATAATTTGAAAAATCATCAATTCAGGATATTGTGTTAAACCAATGAAAACATGAAAAATAGCAGTCATAATAAATTATGTTCAGTTTGAAATGAAACAGCATACTAAATAACCTCTTTAAACAACAGCTAACAAAATTAAAATTTACGTGAGTTAATCTGGAACTGCCTCTTATGATCTCTCATCAAGAAAATCATTAAAATGTTAGTAGTGGTAACTTGGCTTTAGCACATACAATTCTCACTGGTAATTTTCGTGGAAACTTAAACGCTCTTCATAAAATTTCAGATTGAATTTTAAATCGTCCATGGTCACTCATCAAGGTCAAATTAATTTAGAAAATCCAAAAACTAAAACGATGAAAAGTTTGTAGCTCCCAAACGTAAACTGATGCTATGCATATTACCCAGCCTCTGTAAGTCTTACTTAACATGTTGGTGAAGACGGCTGCCGAAGTTCTTAAAAACAGTCCTAAATCTAATTACAACGAGGCTTGGGCATCTTCTTTCATGCCCCACATATTTGAGGTCACTTGGCGCCTCTCTTAACACCATGTCTACTCTTACGATGGGCGGTCATATCAAAACTATACGCAAATCTGGCAGACAAATCTTACGTTGATCCGCTCATCATGGCGTCTAAAGTTTTTTTTTTTACATACTTTATTCAGCCTCTTATTTGGCTCCCTATAAACTAATACTTAAAATATAAAATAAAGAACAGGGTTTAAATAAGGAAAAACTTAAAATAGAAATTATAGCAAAAACATAGCAAAAACCTATAGTACCTGAAAATCATGGGATCAGAAGTTAACAAGTTACCATACAATTAATGAATAAGGGGGGAACTGCTAAAACACAGTGATATTAATAAACATAAGATAAGTAATAAGAACATATTTACAAGGAAGTACATATTTACAATGCCCTTAAGGGTCTTTCTAGTTGCCCGTATGGGTCTCTCTACACTTAAAAATATCCTTATGTCATGGTGACTATGTAGATATTTGTGAGAGCTCTCGAGATACCCGAGGGCTTAAAACCTCCTCAAGTGAGGTGACATGTCGTGATGGAAGGTATGGTAATTACAACAAAGGAAGAACATGTGATTACATAGGTGGTCGTGAAGTAATGGGGAATGGAATGTAACATTTCGGGTTATAATAACAATGAAAATATTAAAACAGATAACATACCAAGTGAGAAATTTAATATCAAACACTGAGTTTATGCCAAAAATAGTTGTTTGTTAGAATTTGGAATGATTATTGAAACTAGGCCAGGTGGAGTAGTAGAATTTGGAAAATGAAGGGATTTTTGATAGGAAGACGGATTGCCTATGCCCGCACACGAATCACCCCATTTCTGGGGTCACTCCCGCACAAAGCACGAGCACTTGAGAAGTTGGAGGGGGTCTGGTGGTGTTGAGCGGTGAGGTTAGGGGGGAGCTTCGGCATGCAGGTCTAGGAGACGGCGGTGTGGCCGATGTTCTAGGAGATCGTAGACTGCAATGGAGGAGATTTCCGGTGACGTCGGATGGAGGCGATGGACTGTCGGCGGATGATTTATGCAGGGCTCCGGACGCCACCCAGCTGGTATAGGACGCCGACCGGGGTGACGTCGGATGGAGGCGATGGACTGTCGGCGGATGATTTCTGCAGGGCTCCGGACGCCACCCAGCTGGTATAGGACGCCGACCGGGGTGACGTCGGATGGAGGCGATGGACTGTCGGCGGATGATTTCTGCAGGGCTCCGGACGCCACCCAGCTGGTATAGGACACCGACCAGGGTGATGTCGGATGGAGGCGATGGACTGTCGGCGGATGATTTCTGCAGGGCTCCGGACGCCACCCAGCTGGTATAGGACGCCGACCGGGGTGCGCCGGCAGCAGCCGACAATTCTGCGGAGACAGTTGTTGTATGTGAAAGTGAGAGGTCAGAGTGTGGATGAGTGAATGTATGACCAGCCTACACTGCCATAGAAGAGGATAGGAATTATGTATGACTGCCATAGCTGGATGCGAGTGTCAGGTGGTAATGGACATGACATGGTGGTTGAAAGAGAGGTTCGAGAACTTTGAATGCCATTTTTGTTTTGGCAACTGCTATGGTGAAGTGGTGGTGCCAGGTGAGTGTGGAGTCAAGGTGTAAACCTAGATAGCGAGCAGTGGGGGACCAGGTTAGTTGATGATTGAGTATTGTTGGTGGGGGTGCTGGTTTGTGCCTGCGTTTGGTGAAAAACATGGCGATGGTATTTTTTGGATTTGGCACCACACCCCATCTCTGGAAGTATGAGGAAATGGTGCGGATTTCTAGTTGAGTTCGTGCGGTGAGTATTTGAGCGTTCTCGTTGGAAAGGAGAGAGTAATAAGTCACCGGAGTTCACATGATGACGCTTATTGCACGGGAAATTCCTAAAAGACGTCACTTCCTTCTACGCCATAGTATAAACAATCCTGTAATGTATATCTTTCTCCATGGCCAAAGCTGCTGGATAAAACCAGGTAGAAATGCAAAGAGAAAAACTATGACACAAATTAAAATTAGCACTGCCAAAGATATCTGAGCTCAGTTCTCACGTAACAAATAAAAGAAATAGAACTGTAAAAATGTAAGAAGTAAACAAACCAAAATTAATGTAAATATACATTACTAGCTGTGCTCGCGGCTCCGCTCGCATGGACTACAGAATTATTGTTAAGGGTTTTTTTTTTAATAAAGTCTGTACTTTTTATACTTTTTCCTGACAATGTCTGCTTTTGCTTTGCAATTTCAATGAGTGCAAGGTGATAAACTTCGTCATTGAATGTTGCTTGTAAATTAAATGGTAAAAATGCTTATTATTATTTCTCTGTTATAGATATATGCTACCACGGAGTTTTTTATGTATTTTTNCAGGCAACCATTTTTTTATTCTACACGATTTTTTACTACATGATAGTGTTCCATCTTTAACGGTTTATGCAGCGTATTGCAAGAGAGCGCGCTGGCGGCAAACTTTTTTCCGACTTGATTCACTATTATCGTCACTGATTATTCCTTATGTTACTTTACATAACAAAATATATATAAAAAAACCTGGCCAGAGAACATAGTTATGAATTTAAAAAAAACGTAAATCGGATACGTGGTTCTCGAGTGGTAAGCGCACTAGCAGACAGTCAAACAGAGAGACGTTGAGTAAAAAAGGTGAAATCCTGATTATTCAAAACTAGCTAAACATGAGGGTAAGGTCTTTAAAATAAATAAATAATTATGTCTCCAAAATAAATAAGCACACAGCTCAAAAGGAAAATCAAAACATAAAACTTTAAGTGCTGAAATCGTTACATTTAATCCTTTATTTAACCCCACAACTTTCAGCAATTATCAAGTTATTTGTAGGAATACACATTCATTAAAAGTGATCAGCTGGCTAATGCTGCAGTAGCCAACAAGACTGCCTATCTGAATTCATCAAGTTTGGTGCCAAGGGTAAGTAAAGTATGCAAGGATGCAAGTACACAAGTATATACCCGAATCCGGACACGGCCTTAACGTGCCTCCTAAATAAGTTTTCGGCGAGCTGACGTGTAGGTCAGTTGACGCGCCACACTTTATAGTGGCCTAAGTTGGGATACAAAAAGCATATTACAGATTAAGATATTCAAAACAGTAGTAAAGCNGCCACACTTTATAGTGGCCTAAGTTGGGATACAAAAAGCATATTACAGATTAAGATATTCAAAACAGTAGTAAAGCTGGACATTCTTAATACACTGGGATTGTCATAAATTATCTTAATACCTGTAATATTATTTACATTGTGTAAAGTTGATGTATATTCACTCACTGAATATTCTTTTTCTTGCACTGTAATGTTTACCTTTCTATTTTCTGTGTTTTACAAACACCTTACTGTGTAATTAATCTTCGAATAGCTATAGTCAGTTCATGACTGNGCCACACTTTATAGTGGCCTAAGTTGGGATACAAAAAGCATATTACAGATTAAGATATTCAAAACAGTAGTAAAGCGGGACATTCTTAATACACTGGGATTGTCATAAATTATCTTAATACCTGTAATATTATTTACATTGTGTAAAGTTGATGTATATTCACTCACTGAATATTCTTTTTCTTGCACTGTAATGTTTAACTTTCTATTTTCTGTGTTTTACAAACACCTTACTGTGTAATTAATCTTCGAATAGCTATAGTCAGTTCATGACTGNACTTTCTATTTTCTGTGTTTTACAAACACCTTACTGTGTAATTAATCTTCGAATAGCTATAGTCAGTTCATGACTGAAAGAGACTTTCTTGAAGCCCTGCTAAATATCTACTTTCAAGCCCATTTCGTATCCTTCCGCCAAAGGTAAACAAACATTGCCAAGTGACTGCCATGTGGCAGTCACATGGCAATGTTTACATTACACTGTGTGTAGATGGATTCGTACATGCATGTACCAATTATAAAAATCATGTATATATTATTAATGGATATTCCACAAGCGTGAAGTTTTTAATCTTGAGAATTTCACACAAAAGAATATGCGATGCCAGCGAAAAAACATTTCATTCTATAAACCCAAAATGCGAGTATTTTGATGAATCGATAGTTGTTGTCTATTTACAATCGATTGTTAGTGACTTTCGATAAATTCCCGTACATCGAAGGCAAGATCATCAGTATTGATCGAAATTGCTACAGACGTTAAAATGGCGTGGTGGTTGAGTCGGATGTTTCGCGCAATTGTAAAACGTTATTTAAAAATGGTTGTGACGGTTTTCGACAGGACGGCAGAGTTTGCGAGTGAAGGATTCTACGTCTTCGACAATGTGAAAACAATTCTTATGTGCAAATACTGCAACGTTAGAATAGAGTGGCAAAGGAAAGACACGTGCACGAAACACATAAAAACAAAAGAAATTAGGACTGAAAGTGAGCACAAATTAAACTCATACGTTATTAAAAACCTAATAATAAAGAGCGGATATTAGTAAAACAAGACAAATAAATGAATTATTATAGGTTAAACGAGATAATCGCACAAATTCTCTGGCATGTGTGTCAACAACACAAGGACTACGAAGGTTTGTAAACAAATGGCCGCGTTACTTTAACCTTGAGCGTAATCATGTGACTATGCGAGAAACGTTGAAATCTAAATATGTTAGCATCACGTCATTAATAATTGTTATAATAACATCCAATTCTTTTCGACACCCATTTGTAAGCGATAAATTAACAATTACGTTAAAACTTTGGAACTATTTCTTCTCTTTGTTCTGGCAACCTAACGGCATAACTGTATCCGCGCTCGCCGCTGTTTGTACTGTTATATGCATTTCGCTAACGGCTAGGGTGTTTTTTCAAAGGTTGATTTTCAAAAGTTTCTTCCAGTCGTAAACCGACTGTAGACACTGTAATAAACTCAACGGTGAAATACTAATAAAATATATACAGCTGTCCAAAATTCAATTTATGTTGCATTTTGACAACTTTGGCAAAAAAAAAAAAAAAGGAGGGGGGTAAATCAGTAACGATTACAGCATTTAAAGCTTTTCGTTTATGTTTTCATTTCTTTTGAGTTGAATGTTTCTTTATTTTGAAGCACAGTTTTTAAAGCTCCTACCCAAGCATAGCTATATTTGCAATTCAGGACATCGCCTCTACATTTTATTTATTTTCGTTTGTTTACATTTCACGTATTTTGATAGTTCTACTTCTTTCATTTNATCGCCTCTACATTTTATTTATTTTCGTTTGTTTACATTTCACGTATTTTGATAGTTCTACTTCTTTCATTTATTTTGTTTTGTGAACTGAGCTCAATTATCTTTGGAAGTGCTAATTATATTGTCATCGTTATTCTCTTTGCAATTAGCCTTGTTTAATCAAGCAGTTTTTGCCAAGGAGGAATGCATTACAGAACTGACAAGACTGCGACGTATCTAGGAGTGACTTTTTTTTTGAGTTTCCCGTCTTTAATTAGCATCTCCGGGTGAACCTCCTGTAATCCAGTTACTTGGAGGCCGGGGTTGGTGAATGATTTGAGGTTAGGAGTACCAACCCTACTCCAAGAGCTTAATGTCCACAAACCAAGTGATGATACCCATACGCAAAGGATGTTCTATGACTCCCGAGTACCGGCTTCGGCCAAAACAAACAAAACCTCCTCAGACGCCATGACAAGCAGTACATCATAAAATTTGTCAGCAAGAATTCCTTTAATTTTGTAATTACTTCATATCATAATGGTAGGAAAGGCGTTAGAGAGGCGCCTAGTTTAATTAAATATACGGAGTAGGAACTGAAGAGGCCCAAAACGCATTGCACATTGTTTTGAAGTGCTACAACTATGTCTGCTGCCATCTCCGCCGAAGCTTACAAATATGACCTTCGTCGGGTATGGTAATAAAAATTTATATGACGTTACCAATGAGTTCTGCAAAACCATTTGTGCTATTTGGTTCACGAAATGATTTGAAATTTAAGAGAGTGACATTTAGACTTATAAATAAATTGTTTTGAAATTCAATAAGGGCATAATATGATCGGACAGAAGCCAGTATATAAGAGATCATGTTCTAAAGCTGTGCCAAATTATGAACACTTTAAGAATTGTATTTTCTGAACTATAAATGAGCCAGTTCAATTTCTATGCCTCACGTAAATTATATCGTTTGTCGATTCATATTTTGATAGGTGATTTAGCAGTTCAAATCTCTTACAACTAATTTGTTATTTAAAGGACAACAATTTTTATTTAATTTTAATTAAATATTTCTGTATTTTTTGCACAGATTATTTTTTTTTAATAGTAATGAATTCGAAATTTTTACGTACTTCTGCCTTATTAAAACTACAATTCTTTGCACACCAATTGCACGTCTTATGCGTTGGGTAGATGTTGGAGTAGTAAGAATTTTATTTTCAAGGGATTTTTCTTGTTTGAGAGTCTTGTGTTCCTACTAATAGTATGAAATTTTGTATGTTGCCAGTGTATGTTTATTTGAAGTGCGTTTCGCATATTTTCTGCATCCACTACGTGTTCCTTTTAATCTGCCAGAAATGTAATTTTTCCTAATTTACCTGACATTAGAAGTAAAAATCAGACACAATTACAGAGATAATTAAAGTATTCGGCATTTTTTCCGATGCTCAGTGTCAGTCATAGGGAAGCAAACTCACGTGGCATCATTTCAGTCCAGCTAGGCGTCACAATAGGAATTTTGTTATGCATCACTCGCACGCCCGACAAATCCCAAACTAAACTAAACATATGAAAAATTTCCTTTCTCTTTCAACACATACATTGTATTTATGTTATTTTCACACCCAGTCTGTAGTGAAACCAGTAGTAAACACATAAACAGAGAACACACAGTACTTGCCTTTCTGATAGCTCAATAGTTTATTTTACTTTTTATTATTAGTATTTTTAACCTATTTATCTACTTGTTACCTAGCTGATGACTCCTTTTTTGTGATTGCCTGCCTTGTAGTAATTATTCTCCGCCAACATGTTCAATACGAATAGTTATATTATACTTATCTTCCTTAAGAAATTAGAGTTCTATGTTGCTTGTTCACAGTGGTTATTATTTATGGATGGTTATATTAGTACTTATCTACCTTAAGAAATTAAAGTGCTGTGTTACATATTCATTATTGTAGTGCTGAAACTATGTAGCCATTTTTCTTTTCTTAAGTTATGCTCATCTGCTTTAAGGCCAAATATTTTTTTTTCCTCGAAGGGTTTAGTGACCAATTTCTTATTGAACTACCCGTGTAGTGTTCGAATTTCTTTAATACATGTCCGCCTGTCAATATGTACCAGCATTTTAAAGATCTCCGCCTGGAGCATATAGCTTAAGAGGATCAGTATTAGTTACAAAAATTTGTTTTGTATTATATTTTAAATTGTAAATAAGTAAATAAAATTGTCAGACCATTAAATGTGTACGAGTGTATGTAAATTCAGGCCATATCACAACAAGTAATATTAAATTAGCATAAACCAGTGTTGGTTCGTGCGGTGCAAACTTCCACCTTGGAGTGTATCGAGTTGGCACAATATCGAATGTGTATGATATCTATGGTTGTATCCTGTTCTGGTAATGCTGTAGTTGCAAAGAGGCGATAGCATGGCACTAAGTATCTAATAAATTTAAGTGTATCCTAAGACAAGGGATTTATTATTTGATTCATTGCAGATGGCGAAGAATTAAAAAATATTTTTCTCGGTGTTGTTTATTGTGTGTGTGTTTCTTTTTCAAGTTATATCGGGAAACGATATACTGGATTCAGTGTCGTTGTCAGTGGCTGGAACGACAGGAAATTTTCGGGTTTTTCATAATATTGGTGCAGTAGAAACTTATGATTTGTCCCATAACTGGATTATTTACTGAGAGCGTCTGGAACAGTACTTTGCGACAGACTAAGTGCACAAGGTGGGCAAAGTTCCGGTACTATTAACTGCAATTGGTATGCCAGCATATGACATTTTGAGGGATTTATGTGATCCAGTGTTACCCAAGGACAAGAGCTACGACGAACTCGTTGCTTTTTTTAACGAACGAATGTTTTACCGGTGGTGTCGGTATTCCGTAAGGAAATTGAATTCCATAACCTAAATCAGTTTAGGGGCAAGGCCATTAACGCCTGGTTTGCGAGACTTAANGGTATTCCGTAAGGAAATTGAATTCCATAACCTAAATCAGTTTAGGGGCAAGGCCATTAACGCCTGGTTTGCGAGACATGTGCAATACAGCCATGTGCGAGTTCGGAACTTTGTTGTATGACTTTGCAAAAGATCGCTTTGTGTTAGGCATGCTTCTCGGTGCCATTGTCGACAGACAATGTGAAGAAGGCTGGGGGACTTACTCAACATCGCGGTGAGGAAGGAAAGTTCAGTACTTGAGTATCCGAACGCGACATGTGACGACAATGCCATGGGAACAAGAGAGTCCTTTCTACACCCCCAGAAGGCAGCAGGCAGATGCTGTTGGTAGTACCGCATCTGGCAGTACGACTTTCAAGCAGAAGGCTTCCTGGGGGCAGCACAGAGCTGGGACGGATCACTACTTTTTCCACTGAGGACAGCCTAACCATAATTTTAAAACCAGAAAGTATAAGAAGTTCCAGTGTAATAGGTATCTAAGTGTAGACCACATTGCCAAGATATATAGAAGCAAAGTGGTAAATGTTGTTAAGGTTAAGGAAATATATTGCAATGAAGCTGCAGAGGCAGCTGATTCCATTTTTTTTTTTGATTGTGGTTAATTCAGAAGTTATTGAAATTGAACTTGATAAAGGAGCGACCATTTCATTATTGCCATTGTAAATGTATAACTATGTTTTTAGTCATTGCAATCTGAGGCCAACCACAGTTAAACTTAAATTATATAATGGAGATATTTTGAACCGAGGGGGTGAAATTAGTGTTGACATGGGATGTAGCAGTAACACCATTCAGGGTAGATTGGTTGTTGTGGAAACAGAGGGTGCTCCTTTGTTAGGTAGAGGCTTGATCGCAGCTCGGAAATTGTAATGTGGTCTGAGCAGTAGGGGACAGGTAATACAGACAGCATTCGGTGTTCATGTTAACAAAAGTCAAAACATAACACTTATACTCTGACTTTGAACAGAATGGGCACCAACACACCAGGTGAGTATAAGATAATTTTTCTCAAGATCGAGGGCCGATCAACCACGTGACTGTATCCCCTGACACACTGCAACAAAATTACAGAAAAAAATAAAGCGAAGTATGCCTCCTAGAGGCGGTGAGGAATTTACTAGATAGGGCCAAGGCCCGAAGTACAATACGAAAATGAAAATGCATACTTGCGTGGTGCTGCAGGTGTATGAATGGTGCTTCGGCCATGGATGCAGCCGTCTCGGTGAGAGGAACTTTACAGAGCCGAATCGCCCTGATGCAGGGTTGCATGCCAACTGGTGCTGGATTGACTTACACTTGCCAGGTGGAATCTTACTGGCTCTTAAGAGCTGGTCAGCAGGCTCTGCGTCCAGTTGGCGGCCTTTCTACCATTGTGTTTGTTGCCACTGCTACTGTGTATCCGACATCGATGCCATCGAGGGCGGGGTGGTCACCCTGTCAAGGAGATGCTCTACCTGGTACTGGGTCTGGCCGCTGATGAATCGAGTGACTTGGCAGTCGGGAATGTTGCACCTNCAGCCTAACCATAATTTTAAAACCAGAAAGTATAAGAAGTTCCAGTGTAATAGGTATCTAAGTGTAGACCACATTGCCAAGATATATAGAAGCAAAGTGGTAAATGTTGTTAAGGTTAAGGAAATATATTGCAATGAAGCTGCAGAGGCAGCTGATTCCATTTTTTTTTTTGATTGTGGTTAATTCAGAAGTTATTGAAATTGAACTTGATAAAGGAGCGACCATTTCATTATTGCCATTGTAAATGTATAACTATGTTTTTAGTCATTGCAATCTGAGGCCAACCACAGTTAAACTTAAATTATATAATGGAGATATTTTGAACCGAGGGGGTGAAATTAGTGTTGACATGGGATGTAGCAGTAACACCATTCAGGGTAGATTGGTTGTTGTGGAAACAGAGGGTGCTCCTTTGTTAGGTAGAGGCTTGATCGCAGCTCGGAAATTGTAATGTGGTCTGAGCAGTAGGGGACAGGTAATACAGACAGCATTCGGTGTTCATGTTAACAAAAGTCAAAACATAACACTTATACTCTGACTTTGAACAGAATGGGCACCAACACACCAGGTGAGTATAAGATAATTTTTCTCAAGATCGAGGGCCGATCAACCACGTGACTGTATCCCCTGACACACTGCAACAAAATTACAGAAAAAAATAAAGCGAAGTATGCCTCCTAGAGGCGGTGAGGAATTTACTAGATAGGGCCAAGGCCCGAAGTACAATACGAAAATGAAAATGCATACTTGCGTGGTGCTGCAGGTGTATGAATGGTGCTTCGGCCATGGATGCAGCCGTCTCGGTGAGAGGAACTTTACAGAGCCGAATCGCCCTGATGCAGGGTTGCATGCCAACTGGTGCTGGATTGACTTACACTTGCCAGGTGGAATCTTACTGGCTCTTAAGAGCTGGTCAGCAGGCTCTGCGTCCAGTTGGCGGCCTTTCTACCATTGTGTTTGTTGCCACTGCTACTGTGTATCCGACATCGATGCCATCGAGGGCGGGGTGGTCACCCTGTCAAGGAGATGCTCTACCTGGTACTGGGTCTGGCCGCTGATGAATCGAGTGACTTGGCAGTCGGGAATGTTGCACCTGATAGTACGGGACTGATCTGGCAGGTAGCCAATGTGGTGCTGGGCGCCGCTGCATCTGGCAGTCAGCAGTCGTCCCTGACACCATCCGTGGTTGTGGGCGTCCCCACGGTCCGTGGTACCACCATGGCGTCTGATGTCTCTGACACTCTTGGGGGCGATGGTGTTGGTTGATTTGGTAGTCCGATCGCGTTTGATGTAGGTTGTTGGCACCTCATGTCTGCCGCTTCGGTTCTGCTTTTTCGGGGTTGTGGTACATTGGGGGTGCCGAGGCGCCTGCTGTCGGCATCTCCCGCACTGTCTGTAGGTCGTCACGGTGGAGTTTCGCTTGTCGGCGAGCACCCACCTGGGCGGTAGTCAATCTCTTCCACCCATTGTATCACTATGTTGGGCCCACTCCAGGATGGGATAAACCCCACGTAGATATGGGCGTATGTGGCAGATTACTGATGTCGCCTGTAAATTGACTGTCTACTTCGAAATTATTTCAGTGGACATGTGGTTTCTGGCAGTCACTCTCGGATGTAATGTTCCTGCCTTTCCAGAGGTCGTTCGAGCCTCTGCTAGTGGTGCTCTTCTTGGGATTCTATATCTGAGGGTCCTTTGTTCTGTGGCAGTTGCGAGCATGCATATTCCCTAGGCTGTGCAAGTCCATGTCCATATAACAGTTCTGCGAGCGAGCCTAAAGTGTCGGGACTGCTTAATGGCATGAGCACCATCAGTTGGTTTGTAGTGTTGAAACATCATTAAATTACTGCAATCCTATAGTCATAATTTGGATTTACATTCCCTTTCCTCTTAAAGGCATTTCGGTAGCTGGACTCAGCAAATTAGCCATTCAAGGGGTTTTTTTNTTTGGATTTACATTCCCTTTCCTCTTAAAGGCATTTCGGTAGCTGGACTCAGCAAATTAGCCATTCAAGGGGTTTTTAAAAGTGTTTTCAGTGAAACATGTACTTTTAACAGTGTTTAATTGGTGTGTGGAGTGGCCTTACAACTCTATGCCAGTGTAACTGTGCTCCTTACAATGGGCACCCATGGCAGTACTGGGCCGACCGTGACTACCCACAGCTAACTGCCTATCGAACCGCAATTAATAACCCTTAAATTCAGACCTATAGGATCGGGGGAACATACCTAGCTATCTGGCTGACTCGGCCACGATCCACAACAGCAGAGCAGCCAGTAAGAAATCTACAAGACGTCTCTGGTGAGTGTTTGGTGCCAGAACTCTGCACAAAGAACGGTACACCAGTGATGTCAATACCATTATATAAACCCGACCTCACGTCAATGCCTTTATGCTTTATAGTTTGTGGTTGTCAAGTTCTACATCAGTGAACACAAAATNCAGCTAACTGCCTATCGAACCGCAATTAATAACCCTTAAATTCAGACCTATAGGATCGGGGGAACATACCTAGCTATCTGGCTGACTCGGCCACGATCCACAACAGCAGAGCAGCCAGTAAGAAATCTACAAGACGTCTCTGGTGAGTGTTTGGTGCCAGAACTCTGCACAAAGAACGGTACACCAGTGATGTCAATACCATTATATNGACGTCTCTGGTGAGTGTTTGATGCCAGAACTCTGCACAAAGAACGGTACACCAGTGATGTCAATACCATTATCAAAACCCGACCTCACGTCAATGCCTTTATGCTTTATAGTTTGTGGTTGTCAAGTTCTACATCAGTGAACACAAAATTGCACATTGAATTACACATTAAGTTATCTTCTTTACTGCCTACCACCACAGTGCTAGGCTTCCTACAACTCTATCTTTTCTGTTTTTCCTATCATAGCAAAGACATTCATAACTTTCAAAACCGGCATCACTTGCTGTACTGCCCTCATCTTAAGAGATCCAATAAATTTCCACCATTCCTTTCATTTACCTCATCCCAAATGTTCCCTAAGTATATATTATTTGCCAACCCCCTTCACAATTGCTTAATCCATTCCTTAACTCTTTCCATCCATTTGTTACTTGACTTTAGATTCATTCGCCTANCCCCCTTCACAATTGCTTAATCCATTCCTTAACTCTTTCCATCCATTTGTTACTTGACTTTAGATTCATTCGCCTAAGCTTTCTCTTCATTATTTTGCTCTCCCAACCATAATACACCTTAGTATTACATTTTACTTTATAAATGAAGGATGACTCTATGGGGCATCGATGACTTCCTGAAAAGGCCAGGGCTTAAAATACCACACTAAATGAGAACTCACAATTTTCAGTTAACTCAAGTAAATTGTATTGCAGAGTAGTGTACACAGTTATATGTATACAGTGCAGATTAAAGTGGACCTGACTCACAAGGCCTACCAGCGGCCGTCATTATGCAAAAAGGCCAAGAATGGTGTGACGTTAACCTATTGCAGTTAAGTGTGACGTGAACCACATGTTCACGAGCTCCTTGTGCCCACTCTGACTGCCGCAGTCACAACAACTACACCAGCTATACCGGGCTGCACCAACTACTTCAGGCCAAGAGTGCATAGTGCAGGTCGCCAAGAACAGAACTTGCACCTTCTAGGCGACAAGGATTATGCAACTCAAGAGACCACCCTACTTATTTATTACAAGCGGTAACTCTTTTAATAAATGGGTAGGCCATCCAAATGGTGTTTCCTAAAATATGCAAAGGGCGTGCAGTTATTCTACAATTACTTAGCAATCCCCAAAGAGCGAATTTCACGAACTTTTGCCCATGGGCTTTGTATTCCAATGGTATTTAATACGCATATGTACACTTGATTCCTATCATAATTTCACAGATATCTGTAGGGACACCACAGGCATTCGGTTGGATCACTCGGTATCAGATCATGACCTGTTACCAAGTGAACGATGCGGACATGATCAGGACGCACATCGCGCGTGTGCTGTGACTGTGGGCCGATGATGTGATGACAGTGGCCGTGCCAGACCACGCAGGAGTTGTACACGTCATACTCACTGTTATCCCTCGGTTGAGGCTCTTATGCAGGTAAAGACTTTGGTGCACTATGAACAGATGCAAATAAAAGAGGCACATAGCCAGTGGCGGATTTACACATTTGCCGCCAGTAGGCTATTCAAATTTTGCGCCCCTACCGACCCTAGTTCACAATCATATTAATTACAATTTTTTTGTCAATGAAATTGTAACTTTATGATTTGTGCACTATCGTCCTAATTACATCACCTATTTTCACGTAATTAGTATGATTGTGAACTAGGAGATCGATGTGTCAGTTTCTAGATTATTTTACAACCCAACGATTTAGTTAAGATTGCACAAAATGTAGTTTTTGGGTATATTTCTGAGCTAATATAAGCCCAATCATGTACTACTAATAAGGTGGGGTAAGGTATGACTCAAAACTACTTACACAATAATGTACATTCGTTAAACGTAATTAAATCATTTTTATNAAGTAGTTTTTGGGTATATTTTTGAGCTAATATAAGCCCAATCATGTACTACTAATAAGGTGGGGTAAGGTATGCCTCAATACTACTTACACAATAATGTACATTCGTTAAACGTAATTAAATCATTTTTATTACGCTTACTTACAGTTTGAAAACAATATATTCAATTATCTGGTAACAATCCGGCTGATGATGTCGATGAAATTCAATTAATTAAGTTATGAAAGTTTTACAATACCTTTTGCGCGATTTTCTATTGGCAAAATCATTAATTATATCGTCGTATGAAATCTTGTTCATTAGTTCTGACTATATGCACAAAAGAACTAAGGCATTTAGCTTTTCTTGGCTTAAGGTAGATCTTAAATAATTTTTCGCCCGTTTTAAGCAAGAAAAACTTCTCTCACCCGAACAATTTGTCACTGGTGTACATAGAGCTATGCGAACTGCTATATCCAAGTTTGGATAAACGTTTTGCAAATTCTGTTTTCGCAGGAACGAAGATAGACTTTTCAATGATCCAGAATCTGGTTTTACCAAAATTCTTTCAGAAGAATGGTGGCATTGAAAATGTATGAATTAGTGAACTAAGTCAGTCTCTAAATCATTATGATACATTTCTTCCAAGAAAAGGGCTTTTTCCATAAGGGTTGATGATGACAATTCACTTATTTTGGTCAGAAATGAAATCTTTTCATTGAACCTGTTGTAGGCCTCCTGCCGTTTTTATAATTCGGATACGAGTCTATCAATGAGGACAAGAAATGTGTTAACCCTGAAAGTATCACTCGCAGTCATTCTCATNCAATTCACTAATGTTGGTAAGAAATGAAAACTTTTCATTGAACCTGTTGTAGGCCTCCTACCGTTTTTCTAATTCGTATACGAGTCTATCAATGAGGACGAGAAATGTGTTAACCCTGAAAGTATCACTCGCAGTCATTCTCATTTCTTCATCGGGTGTTTCATCATAATTTTTTTTCCTTTTCGGTTGTCTTTTTCCCATGTCTTTTGTATACTGCTTCGACACGCTTAATTCCATCGCCTTTTGTTCGAAATACTTAAAATTTTCTCATTCAGCTACGAAAAACTTGCAAAGAGATTCGTAAAGATCGGCAACAGTGATCAAATCTACGGTAGAAGCCTGAATTTGAAGATTCACGTTGTTTATTCTTTCCAAAAAACATTCCACACAACAACCATTACCGCCGTTTCCAGTTTTTCTAAATTCAAAAGTATTCCCGTCACTTCGTTTCGCGTTACAGGCTTTTCGGTACAATCATCCTTGAATGATTCCAAAGTTTTAAGGACTTCGTGCCAACAATATCTCAAACTTCTACATCGTCCTCTATAGCTGACCAACGTGTCAGATTTACTATCTTTAGTGTTTTCCCTTTCCCGATTTCAGTCATAAATTTTTGCCAGCACTGTGTTGAACTTACAAAAAAAACGTAGATTTCTTGAAGCAACATAAAGAAGTGACAAGCTTCTGTGCAAGATTCAGCAGCCACAGTTGCCACTAAATTTAAAGAGTGGGCAGAGCAAGCCTGTAAGCGTAAGCCATTGTACACACCGGACATGTTCACAGCATTAGCATATGATTGTCCACAACAGTCTTCAATATTTATGCCCAGTGTTTTGAGTTACGAAATAATGGCAGAAAATATTTCTTCAGCTTTATGTCCCACTGAGGGCAAAAATTTGAGAAATCTTTCACACGGTTCGCCTATTTCCAAAACGTATCTAATGACGAGGGTAATTTGGTCCACGTGTGCTATATCTGGTGTTGAATCGATGATTAAGGAAAAATATTACGCCCTTCTTATCTTGTCTCCAATGTGTTCTAAGACTTGATGACCCATAAAGAGAATAAACTCACCGCAAACGGTCTTTTATAAGTAACTGGTACTTTCAGATCCTTGATTCCCAAATCGTTCAATATGACTGGCTAAAAAAGGATCGAATTCAGCTAACAGTTCCAATATCGTACAATAATTTCCGTTATATCACCGAAATTTTCATTTTTTCCTCTGAAGGCGAGGTCTCTTGAACACAGTCACTTCACTATGGCAACAACCCTCTTCAGAACGTTTCTCCAATAAGTAATTTCTTCATCAATCTGGACATGCAGTAAATTATCGATTTNGTCACTTCACTATGGCAACAACCCTCTTCAGAACGTTTCTCCAATAAGTAATTTCTTCATCAATCTGGACATGCAGTTAATTATCGATTCGGCCATCAATCTCACTTCTAACTTTCAAACTAAAGATACTAGATTTATGACGCGCAGAGTTTTCATGCTGAGCTACTCGGTGTTCTACATTTTTCCAGTCATTAAATCCCTCGTTCTCAAACTGAGTCACATCAACTGCACCAGCTGCACAGGGTCACACACCAACATCAGGCCTAGAGTGGGTAGTGCAGGTCGACATGAACGGAATTTGCACCTTCTTGCCAACAGATAATACGAGACTCAAGAGGACATCCTACTTTGTTTATTACAAGAGGTAGCTCTTGTAATAAATTAGAAGGCGATCTGAAACGGTGTTTACCCCAAAGCCACAGCCATTGGGTGCACAGGACATTGGTCGTTATATCGTAGCAGCTCGCGTCGCAACATATACGACATAACGCACTACCAGGTGACATTAGCTGGCCTGTAGGTGGAAGCTGAAGTGCTAAGTGCCCCAAAGTACGACCTATAGTGCGCAGCATTTTTCTAAACATATCACGCAAATTCATTTCATTCATAGCTTCAGTCAGGGGTGGGTTTTATTGTATTAAGAACCATCGAGCATGGCAACCCACACCTCTTTGCCCAGGTGGACTCGTCCATGCCTTTAGGAGACAGCCACCTGGCAACACTGTAGCCAGTGATATACAANCGTTATATCGTAGCAGCTCGCGTCGCAACATATACGACGTAACGCACTACCAGGTGACATTAGCTGGCCTGTAGGTCGAAGCTGAAGTGCTAAGTGCCCCAAAGTACGACCTATAGTGCGCAGCATTTTTCTAAACATATCACGCAACTTCATTTCATTCATAGCTTCAGTCAGGGGTGGGTTTTATTGTATTAAGAACCATCGAGCATGGCAACCCACGCCTCTTTGCCCAGGTGGACTCGTCCATGCCTTTAGGAGACAGCCACCTGGCAACACTGTAGCCAGTGATATACAANACCTCTTTGCCCAGGTGGACTCGTCCATGCCTTTAGGAGACAGCCACCTGGCAACACTGTAGCCAGTGATATACAAACATGTCACAGGAAATTAAATACAAAAACTTTTCACAAGAAAGTGTAAAAGTGTATTCAATGTCTATTTATAAGTGGGTAATTGTGTTTTCATAAAGGGAGATTGCCAAAAAAGCCTTCATCATAATAATATTTAATTTAGTGCAGTGCCACTCCCCGTCATCTTCTCAACACCAACCTTAAAAGACATTTGTTAATCAACTGGAGTGTAAACAGTGTTCTTAATTTAATATATGTAATTATTTACCATTGCAATAGTGTTACATAGAGATTATGTCATGTTTTACCACTCGGCGTGTGACGACGGTTCACGCTGTCTGGAACGGAAGCTGACGCCATCCTTCCAGTTCCCATCAGCACATGAGCCAGACTGGCAGCGTTGTGGTCCACTCTGCTAGCCCCCTCTGTAACATCATTTAGGCTGATCTCACTTCATTACAATAGTAACTTAAGTAAGTGGAACATTTGATTTCTTTCTGTACCGAGGGGAGTACCACGTGCACTCTCACCAGAGAGCTTAACACTACCGCGTATATGCATAACACCACAATTACTTATGTCATTTTTACACAAAGTCACCACAGGCTGTAAGTGGTGGGTCCGTTTCTTTTATTATTCACATGTCCACTTCTTGAACAGGTAATCAAGTAAATGAGTAAACAGCTTTACGAAGTTCAGTGGGTGTTGATTTATTGTCCTCCAGGATACATGAGGCGCTCCACCCGTTTTAGTACCACCCATAATTTTCTAATATATTTCAGGTGTACGAGACGGCCAACGTGTATAAGTAGCGTAATATTAAGTGTATGACAACTTCATCTTTAGACTGATGGAGGCATCCAGGGCCCCTTGGGCGGTCGACCGAACGACCCACTTCATTAATTCCACTGAGTTATGGCACTGGGCAATTCTACACTCCACCAGCCCTGGATCACCTCGACCACGCCAACTTTCGTTGTTTAAAAAAATTAGTTTGTGGTGTCACACTTGAACAATAGGCATGGTGCTTTTCCGCACTCTCATTGCATGCACGGCACGTGCATGGGGATGTAAACATGGAATGAAAGGGACTCAAATGTGTCCAGATCACGGAAAGTACTGTGCCCCCCTCGCTGCATTCATATCACAGGCGGTATTATTACTGGTGACTTATCTAAGTGATGTTAGTAGGAGCGAATTATCACACACTCAAAAATTGTCTCTTAAAGACATAAAAAAGGGACCACCTGACTCCGATGGTGCCTGGGAAGCAGCTCAGATGGGGTGCACTTCTAGCTCATGTCGCCGGTGTTGGAGTCAGGGAAGGTGACCGTCATGTTTGGGTCGACTCGTCTGCAGTAGAGGGTATTTTATAGCTGCGCTATATTTTCCGTGATGAATTGACAAATAGTGGGAGAGACGCGGTACGCACCATAACATTGATCCAGCACCCTCCTCTTTCTTTTTTATAGATATTTATTTTACGCGGACTAAGCCTCTACTGACTAACTGCGCTGTCGTTCTTTGCTTCATGGTGCATGTACGCTCTAATCACTTCTTCCGTTGGACACCTGGCATTTTCAGGCCCTCCTTCATCTACAGCACAATTTCTGACCCTCATCCTTTCGATCTTTCCCTTTATAACCTCAGTCTCTTCCCCCTCCTGTCACAGAGGCCTGTTCACTACCAGCAGTGTTATACCCCTATCTGTACTACTACTTGAATTTCTATTACTTGAGCTTCTTCACTAATCTATAAAACAGACCATTTTAGTCCCTTTGTTATGCACATCATTATTACTCACACTCCTCTCTCCTTGTTTGTAATGAATATGGTTAAATTATCTTGCCTACATTCACGATCTAGCACTTCTTCAGTTAACTGTGTCTCCCCTGCGATCACTAAATAAGCCCTGTATCTTTTTATCTTACACGAGAATACCTCCAGCTTTCCTTACTTTTATTCTTCCACTCCAGCTTAAACTGAATATGTAACTTATAGAAAAACTCAGGCACCTTTTTTTTTACGCATTCTTATCCAAAAAATTTAAATTTTAAAAAATTTTAAAGAAAATTTAAAATTGTAAAATATTATTAGATAGTCTTCATTTATGTTACGTCGATTATACTTGCGTTAAGAAGAAATGTACTCAAAGTATTTCTAATCAATCGTATGTTTGCATGCATGTATTTGTTGTCTGTGAATGTTTAGTTGTTTTGTTTTAAAGAAACTTATTTTCTTCGCTTGGGATTCGTTAATTTTTGTGGATTTTCTTGAGGTGTGCGGTGTTGCTGATAAAGAGAAACTGATTTTACAGGTTGGTTTTGCGTGTTTAGTTGAATTATGGCAGACGTTAGTGGTGAAAGTGAGTGCCCAGATTATGCGGCGATGAAGGTAAATTTTCAATTGCTTTTACTAACCTAAGTTTAGTTGTATTTGTGTATAGTAATAAGTAGAAATTTAAGTTTTGAAGAAATGCTGTGACAAATTTTACCATCCATGCTTGGGATCGAATTATCGGCAACTAAATGGGTAGCAATTGCCTGGGTATGTTAATTTAATTAATTTATATTATTTATCACGCCATTGGTCCCTAAAAAAGCATCGGCCCATTCTGAAAGTCGGAAGGAGTGTGCCCGTTTGTTAGCTACAAGGTTTCCAAAAGTCAAAAATCATCAGGAAATCTCAGATAAAGTTAGTAATTAACATGTCCATTCAGTGAAAATAAAACGAGTTAAACATTAAAACCGGTANATTTTGTAATATGTGCTCACCTAACAGAACCTAACCCTACAATGAGTGAATCACTATTTTACATTTTTAAAAGTTTAAGAGCTTTTCTGAAAAACTAAAAAAAAATTCAAAATTATGATATATTTCTATTCTACTAATCACGTAGAACACGAATATACTAAGGGCGTAGCTTTAAAATAAGTATAACATATTAAAAAAAATTGAACAAAATTGCAAAATGAGCAGTATAGCCGGTTTGTTTACATTTCTGAACGAAACGTCCCAGATCCACAAAAGTGGCTTTAATGGGTTCTGCACAGCTTACCTTGTTCATATTCAAGAGGGCGTAATGTTAAAATAAGTAGAACATATTTTAAAAACTTGCAAAATATGTTTGTTTACGTCTATTAACGTCAGAGGAATTATACCAGCCCCCTACCTAGGTGAGTCAATTTACATTATTTTGGTATGTTTTACGGTTCCTTTAAATCCGTACAATCCTACATTCGTAGTTTAGTGTAAAACCCAAACAAGCTAGGTTAGTGTAAAACCCTACTATCCTAGGTTAGTGGAAAACCCAACAATCCTAGGTTAGTTTAAAAATGTACAATAGTGATTCACCCATCGTGGGGTTAATAGTGNGTTAGTTTAAAAATGTACAATAGTGATTCACCCATCGTGGGGTTAGGTTCTGTTAAGTTAGGTGGGCACATATTACGAAATTAGTCGGACGTTAATGCCCGTAGTATATTTGTGTTCTGCATCATTAGTAGAGTGAAAAGATACCATTTTCCATTAATTATTTTTATTTTTACAGAAAAGCCCCTAAACTTAATAAACGTAAACAAACATATTTTGCAAGTTTTTTTACATATGTTCTACTTATTTTAACATTATGCCCTCATGAACAAGGTAAGCCGTGCAGAACCCATTAATGCAACTTTTGTTGGTCTAGGTCGTTTAGTTCAGAAACGTGAACTAACTGGTTATACTGCTAATTTCACAATTTTGTTCAATTTTTTTTTATATGTTGTACTTATTTTAAAGCTACGCCCCTAGTATATTCGTGTTCTACGTGATTAGTAGAGTAGAAATATATCATAATTTTGAATTTTTTTTGTGTTTTTCTGAAAAGCCCCTAAACTTAATAATTACAGTTATTTTTTTTTCTAAGGTTATTTACACTACTTTTTAAAGTGTAGTTGTGTAAGAGTAATAGAAAAATATAAAAAAAAGATAAGGGAAGTGTGCATACTGACAACATAACATTGATTCTGGTAATTTGTTTCAAAGGTTGGTAGTCACAAGGTTTTTAAGTGTACTTGTGAAATGAATCTGAGATTCGANTATTCTGGTAATTTGTTTCAAAGGTTGGTAGTCACAAGGTTTTTAAGTGTACTTGTGAAATGAATCTGAGATTCGAATCTAACTTGACTGCAGGGTCAGTTGGTCATTTATTTAAATATTTAATTCCTGCTAACTGCACACCATTCTGCACAATTTTAAATTGTTTGTTGGCCAATGTAAATTGTCTTTTCTTGTTGTATTATACGAGTGTATCATATAATTTTTTATCATAATTGCTGTTATTCTTAACAACAAACAATTGGTGAAAAAATATATTTACCTGTGAATGTTAATATGCCTAACTTTTTAAACAAAGGACGACATGGATCACTTTTTTTTTCCTTATTAATGTTACTGATTGCTCTTTTTTAAGCCAAAATATTTGTAGTCTTTGAGAAGAGGGTGCCCATTGTATTATTCCATATGACATTACTGTTTGAAAGTATGCTAAGTATATTTGCTTCTTAGCAGAAGTGTTTNTGCCCATTGTATTATTCCATATGACATTACTGTTTGAAAGTATGCTAAGTATATTTGCTTCTTAGCAGAAGTGTTTAAAAAATATGATAAATAATATAATATAAAACATGCTGCCGATAATTTTGGAATTATTTTATAAATATGAGTGTTCCCGTCCAAAGGATTATCACTTTGTAAACCAAAACATTTTGTTAACTATGTTTCAAGTTATAATTTCTGTAACTGATTGAGAGATCATAAGACTGTTAGCCATACACGAGTTATTTAATTGATCAAAAACTACAAATAGTGTTGGCCTTAGGGCTAAAGGATTATCTTCTTTACATATCGTAGTAGTGTCATCCGTAAATAGAATAATACTGGATTTACTATTTACAACAGCAGTCAGGTCATTAATGTGTATCAAAAATAACAAAGGTCCTAATGTAAATCCCCTTATTAAACCTGTTTTAGAAAAAGTTAAATTTTTTCCGTTAGGATTTGTGATTGCAACTTGTTGATATCTATGTGTAAGATAAGATATGATGAAAACCATGACAGTGCAATTCCTCTGACACCATAGAATTCTAATTTGGCCAGTAAGGTTTCGTGATCAACACAATCAAATACTTTTGATAAGTCACAGAACAAACCAGCTACTTTATCTTTATTATCAAAAGCCGTTAAAACTGATGTCGACAAATTAAACACAGCTTCATTCACATATTTTCTAGCCCTGAATTTGAACTGAATTAGCTTGCTGTATTTCATGTCGACAGAGCCCAGGGCAGCGTCCGAATTCACTGCAACGTACCCTCGTTCACTTTCCCTTTATCCCTTCAGTACTCACGATTCGCCGCATTCCTTTGGTCCCTTTGTGATGAAGTGGTTGAATTTCCAACACCCGTCTTTGTTTCACAATTTGCACCGCATATACGAAAAAAACATTTAATTAAACATTTTTTTATACGTTACCTCGGTTTGTTTACGAACGACAGTGTCCAGAAAACGGCGGGAAGCAGCTGCAAAACTGTTAAAAAATATATATATTAGAAAAATAAAATTTACAGTGTAGGGTGTGTGAAGGGGATGTTGCTTGTGCCCTTGGAGCTTTCGACGGTGCATCNTAGAAAAATAAAATTTACAGTGTAGGGTGTGTGAAGGGGATGTTGCTTGTGCCCTTGGAGCTTTCGACGGTGCATCTGTGTCCTTAATGCCAGTTCTGATAGTTACAATGTGACGTCGCAGTCTGAATGCTCTTTTCTATGGCACAAAGCCAGGTAAGGGCCCCATTGAGTTCAAACAGAGCCCATGCAATACGAGTCGTATTGTAAGCAGTTGTGCCTATTCTAATGTTTAAAATAAAATGTTAAATATTTCAAAGGAGTAATTTTTTTGAACAGAAATGAAAGTGTTTTGTTGCCAGTTTATGAATTTGGTAATTGAAACACAAATGTGAACTGTGTTCGATTGTAGTGCAATGTGCCCTTGACCACTAGCCCTTGTTCCCTTCATGAGAAATATTTCTTAGTAAATTCAGACTCCCGTGTTCATTTCCCACCTCAAGTTTTATTCTGTCAAATTACACTCCGTGCGACTTTCATTTGTGTTTCTGACGTTGGCAAGTGTTTTCCGTGGCCGTGCAAAGTTATAAACGCAAACCAAACCCCACAAATGAATTTAAATATTTCAAACAGTTGCGGATCTGAAAACAATCTTGGAGTCGAGAAGGGCAAATTGCTTGTGCTTTTGGCTGAAGGGGTCATTCTAGGGTGCATTGTTGTGTGTCCTTGCTGTGAATTCAGACTACGTCAATGTGATGTCACATCCGGGATGCACTTTTCAAGTTTATAAAGCCAGGTAAGGGCCCTTAGCTGGGTGAATTCAAAGACAACCATAGTCTTTGAAAAGTGTCAAAAGTCTGTGAAAATCTCTGTAAGTAGCCCCCAATTTACAATATTTATTCTTCTGTAAAACAGTGTGTTAGTCTAGGGTATACTGTTGCTTTATGCTGTTTGCCATCGCCGTTGCAGCTAGACTGCGAAAGTATGTAAGCCCTTCAATTCTCACACTGATATACAATACTACACAGTACAATTCTTTACACTCACTTTCCACGCTAAAACTTGTCTATAAATTACGTTACTCACCCATGTAAACTGTGAATATTGCTCCTTGGTGATGCATTGCTGGTAACTCATGTACAAGACACATTACCTTCTATTCTAACATTTCTATAACTCCACAAACATTAGTATTTCCACACAATAATTAGATTTAACACTTTGCATGTAAATATTTGCAACGAAACACGCATAGCACTCGTAAATCACAATCTGTAACTCTGTCAAATTCACACGGTACACTGCGCTGCCCACTCCATTTGCACACACTGCCAGCATACAACCATCATGTGAAATAGATAAAAATTAAACCGCATGACCAAAATCGATGTGTATTTGTTTACTGTCTGTGCATTGTCGTTCAACAAATGTATCATGGCGATACACGTAAACTAAACCTGGGAATGTCTTTTTGTATGATGTAGTGTATAGATAGTTTTTCTACTAATATGTTACGTAGTACAATCCTTTCTTAAATATCACGAAGGTTAACCGTGAAAAATTCAACAAAATTAAATTATATTCAGACACTGCTTGATTACTGTGGTTCACATCTGTACATCCTTAGTGCGTCTGCAAAACCATACCTTGTGAATAACGTAAAGTAAATTAAGGTTTGGTTTCCAGAGGCGTTCTCACATTTAACATGGTTCAACAACCCGATATAAATGTTATGTTTTTTACCATAAAAATACCTTGACCCTCATAGCCCTCTTCACTATCACATTTCATGGTATGTACTGTTGTAAGGTTCAAAATTATTGAAAATAATTTNGACCCTCATAGCCCTCTTCACTATCACATTTCATGGTATGTACTGTTGTAAGGTTCAAAATTATTGAAAATAATTTCACTTTGAATACTTGCACACATGTAATTATAACGTCCATTAAAACATTCATCAGTTGATGCAACAAAACATGACAGTTGTCTTTGGCATATCCAATATGCATATGCCTCTATGACGTGTGTTCTATAAGCACTTTTAATTCTACGAGAGCTTTTATTCCCAACATATACTGCAAATTATGTGTAGCCCCCATGAAATTCCTAAGTGTATGACCATATACACCATTTGCAGGTATTATTTTCCTAATTTTGGAAAAGGAGTGATTCTTAATAATTGCCTGTGGGGCAAACAAGATAATTATGCATTTTAACCAGTTATGGATAGCATGTTCTTCACTTGGATTATATTTTTTCTATTTATTAACCTCCCTTCCCTCCTCCCAACATCCCCACCACCAAATTGATATGGTGGAATTTTCCCCAGAAATGTGATGTGGGGTTGAGTAGGAAATGTAGAACACAGTGTGAAAGCACCACAATTGAAATAAAAAACTAGGGTGGGTGTGGTTACTCAATTACATTGTTAAGTTGAGGCAAATCCAGTGCTAGTATACAAACAGAAATACCATCATTTCTTTCTCTTTGTGGTAATATTAATAAATATGACTATATTGATGGCTTGGGATGAAAACCTCATCTCTCACATTTTTTGGAAAAAATTACTTTATGACACTATTGGTTCAAAATCTAGTATATTTTTTAAGCACTGTAAAATGAGATATAGGAGGTTTTCCAACCAACAGTATAAAAACACAATTTTTTTCAAAAATGTGAGATACGAGGTTTTTGTTCGAAGCCATCAAAATGCTCAATAAATTTTCTTGCACGTAGTAAAATTATTTCCACCAATGGTGATTGTATGTGAATTTCTAAAATAATGCTTGGATTTTTTGCCCAGGTTGCAGACTTGAAGAAGGAGTTGAAAGCAAAAGGATTGAGTACTGCAGGGAACAAAACAGACCTGTTGGATAGACTTCAGCTAGCACAGCAGGGAATTGAGGGTGGTAAGATAAGTTATTGTATTTTCTGTATGCTCATGCCTGTGAGAACAAGCACATTCAATCATTGTCTTTGATCTTCTCCGATAATGTAGTACTTTTTTAATCAACCGTTTAAAAAAATCGCAGTTTGTAACGGTGTGCTCGTATGCAGTTTTCACTGTTATGAGTTGCCGGCAGCTGACAATTAATTTTCTTCGTGTTTTTATAATAGAAAGATGGATTGTCACCGGCGACACACTCCGTGCTGCAATTTATTATCCTGGAAGGAAGTTCACACAGAGACGATGACTGGATTTTTTGTCTTTTAGTCACTAAAATGTGTTAATTTTGAGTGATGTAATTATTTCTTTCTTTAGAAAATTTAAATAGAAAAACATAATTGTCATTTAGAACATGAATGGCTTGTAAGGCATCAGAACACATTACACTGAAATTTTTTTTACGTGAACATGGGAGAAAACTATTCAAATTTGGACTCATGTTAGTACCTCTGCAAACAGTTTAATACGTAGATTTCCATTTCCAGCTTCTTGCCAGTTTGTTTACTAAGAAGTACGCAAATGTTGTCGTTCTTATTTACCGGCGGCGTGCGTCAAAACCGATGTTTGTAGCTCGTGCAACGCTCTCGATGCTTGTTGCCTGCGTTAAAGTTCTGATTGGCTGAATTTTGTCACGCCACGTCGGATCACTCAATTATGAAAAACTGATTTTTCATAAAGAACTGGTTGCTGTACTTACAATAAAACTATTTTAAATATTAAAATTAACATAAAAATTGGCACTTAGTTCTGTAAGACCTTTATGTTACAAAATATTTTATAATNATTTTAAATATTAAAATTAACATAAAAATTGGCACTTAGTTCTGTAAGACCTTTATGTTACAAAATATTTTATAATTTCACTTTACCAAAGCTTTGTTAAAGCTATTGGGTTGATAGTTCATTTCTCCCATCTCATGTTCATACTCAAACGTGATCTTAGGTAACAAGTCGGAACTTTGAAAATTGAGTATTAACTTATTTTATAATTAAACCATTTCTGTATCTGTTTTCAGTGAAGGTTTTTTGACAAACATAGTTTTTGGTTCTGCCATAGTTTTGTCTTTACACTTCAAGTGTGCCTGCATGCAGTTAATTTAAATCTTTTAAAGAAACTTTGCTTGATTGTGTGTGTAATTATGGTTGCAATATTGTGCTTGGTTTGAGATCATATATATGTGTGTACGTATATTATTGTTTAGTAGCAAATTAATGGGTGAATATATCTCCTAATTTTTAATAAACGTCACAGAAATGCTTGACACTGCATCTGGAACGTCCCTTCAGTTCAATAAATACAACATAGTTTCACGATGTTTCTTGAGTCACTTACGTAGTTTGATTTGTGCAAGTTAATAGTAACTGTTTCACTCGGGCTACCTAACCTTCCAGTCTTATTAAAGTTACGTGAAAAAAAATAGAATTTTGGAGTAAATGTCAGAATGCAATTCCATGAATTGCAATGTCATTGGAAAAGTATTAATATTGTTAGTTTTGTTTTTAAAAAATTTGTACATTTTGGTACATGCATTAAAATTTTAAAAGTGAAAAATAATTTTTTCGTTAAAAATATGGTTAGTATTTTGTGGTGTTTATGCATGCATATTAATAACACAGACCAACAAAAAAATATTTTGCGAAAACTTTTTTAATAAATGCAGCTGAATCTTATGTATTGTTGGGTGCTGAAACCGAATGTGGCATCAGTTGTTTTGTATCACCCACAGTTCTCTCACAATATACAATTGTATTTTTAAAATCTCATTACTTATATTTGAAGTGTTTATTTTTTGGTACTTCCTTTCTCTCTTCTCTTTGAAGCTTCTTATGTAGCTTTTTCTCTGATGTAATGCATTTTGTTGTTCTCGGTGAAGTGACCAGCAGTAATCGCCCATAATGCAGACATTCCACTGTCCCTGGTAACGTTTCTCCATCACTTTGATGTCCTGGTGAAACCGCTCCCCCTGCTCTTCACTCACGTCACCCAAGTTGTCGGGGAAAAAGTCAAGATGGTTGTGTAAGAAGTGGACTTTAAGGCTCATCAGGCATCCCAGATTTTTCAACTTGTCTATCATATTAGCTACGATAAGCTCATAGTTTGGGTCTTTAACATTGCCCAAAAACTTGCTTAAATGATATCCAAGCCTCCTTTTCCTTTGTAGTCATTTTTGTTTCAAAGTTGGAATCGAACATCATTTTACAAATGTCAGGCCCAACGAAAACCCCTTCTTTCAGTTTGGCTCCTGATAAATGAGGAAAATTTTCACATAAATACTTGAAACATTCACCATCTTTAGCCAAGGCTTTTACAAACTGTTTCATTAAACCTAATTTTGGATCTATTAAAGTTTAATTGAAAATGTTCTTCTTTCCAGGTGTTAAGGTTTTTCTTTTAGGCCAATATTTTGTGGACCAGTGTCGATCCCTTGNTTGAAAATGTTCTTCTTTCCAGGTGTTAAGGTTTTTCTTTTAGGCCAATATTTTGTGGACCAGTGTCGATCCCTTGCTCTGCTGTCCCACTCGCATATAAAACATGGAAATTAATAAATCCCTTTTGTTGGCCTAGGAGCATGCAATCAACTTTCAAATCTCCACACATCATCCAATCGTGAGCAGGATAGTTAATTTCCTTTAAAATAATGTCTAGATTTTCGTAAGTTTCCTTCATATGGACTGAATGAGCCACAGGCAGTGAAGCATAAGTATTACCATTGTGTAAAAGAACAGCTTTTAAACTAGTTTTTGATGAGTCTGTAAAAAGCCCCCATTCTTCATTGTTGTGCTGAATTCCATATTCATTTATTAGACCACCAATAACATGGCAGTACACCAAATCCTGTTCTTGTTTAAAAAACTTAGTGAACTGTTGATCTCTTGTTCTATATTGATAAATAGATGCTCCAGGTGCCAACAAATGTTTTTCTTTAGCCTAGAGCCAAGCAATTCAGCTTTCTCTTTAGTCAAACCCAAATCTCTTACCAAATCATTTAACTCGGCCTGTGTAAACAACTGAGGTTCTAAATTTTCTGGAGAACATTGGAACTCATCATCATCTGGTTTACCTTCATCAGATTCAGTTTCACTGGACTGATCAAGTAAAACGTCATCAATAGCCTGTGGTGGCTCAGGGACAGGAAGTCCCGGACCATGACCGACTGGCCGAATAGCTGAAGGAAGATTAGGGTAGACAATTACTTTCTTATTTTTGGAGTTATATCCAGTAACATCAATGCTACAAAAATAACAATCGTCTGAATGGTTTTTTTGGTTCTCTCCATATCATGGGTACTGCAAATCTAAAAGTTGTCTTTTCTATTTTTTTTGACCATTTTCTAAGGTCTTCAACACAAACATAGCATACCTTGCGTGGAGCCCAAGGTTTTTCTTGCTCACAGAGTTTTATTCCAAAATATACCAAGTACACTTTTTTAACAAACTCTGTAATGTTTCTTTGATGATTTTTTAATTACAAACTCACCACATACACATAACAAAAACTGTTAGGGAAATTTTTACAACCACGGTTAGCCATACTTACAGCACATGGGCAAAAAGCTGAAAAGTGAGGTTGTGTTGACTGAAAGAAAGCAAACAGTCGTACCACCACTGCCAACCTAACTTCATTTAGATTTACTGTATGTTTTAGTATATTAATAATGCATGTCAAGTGTATAAAAATGTATATCAATGTATATTAAAAAATATATAAATAAAGTATATAAAAATGCACAGATATTAGATTAAAAAATTTATTTCTCACATTTTGTATATTCAAATATGAACAAATGGTGGGTGTTACAACTTTTTTTATTATTATTTTCGGACTCAGCACACCAAAAAACATAAGAATCCGGCAAATTCATTAAAAATGAATTTTTTTTTCGTTGGTCTGTGTAATCATACAACATTTGTCCTAATAAAAAATCTGTGTTTTCCTCAATTTTTTACTTTCATACAATGGAACTTTTCATCTTTATTTGCATGCAATAAAAGTATACTGTGACTGCTTGGAAAGTCACGTTCAGGTGAGTTGTGGACAGAAAGATGGCACACCAGTTGCACCTTGCACTTAGAGGTGATGAGGCGAATGGCGAGTGAGCAAGGTTTGGCCTTAGAGCTCACTTGTTTTGAGGCCTCAAGCATTCAAAATAGCTGCAGGCAGGCAGAAGCCTTAAGAGAAAAATACCATAGAACCTTGTTATGTAGTCTATTTGCGGTTTCTTCTCACTTTTTAAATCAAACCTTTGAAAAATCACCCCATTTAGGACTTATTTTTTTAGTTAAATTGAACTTTTACTTATATTCTATCGTTACACTTTAATATTTCATTTATTATTAATATGAATAAAAACAGGGAGAAAAGCTTGTATGCAAAATAATATTACATTGAGTGTACACAAATCCAGTGCGTTGTCCCTTTAGTGTAATTTTGTGTACGTGGTTAAGCTTTGGTAGCAAGAAGCGGAGGAATATCCTAGAAGTAGAACTTACCAGGCCTTCAGAACAGTTTAAAGTAACCGTGAACAGTCCAATTCCTGCAGATAAAATTGTCCTGTGCATAATGCTATTATTTCATGATCACCCATTGTTTTTTTTTTTACAAGGTTTATGTAATGGTTTCATTTACTGCCTATAAAAATGTTCATATTTTTAATTTCACGGATGCAAAATTTCCCTTGTGTGGTAGATGGTACTTTTGCATCGCATGATTCAGATGAAAATGCCCAAGAACGTAAATTGAGTAAAATAATGATTCTATTTTCATCTTCAGACTGCTCAAACCCTCTCAGCTATATGTGACTGTTGTACTTGAGAAAAAGTGTTGTGTAAAATGAGAATCATTAGGAACCAATAACTGGTTTTTCATACAGAAAAATGGTTATAGGTATACATTGGTATTTGGTTTTGCATTTTATGGGCCTTTAAGTGTAGGATTTATAATATTGTACAGATTCCCTGAAAAGTGTTACACATTACAAGGTTCTGCTGTAGGCCTATATTAAATGGTTAAGGAGATTGTTGTATAGCAAGATATGTAGATGGAGTTTGCTGGAAGTGCCTTCTTACTGTGTTTCTGGACAAAGCGTAGTGCATTGATGTAAGATGTGATGAGTGGAGACTGGATTATATGCAGTTGCATATTTGGGCTATTTTTGCAGGTTGTAGCATATTTTAATGAAAACCTACTGATGTGTCATATATTGCGCTATTTTTACAGATCTAAATACATTTAGGTAGGTACATTTCCAAACGTAACAACGTTGCTTGCTACCAACCTAAATAAAATGCACGGCTTTCTTAACATTTGCTCATCTTTTGCTGAGGCAAGTACACACAGAATCGCGCGGTACAAGAACGGGTCACACCTTTTCGCTTCTACCGCACTTCTCCCACAGGCCAAGCAAAACAAAATACGTGCGGTTTTGTTGTTGACATAATAACTTGCTGTGCACCACTAATTTCATTTGTCTTTGATTTTGTGACAATTTAAAGTGTGCGGTGCCTCCAGAGAAAAAAAGTGTCTCAACTTGGATTGTGGACTATCCTGGAATATTTACTTACGACGGTAACATTTTATTCTGTCCAGTTTGTTAGAAAAATGTTTTGTGCATGAAAAAATTTCAAATAAACCAGCATTTTATACAAATCTTCATATCGCAACGTTGAGAACAAGAACGGTTCACGACGACAACTTTTAACTGCGGCAAGTAGCAGTGCCTCTGCTTCTAAAGGCAAACAAAAAAATGAGTTTTGCTTGGATTTATGTGAAGCATTGCTTGCAAGTAATATTCCTGTTTACCAACTATCAAATCCTACCTTCAAACGTTTTCTAGTTAAACATTGTTTGAATCAAAATATGCCAGATGAATCAACATTACGTAAAAATTACATACCAACAATTTACCAAACTGTCTTGGAAGAAATAAGGAATGACCTCAAAGATAGCATTGTATGGATTTCAGTTGATGAAACTACAGACAGTTGCGGCCGTTATATTGCGAATCTGATAATCGGAAATTGGAACTAGAGCCTTCTCCTTATTTGGTAGCCTGCAAAGAACTTGAAAAGACAAATCATTCTACCATTGCCAGATTTGTGACTGAGGGTATAAAAAAAAACAATTTCCAGATCCTTCTGTAGATGAAAGAGAGTACATATTTCTCTCAGATGCAGCCCCCTATATGATAAAGGCAGCCAAATCCTTCCAAGTATTTTATCCTTATTTGATTCATGTCACCTGCTTTGCCCATGGAGTCCATTGACTCGGCGAAGAAGTACGATGCACATATGGAAATGTAAATAAATTGATTTCTTCAACAAAGAAGGTATTTCTCAAGACACCCATTCGCATTAAAGCCCATAAAGAAAAATTTCCTATTGTGCCTTTACCACCTGAACCAGTGGTGACCATATGGGGAACACGGCTTGAAGCTATACTGTTTTACAATCAACATTTTGATGCCATTAAAGGTGTAGTAAATAGCTTCGACTGCGCAGATTCTATGGCAGTTTGTCAGTGCAAGGAAGCATTTGAAGACTCTTTTATTAAAAAGAACATTGCCCTGATTAGCACCATTTTTCCCACATAGAGAAGAGTATTAAGAAGCTTGAAACTCATTGTTTGACGTTGAATGAATCTATTCAGGTGATGTGTAAAATCCGCCAAATGAACTCCGAATTGCCAGAAATATTCCGGCATAAACTTAAAGAAAAGTTTGGTAAAATTGTACACAACCACCCTGGCTTTGAACCTTTGTGTCTAATTAATAGTTTTATTTATGGCACGGGTGAACTTTTGCCTGAGACGATATCTGCTATTATAGCTCCTAAGTTCAAGTATTGCCCAGTAACCTTGGTGGACGTGGAATGTTCCTTTTCCACTTATAAAAATATTTTATAGAAGGTACAACTTTACAACTGAATATTTAGAACAATACATGATTGTAAACTTTACAAAAACTACAAAGATTTTTGATTCCATTTTATTAAATAGAAAAAACTTTTCCATTTTTTGTTTTATGTTGCATATAATCCGGTCTCTAGTGATGGCCTTCAAAGCAATTGAAACAATTTTCTTAATAAGTCATACAGCAGGCTTTTGCAGCTGTTGTCATCTGCTGGGCCAATGCTGTGTGTGACAAGGTCTTGTTAATAACCACAAGTTAAATACCTGTCAATAAGTGTGATTATATATTTATACATTATACACTGACTGAGCGTGGACATCACCAGTGCTCTGTATTTGGTTGCAAACGCACAACCCCAGTAAGTCATTTTGTGTGGCAGCGTATAATATACTGTCATATCTTTTTAGGAAAGAATTAATAAATATATTTTTTTTTCTTAAATGGTTTATGATTTAAGGTAAGGTTTTTTTTGAAATGACAAGGTTTTATTTGAATTGTTAGAAATAATGTTTGTAATTAATTGTTTTCTGCTTTAGATGTGAGCCTGACAGAGATGGAATCGAATGCAGTAGATTCTGAAGAAATTCTGGATGAAGATGACGTCCTTGCAGTAATGTTCAAATATTACTTTCATACATAGTAGGACCCCACTATTAAGATCTCTCGTGGCTTCCAGGAATAGGGTTGTTAGTGACTAACTGTCTTAATAGAGGGTTTGGAAAATTTGACAGGTTTCCACCATTCGTGACTGGAGCTCTGTATATAAAGTGTATGGTCATTTAACCAGTCACAACCATCTGGTCCCCGTCCAGACTCGCGGAACTCGATGCTAGCAGTGGAAGAGTGAACGCAACTCATTACTCAACTCGCTCGTTCTTAAATGTTAGTTTAAAAAATTTCATCAAAATTTCTCCTAGTCCTACACATTGTGGGGATTCCTATGGAGTTGTCATATTTCATTGATGCGTTACGGTTGGCCTGTAAAAAAATTAAGATCTCACAACTAATTTTTACAGAAATGCCTGCTGGAGCATAAAATGTTATAAACTTCCCAAAAGTAGTGAGTTTCACGTAAAATTCTATATTTAAACTAACCATGCCTAAAGAAAATATTAAATTTTATGTTCAGAAGACAAATCTTTTGAAGTTCAATAGTTTTTACAAGACGGGGTGAAATGTTTTACATTTCACGCCGGTTTGCGACTATGCGTCGCCGCAGAAAAATGTACTTTTTACAGACGTATTACATACTCAGCTAGCCTTTGACAAAGTTACGAAAATTATATTCTCTTGTCAAATTTATTAATTTACAATTATTAAGAAGAAATATTAATACGTAATCAATTTAAAGGTTTTAACAATGTTGCATTAATCTATAGTAAAGTTTTACCGTAATTCTGTTGAATATCAGTTTTAATTGCAACAAAATCAGATTCACAATTTTTAGTATTTTTCTGAATCTGTATGGAAGCATCAGGCCTGGATGAAATGGAAAACCGTCAATTTGCGACGAACAAAACAACTCTAAACTGCCATAGTGATTATGCAATTCAAGTTTGGTTTGTGACATGACGTAATGTAAAAATAAATCGGCAATGGGTTAAACACTGAGAGGAAATGAGAGCTCACAGATGAACCATTAAACAAATGCTGTGTTTATTCTGCATGGTATACACAATCATGCAAGTAACAGACCTCTCCTACTCATGGTATAAGCATTATACCCCCCAGTTTTCCATTTTAAAAATGTCAAGATATTTTGTGTTTGTTTTTATACAATTACTTTAATAAACATGCTTCCTTTGGCAACTGCAACATACGAGCCGTCAAGATATTATGCTGTTATGCAAAACACAGTTTCGATAGAGAATTGATATATAGCGTAAAATAATATAAAAAACTCTTGCACATTGATATACAATATGCACTAGTCACCTAAAAACAGATAATGGGTGATTCTGATACTTTACCCAACAAAGAGCGCACTGTTTCCTGGTACCCAATTTTCTCTTCAAATTTTTTGTATCCAAATTGCTCTTCTTTCGGCATTTCTTCTGTCTGAAGGTAGCCAGTGAAATATTACACCCTTTTCAGCTCGGGTATTACACCCATTAGCGCAACAATTCAGCATAGTTATCAATTTTGAAGCGCAAGACGTGTTGTTCCCATTACAACTGCATTATATTGCGTGGCTTAATTGGGGACAAAATGGCACTGTGCTACATCTCAGGACAGTCAATGGCCATGCTCTCCTATAAACAGAGCTCTATCCCCTACCCCTATACATAAAAATCGGAGTGATATCTATTTTTAGATATGCGCCACTTGGATTACAGCGTGTGACAAGATGAATGCAATGCGAAACTACTTATTTTTAGCTGATTTCCCTCAAATTTCCAACATTTTTTTAAACAGAGTTTTTACTGTTTCTCAAAAATAGGTCTTTAAAGAGATTTTAATAAAGGGGTTGCAAAAGTGAGGTTCTACTGTACTGTATTTAAAGAGCTGAAACAGCTGTTATTTTGGTTATTCATACACCTGTAACTTTTTGTGGAAATTCTTCATAGATATAGTTAGTGTTGTATCTTTTAAGGGCAGACAGAGAATCCAGCATGTGTTGGTCCGTTCTTTGTGTTACAAAATGCACACTGTTGCAAGACTAGGAATTCACCTGCAGGGAGTCATCCTTCTGTACTGGGTAGCATTGCAGTTATGGTGGTCAAGACCTGGATAGTTTCCTAGTTAATGGGCTTTGGTTAATTATAGACAATGAGTGAGGTAAATTGAGTCTTTAGCACGTCAGCAACATTCTCTCACAAATTGCCAGCAGAAATCTCAGAACCACGTGGATGACACTAGATAGGGCTTTCAGTGTTATTATTGAGCACTGAGGATTGTTATTGTTACTCTTATTATTATTGCAATAATACTGATGTCACTTATGCAAGTTAATATTGTCCTGGTACGAGTGCAAACCCTACCCATCTCCCCATTCGCAACCCATACCGCAATATACTTGAATGGGGGAGTTCGTATCTCAGAGTCACAAAAGTAAATAAATAAAATGGGGTATCAAAACAACATCTCCTCGCTCTTCAGACCAACTTCACAAAATCCCCAAGTTTTGGAATCTTGTTTTATTTAGTTTCCTTTCCCTACAGGACAGTTGAGGTGTACTGCAAAATTGAAAACCAGATTCAAAGGCTATGATAAATACTCTAATCGTAATCAACACCTTAACTTATACATAGTGGGCGAGGTCTCATTTATTGTGAAAAGCTATCCAAAACAAATAAGCTCAATTTAAATGTCTTCACGTCCAAATCAGTTATCTAGACAGATCACAAAGTTAGTAACTTAACAAAACTCTAGGGTTAGTGAGCTCAATCCACAATAAGTCAACGTTACATCTAAGCCTGAGTGCCATGCTAGGAGGAGCCCTCATAAAATTATCTAACCATCTTAATTTCTATAATCATCATAACCTAATGAACCCTATCTTAACTTCTAAGATTAAGTCTAACTTCTTCATTACAGATCTACAGTCCCTCAGTGAACCACGTCAGTCCGCAAGTTAAGAGGTTAACATCGTCCCTGGCTGGGATCACAGCACACATCTTATATTTGAACCAGTCGTTTTCGGTGAACTCCCGTTGTAGTCCTTGCAAATGTGTCATACACGCGTACCTGGGGTGACAGCTGCTGAGCCAATGAGGCTTTGATTGATGACGCCGGACTGGCCACTTCTCTGTTGTCCCCACGTTTTTCAACAGGATGGCCGCTTATCGCTGGCAAAAACTGGACATTTTATGGAAATAGAAATCTGAATCCATGAACAGCAGGGACCTTAAATTAAATGTTGGCCAATCCCTGCGGCAATGCCCTCCTGCTGTAAAATACCAGAGTCTCGCGGCCTCCCAGTCGCGCCAAACAAAAATTCAAACACAGAGCAGCAACAAAACCAGAAGAAAAAAATTTTTCTAACCTGACAATATTATTGAGAAAATATTATGGTACACATTGCTGGTTTATGATGTATGGTTTTGTAGTTGATCTGTTTTGGTGGTATTCCTGTTATCTGAACTTACTTGACAATGTTACAAGCCGTTATTCCTTTTTCTGCTTTGAACAATGTTACTTTGCATTGTTTTAAAGGTTACAAAAGTTTCATTAAAGGTTTGTAAGTGTGTGTGCTGTGCAGTGAGTACACATTTTTTTATGTTAACTGTATAAACATTTTTACTTACAAAAATAAATGTGTAACAAGATTTTTAATGCTTCGTTGTAAAAATTCTAACCCCAAACTAAGTGCATAATTTTTCACTTCCCCTAATAAATCTTATTGCAAAAAACTCCTTGTCTCTTACTGTTTAGAATACATTTTAAATTTACATAAGTATTTTTTATTAGTCTATTCATGCTGCAGGGACAAAAATAATTTCCTTTTGAATGTTTTGGAAAAAGAAACTTCCTAGAGAAAGTTTTGAACAAAAAAACTTTTAGAAATTCTTAAAAAAGTTAGATAAATTATAAAATAAATAGATTAGTTAAGGTTGCAAGTAGGCTGCTAGGCTTTCAAAAATATATGAAAGGACAGGAATTCAAGTACTCGCAGTGTATTACTTATCAACATGCACATACGCATGGCGTACTTTAATTCCTGTCCATTTATATATTTGTACAAAGAAATAGAGTTTGTGTTGTGTGGTTGGCAACAAGTAAATCTTATTGTCTTAGTCAGGCCATTGTGAATTCACCATTTTTCAATGATTTGGCCAGAAAATTGTAGCCAGATGTAGGCCACCTTGCTGGGTTACCATCACTACCCAAGGCATTGACTTCAGATGTGATCTGAGATTTTAGATGAGGGTGAATCACTATTAGGGGTTGTATAAGTCATATGCATGATAGTCGTGTGTAGGCAAAGTTGCATACCACTGCGACCGAGTTAGCAAGACTCTTCACTCTACCAGGTCGCATTGTTCTGCAAAGTCCGTCAAACCATCTGTACAGTTTGAGTTAACAAGCCTGGCTTTCAGAATTCAGTGAACTGGCTGGGAGTCTGGTAACAAGCAAGAGATCTTACATTAGGTAACATGTTGAACTTGATCATTGGAACAGCTGATGTAAGGACTATGGGTGGTCTTAGAGAACCTAAGCAATGGGACTGCGTCTGTTGCTTGTCTGTTAGTCGAGATCCAAAGGTCTTTCAATTATACCCCGGTGTGCTGGTACCGAGTTTTTGGCGTACCTGTACGTCATTGATCGTAAGCCGACAGCGAATGCAAGCAGAATCCTAACTTATAAACCCTCGGCAAAAGAAAACGTGATACCGAATGCAAGCGGAATTTCGAATGTCCCCTGCACACAATAGTGTGACGGCTAGTGCAGCACACTGAGTGGAGGCAGTGAGAGTAGGACAAAGACAATCTGGGGCTGCATGTTGTGTAAAGGAGGTTGGGGTGTTTGGAGCAAGAGGATGAGAGTGCAGGTGATAGATACGACATGTAAAAGAGAGTAGGGTGTGGAAGACAGCTTGAAGCGGTGTAGTAGCACTGGAGGGAGGGAGGAAGCTTGGTGGGGTGTGGGTGTGGATTGAGAGGAGGGAGGTGTGGTGGTGGGGAGAGGAATGGAGCGTAGCAGTGTGGGCATGGCTAAGGGGAGGGATGGTAGAGCGATGGACGGGAGGAGGGGGGAGCAAGGATGAAGAAGAAGGGAGCTGCGAGGAAATAATGAAGACACCACTCCACGACTGCTGCAGTGACCTTCTCAGAGGCCAGACCCAGTCAGGCGATAAGGAGGTGCTACGCTTGACACTACAACGGTACTGGTGAACATACACTGTCCATTTTATCAGCTTGTTTTATATATACTTGGTCGGAACTGTGTGTAATATTGTCTGTCCCAATTCAAAGTCGAGGCGTGATTTTCAAAGATTCAGATTGATAGAAAAAGGTTGGCTTACAATGTGGTAAATACTGTATTCAGTACAGTTTAATATGGTCCCATTTGATGCTTTGCGGACATCCAAGCGATATTGTAGTTATTTGTGGACATAATTTAATGTGTGACATTGGAACAATTCGTGAGCTTCTGTGAATATTGTGTATAATGTACTTCATATAGTGAAAAGAGGTAGAGTTTATGCATGGTGGAGTGATGTGGTGTTGCATCTCAGCAGTAACTCAGAATTTGGACAGTGCAGGAGGGAGTTAATTTTGTTCTTTGGCACGTCCAATGTGGTTCTGAGTCTGTGAAGCACCTGCATGTGGAGCTCTCCTGTCAAGTTTCATCTGAATTGTCACTGAAAGTTGACATGCTGGAAAGTTTCTTTAAATTGACAGTCTAGGAAAAACTTCCCCTTCTCCTTCACATTTGGTCTCAGTCCTTATCTTCATTTTCAATATTTAAGCCCCTGGCACAATAGGCTGTTGGTGTTGAAAGCAGTTGGACAGGGCAGTATATGTGAGATAGCAGCATTTCCAGTTGTTGGTTGGTGTTATAGTTGGTTGGAATACATTGAACTTAACCGACCAATAAGATAGTATTATCTAGTTTCTGAACGATTGTTAGTGGAAAAACTTAGAAATATAGGAAAATAATTGTGAAAATAAAAATATTTATATCAAGGTGATAATACACACTGTTAACTCAGAAATATTTCAGAATATAATTTTTTTATGACCAGCAGTTCTATTAGTTTTCAGCATTAGGAAATAACTTTTAATGTGTTAAATATGGCTAACTTTAGTGTGCTTTATTTTAAATAGTTACAAATCTCTTGTCTACTTAACTTTGAAAATTCAAATTCTAGCAATTGCCAGTTAAAACATATCAATACACTTTTCTTAAGTATTTACTCCTATCTGTTGGTACAGCCGAGAAACAATTTACACCAACACCAACACTTGACTACTGTGCCATGAAACTCGTTCCATACCAACTGATATCACCAACTGTCTCTTGTGCCAGTCTATCGAGAGTAAGATTTGTGGAGGCAAAGAACGCACTGAACTTATCTCTGGACTGTTCTTAGGTGAATTGATATGATACATTGCATCATCTGATTTGCAAGCTGCATGTGCATCTGTTTGTCTGAATGTTGCAGTGAATATCAAAATTAGGGTTGGACAGATAACGATGCATCTGCTGATAAACCCAAAATGTCTAATGGCCATTGCCCAATTAGGTAATTTCATAAATCCAAATGATTTAACTATCATGGAAATTACCACAACTTGGTTATCTTGCGGGGCATGTTTTCACAAACAATTATTTGTTATTTTTGTGACCTGAAAACTATTTTCCTGATTTTTTAATCTTTTTGCAACACGTGGTTTGTAATTACTTAACGGATACAAGTATGGCTGACTTTGGGGCTGCTGCACATTTGACTCGATATGGGCTGCACCTGGTGAAATTTGCAAAATATAGTGTAATTGATTTGTAAAAAAATATATCGTTATAATATTTATTCACGTTTTATATCACGTTAACATAAACAATTGTGAAAGAAATACAACCGTAGATCAATCTATCTTTTGCAGCATGACATGGTGCATGATAGAGAAAATGTGTTGGTTAGCAAAACACCTTGGCGTATTGACTGGTATGAATTGGTGAAATTTTATTTCTAAACATGAGTGTGCCAGTGTAGTAGTTGTTTCATTTAAATAACAAAATTGTTAACAAAAATTGAGTTTATTTAGATTAGTTTGTGATAAGCTTGACGTAAGACAAGTAGAATTCACTGTGAACCAAATATTTCCTTTGTCATGACGTGCATATTTTACACTAGCATCACACACATTCGTTTTTCATTGTGAACAAAACATTACCAGTGAATGTTGGTCATCAAAGCAGCTGAGCGCATGTAGCACAAACTGCATGTCCACGATTGAGATCACGACGCCATCTCGATCATGTCAATGTCCTAACATTCCATAGTTTTCTACTCTGTTTGTAGTGGGTTGGCACTACTGCGTGATGTTCGGAAGTGAACATTTTAGAGAGTTTGTGAACAACTTTTAGTTCTTCTGTCGTCTGCGACAGTTTGGATTTTTGGGCCTCTGCATCGGGGTCGCAACATCATTTTGTGCATTTGCAGTCTGAACATTTGGCGAGTTACTGAACTTGTCTATTTTTTGATCATTCTTATTTTGCAGTTTTTGCTGACGTGTTTATTTACAATGTACTAATTGTTTTTCAAAAAAATTTCTAATCTTTGGCACGCTTGTTCCCAAAACCAGGCACATTTTGCTTCGTATTAGATTAGTTAGTATAAACAACTTTTATTACATTTCTAGCTAGCTTAATGATCTGGTTTATGAATACGCAACTAAAAAAATTAATAAACCCAACTAATTTTTTTAATTTGCCGACAAAATAAATCTCTTTGGCATAAAATTACATACGCATCATTCTTTTTACATGCTTATTCATCATAATGGATTTTGATTGGATATGAATTTTTTAACAAATAAATTTCAAATATTGCATTGCAGTAAAAATACTGGGTAAACATTTGGCATATATTTAAAAAACTGTTTAAAGTGCAAACGTGTTATTAAAAACTCTATAAATGCATCTGTCGTGCATCCTGGAAAAAAAATCACATTTTCTGTTTGTATTTAGTGCAAATAGTGGATTTGTGAACTTGAGCTTGACCTGCTGGCCAAATATGAAATATATGAGTCTGTAAGTCTGCATACTCCTTTGTAGGCTAATTTTTAATTTAACAAAGAAGGAAGGAGAGAAAGTGTAAGTTTGAGAGTATTTATCGGTACTATCTGCGGGATCGGCCATGAAGTATCGGTATCATCTGCAAAATGAGGTTTGGACCCACCTCTAATTAAAATCTCATCACAGCTCAGCATAAAATAAATAAGATACTATGTCATGATTTAAAACAATCAGACAGCCAGAATTTTTTTTATTACAGCTATTGTTATCAAAAACTTTTTTTATACTTCCTTCATTGTAGTTAATGATTAAAGGATTTGTGTTAGTTTCATTATTTTATTTTTTTAACTATTGGTAATATTTTATTAAGGGTGCAGCTGTTTCAAATAGTTGTAGAGTGCTCTTTTACGTAACTCCACCTTTTAGATGTGGCTTCAAACATAATTTTTTCAGTAGCTGTATGTCTGTCATAATGCTACCCTCATCGACTCTGCCCCTTCATGCCTTTATTGCCATCACTAACATCTAAGCCAACACTGTTAGTTTACACAATTTGAGAAGTGAAAAAAGTTTTACACGTGCTCAAAAATACAGTCTTAAGAAATTAGCATTTTCATGTGTTATTGAATCTATTGTAGCTTGACTTTAACTTTTTTTACTGTAAGGAAAATATCCAGAATTTTGCATTTTGCAAGTAAATTACCATTTTTTTTTAAAACTGGTTTTCATGTAATATTAATAAATACTGAAAATCATTCATCTTCTCTTTGTTCTAATTGCATATTTCAGCACTCCTAAAATATTAAACTACTATAGTAATTTGTCCAACTTTAATTTTAAAATACTGCAGCCATGTTCCATTTTGCAATTTTAACAAAATTGGAAACATTGCCCAATTTTGTTTATGAAAGTAAAATTTTTTTATAATTTACAAAATAAAATGTACCAAATTGCCACCAGGTTTGCACAATAATTATCATACACACAATTGATGATAATAGAGAAATATTTAAACCTCTTGTAAGAACTGTTTAACAAAGTCTTGTGTCAGAAATATTTAGCAAATCACATTTTTTTCATTACACAGGTCTTTCGTTATTAATTTTTATGTCTTTCTGCAGTGCTGAATGGGAGATACTTCTAAACATTTGTATATGCAAATACTGATTATTTTCACGTGGGATTTTTATTTGATGAGTTTGCCTTTACTTGTAATTTGAAGAGTTGTGTTTTACAATAGATAGAAAGAAGTATTACATGACTTATGAACATTTAAATGTTTGGATTGAAATCCAGAACGAAAAATTACGAGGGAAAAAAATGAATTGGAATATAGTAGGGTTGTGCAAATGCAAATTTTTTCTCGTGAAACAAAAACAAAAAATATGTTATGAACTTCCATGAAACTGAAGGGAAAAAAAATATTTCCTTAACATTTTGGCAAGAAACTCGTAACAAATTTGTTGCAAGACCGAACCAAAAAAATGTAGGATATGTAGTATTTACCGCAGGGTTTCTTGCCTACATTTACATTTCTGTTTCATGTAGTTATTTTAGTTATAAAATAATGAAATCAAGATGATTTGCAGATGAAAATTTCCTTTGCTGGTGAACCAAAAAATGTTCATTAAACACTCAAATATTCATTGAAACAGAGTATTTTCGTTTTGTTGCGACTTTCGTCAATCAAATTTCTTACTGAAATGAAAATGAAAGATGTCTTAGTTGGTTTTCGTGTCAGTATTACGAATATTCGCACAGCCCTAGAATGTAGTCTTAAAATATTGAATTATATAATTTTTAAGAAATATTATTTAAAATATATATACACACACGCACCTACCTCTCTATTTGTGAGCCTGTGTTCACTTTTAGTCTTAGTGTATAAACTGCCCAAGCTTTGAGCTGTACAAGCTCAAAGTGCCAATTAAATTTATAACAGGCATAATTTTTTATTATGCTGATAATTTGTCCCCATGTGTGTAATCACAAAAAGTTACTGGTCCATGAACAAAAAACTTTACTAGTAGGTCTAAACTGAAATATAAAATAACTTTGTTACCAGCTTTAGATGTTTAGTATCACTCCATTAAAATGGTCTGAATTATAGTTACCTAACCATGAATTAGCAAAGTGCTTCTTTTTATAAATAGGATGAAGATGCATTGGAAGATGAAATAGCAGACATTGATAAGGTTGAAGAGGGATTGGAAGCAATGTCCACCGTGAAGAGGAAAACTGACGAGGAGCCTGAAGCTGCACCTGAGCGCAAGAAGATTGTACTGAACCGTACCCGCCCTATTTCTGATGTTGAAAAAGATGCAAAGGCAGACCCAGATGCTGAGACTACTGCACCAGACCTGCTGCAAAGTGAGGATGTCAAAAAAGATGACGAGAACAAAAACAAAAATATTATCAAGCTTACTTCGCTCTCAGCCCCCAAAGAGGTATGTGAAATAAACTGTTTTATCCTAAATTGTGTTGACTTTCGTGGTAGTTCTCACAGAATTCTACGCATGTAGCCTATTTATAATACTGAGCATGCAAAGGCATATGCCAACCAAATGCTACAGTAGTCTGTTGTAACTTATGTAAGCCAATACTTGTAAGCATTATGTTTGAAAATTGAAGATAAAAAGGATATTTTATGAACAGTGGATTTTCTATTATAGTTATTTGATGCCAGTAGAATGGTCTGTGGGTAGTTTTGTTAATACATCCCTGTAAGTGACTCCAATGTGTATGTGTATTTACAGTTTGTCTCGTGAAGTTTTTATACAGTATGATGTTTTTCTTCTTAGATACCAGAGGCACATCACATTAGTTTCATGGTAGTTCTTTAACAGTATGTGCGGCTCTAAAAGAATTGTGATCTACTGAAATTCTTTTACCTGATTTGTAAACTAATGCAGAGGGCAGTCACAGACGTGTTGCTATGGGTCATGCCTTGAAGTCAAACATCAAAAAGTCAGAAACATTATAACATGTGTCAAAACTACTGCCTAGTTTGTAATGAGAATATGTGGAAAAATAGCATGTTTTGTACCCCTTGTTCTGTTTTTTATTTATGGTAACTGTCTAGCAGTCAGCAGACGTTCTTGTAGTAAAATTATTTTAGTGTTGATGTGTATGTGTGTGTGTCTATATATATATATATATATATATATATANGGCATGAAAGAAATAATATGGTAGACCACGTAAAAGTATGCGTTTCAAATTTGTAAGGTACTGACGCGTGATGCGTATGTAGATTACTACTTTTTTTTTGCTGCAACTACGCATCATCACGTGCACGCCACGTGCCTACAAGTGATGCAACCCCGAGAGGCAGAAACCCAAGCCAATATTACGTCTCCTATAATAAGTTGGATGCCTGGAGACCGTACTGCACCCAAAGGAAGAATATATTAAATTTTCCCAGCCTTCAATAAAATACAGTGAAATGGGAATACACTAGTAAACCACGGCAGAGAAACTGCGCCTGAGCTCACGCAGCCGACACAACCCAGCATAGCATAGAAGCCTGCTTCCCTGCCACCTCGAGCGATGGCGGCAGAGTTAGGCTCCGCCCACAGAGGTAGGAGCTACCCCCGCCACCCCCAAGTGCAGGTGAACATTATGTCCCTGCACTGCCGCAGAACGGCAGTTAACATCAGCAGCTCGCCTTCACACAAGTCATGCCAAGGCTCTCTGCTCTGTACCGCTCTCCTCACGAGAGACCAACAGTTGATCTTCAGCTACCTACGCCGGACTTCTTCCTGCACGCGCTGCTGCCCCAGAAGAGTCGTCGTCCCCCACTAACGCTTGACATAGCCGTCAACACCCACTCCCTATACTTCCCCTTAAGTCCCTTCAGAACACCCACTTAGCTTCAGTTAGGGTTTAGTTGTTATCACGGCTACCTAGTTGTTGCTCTGTGCTCCTCTAGCTCACCCTTCAGACCAGGCTCTTCAAGCCGACAGGACCCTTCACCTGTCTTTGATTATCTGCCGAGAGTTAATCTGCACTTGATATTAGTAGGAGAGTACGGGTCACTGTCACTTATTCTGGAGAGAATAAAACACGTTTCCAGTTTAATTGTCGTCTGCATTTTCTTGAGTAAACTGAGTTAGTCATCCTCTGTAAGCATCACCCCACAAAGGAGAGGCAGGGAACTGCTGATTAATACTGGTTTTGTCTATCCTAGGGTACGACTGCTTCCTGTCCCCTAAAAAGGACTCTGTACTTCACAAGACACAACCCATTAGACAGCCACCCATACTGTGGACCGGGCGCGCACGTACGGCAGAACCACAACCATTAGCAAGACACACGAAAAGAAGAGGCTATATTCCTCTTGTCAGCTAACCTACTACCTCCACAGCGTATATAACCTAGTCTCTGTAGACACTGCAGCTAGGGGGGTGAGGGCGACCCCAAGTCAGCTGTACTCGAACTCGAGTCGACTGCGCATGAGCTACGAGGTAGCTGAAAGCACGGCAGGCTTCGGTGTGCGGACGAGCAGCGAGGCGGCGTCGTGCAGAGTATGAGACTCGACAGTGCTGCGAATGGCAGTGACGACTTGAATAAGTCTGTGGAGACTCTGGCAGACGTGACGGTGGGTGCTTGGGCAGAGCAACTGCATGCTACTGAACTGGCGCAAGACAACCTCTCTGTATGCGCTCACGCAGAGTGATGTTCTACGAATGACTGACACGAGACAGCCTCGAACTGAGGACTGCAAGTCTTATTTATATGCAGCGCACAAGGCGTGCGTGGGGGTGTGGGGATAGCAGTAGAGAGAGGTCAAAGAGAGACGTAGAGAGAGAGCGGCATGGTGCCAAGCGAGTTGCAGCGCTGCAGGAGGCATCAGCTGGGCAAGTCCAGTGCTGTGGCGAAACAGCTCTTCTTAGGAGGGGGCCACAGCTGTGGCGAGGCTAGATCGAGTAGTGGTATGTCATTGTACTGCTATTGTAGCTGTAAATAAGGGTTTCAGAGATATTTAACTGATGTGGCAGTCTTGTGTGGTGATACATGCATGGGATTTTTTTGTAATAACTTTATTAGTGTGGGTCTCAGATTATGGCATACATGTTGCAGATGAATGGATGTAGGCCTATTCACTTAATGGAACTGGTAGAATAACTTGAACCAACAAATGTGTTGCACAGTGGAAGAAATCCTGCCCAATAAACCAGTGAGAGAGTAAAATTTTGCATGTACTCTCATGTTTGTGATAAATACAAAACTGTGTAGAATAATTCAGTTTGGAAGGAAATTTATTTCACAAATTACAAATACATAGTATTATAAACAAACATTTACAGTTTGAGCAATGCAACAAAATTACTTGCAAAAAATTAGTACTGTATGTTATGAAGCCTTGAGAAGTGGCAATAGTAACTGCTACACCCCACCATGGCACCGAATCAAACAGGCTTTGAATACGTTCCTACCAAAGTTCACAGTTCATTGATATTATTGCTGGATGTGAATGATGGGCTAGTTGCAGGGTGATAATATCCCAGACATGTTGGGAAGGTGACAACGGGGGAACATGCAGGTTGGAGAAGTAGCAGTAGCTGTGTTGCTTCGAAGATGGCCTGGGCATTTGTGATTACATGTGGCCAGGCGTTATCTTGTAATATGACTTCAGGAGTGTGCTGAAGGAATGGCACAACTTCCTTGAGGTAGAGGTTGCTGTTGAGAGTGCAAACCGTTCATAGCAGCCGAGATCTCCTGTGGTACCAAACCATCACCTGCCATTCGTGCGGTACAACTACTAGACAATGCATTCTTGAAGGTGCCTTGGCATACATCGTCAATTTTACTTGTAGCGGGACTTGTCTGAAAACACGTTGCCACTCCGCACACCAGTGGGTGTGTTTCCGAGCCCATCGTAACGTGAGGCGTTGATAGTTCAGACTCCGGGAATCCTTCGCAGAGGAATGCGTGCATGCAGTACGTTGAAAAGCGGAAAGGCCAGGCCTGTTGCAGCGTTCCAACATTCTGGTAACACACCAAACAGAGCTGATCGGTCTGTCACTACCATCCAAATGAGGTCTCTGTCATCACATTTCATGTTCTAGTTTTAGGTTTTTGACTCATCCTGTTCTCTTCAGTCTATGGTTTCCACGCTTGCATCACTATCATGGCGTTATACTCCATTTGATCAGCAATTTTGCAGTATTTAATACCCGCCTTCACTTAAACCGATTATTTGGTCAAATTGAAACTCCATAATGTGCTTGAAAGATGATCTTTCACGTCAACGAGGCATACTGACTTCAGTAGGAATGTTTGCAGCTCGTCGATGCTGAACATTTATTCTTGTCTCTGTCCGGAACAGTCCTTTATTTGTGTGCTTGTACATGCTTTATCATTCTCACATTCCAGCCATTTGTTTATCACACGCTGCTTTACATTTCCTGTGTGTGTCTTTTCATTGGCATGTTTCTTTGATGGTATTGCATTTTCCGCACACAAGTGTGTGTGTGTGTGTATGCAGCTTTGGAAATCTGAGCTCTGCAATTTTTTGTCTGTTCTCATGTGCTATGTTTGCAGTAGCTGTAATACATTGCATTTTCCCCATAGTTGGTTCCGGCAGTAGAACGAGCATTTCATATTATTCCACAACTAACGTTGCTGTGGATATAATTACTAACTTATTTGCATAGATTGAGTGATACTGTCAAGGTGGCCAAACAAGATGTCTACAGGTCATGAGAGTCATGAAAATGTCATGGATTATGATCTCAAGAAATTTCGAAATCTAGTATGTTTGATGTACCAAGATACTTTGCAACATTTACAGTGCAGCCTCTATCCATAGTTCTCCAGCATACCAACAGAAAAAAAACTGGGTGCAGATAGGGTGTAACTAAAATGAAGGTATAGAAACAAAATATGTTTTGTCAGAGGCCACCGACACAGATTAGTGTCATTTGGGCAAGTGTAGGTATTTTTTTTATAATTATGCATTCTTTTTGGCAAGGTCACAAACAAGTTGTGAGGTCATGCAAAATGGGAAGTCCAAATCTGTACACATTCTGTGTGGCTACAAGGGAAAAATAGTAAATACCAACTCTGTAAGTTTCAATTTCGTTTTGGTGAACTTTTGCTTACTTCCGTTGGAGGAAAACATTGAGGACTTTCTTAAATTTCCAATCTCTATCTTAATAAGTTGATTGATGTCGTAAGACTGCAAATACAGTGACTCACAGTAATAGTTGGATAGTTCATTCACTGTTTCTTCTGATGTTTTGAAACAAACCTTTGAAAAATCACTCTAAGAGTAATATGTTAACCTGTTTTTTAAATAACTTGTATACCACAAGTATATAACACTGATTAACTTTAAAAGTATTATATTTTTTGAATAAATGAAACTTTAATTAGTTTCTTCTGTAACTTGTAATATTTAATTTGTATTCAATACAAATTAAAACAGTAAGAGCAGCGATGTTTTAGCAACGGCTAGTAAGAATTAGTTCACGTTTAAAATATTGTATTAACAAAGTTTTTTGGTATGCTTTGTGTAAATTAAACTTTGCACATAGAAACATTTAAATTTTTAAGTAGCCCTGATGGAAACATATTTCACCATTTCAGTTTAAAATATCATCACAAAATACGGTGTGTAGGCCCCAGTGACAGGGTGGTTTTTTTTTTTTCGGCCAAAGAAGAAACTTTAATGAGCTGTCGATGAAGCGGAGCTTGTGTTGTGATAAATTAGTGTTTCCGTGGCAGTAATAAATATACTCTTAACGTGTGTCTTGAACACTGTGCGAAAGGGTGTGGCTGCGTCGTGGTCGTGGCGTTACGCAGGCCCGGTGTGTGTGCGATTGCAAATATTGGACTTGAGAAATTTATATGTTTTAATCGTAAACTGTTTTTATAACAAAATTAATTTTTTTAATATCACGTCTGTTTATTACAACTTTGTAACTTTGCCTTGGGTGTGTGTTGGAAACACAATTGTATAACGTGCTTACATTTCTGTGATTTGAATGCTTGCCACAATCCCAACAAAGTACTAAGCCCAGCCAGAAAATTTAAAATAAATAATCGAATAAACCTAGTAAAACTTAGTACCTATGCAAATATATATGAGCGGAGTAAAAGTTACGGTTGACCTATTTTTGTCCATGTTCACCTTAAGTTTGTCACTGCTAAGTACAAAAATAAGCGACATGAGTTGCGTGCTTGAATTTACTGTAGTTTTGTTGGACTGATTGCTCCTTCATTTTAATATTTATTCCAACTGCGGCCATCCTTTTAACTAAATAACCCAACACATATCATTAACAAGAGGTTTAATACTATAGTTCTTTCCCGGCAGTTGTAACTGGGATTTAACACAGTTGCAGCAAAATATTAACCTGTATTACGTGTAATGTGCTATGTTGTGTAAAACTAATATGTTAACAATGTAAGATAATTATGATAGGAATTATCGACAGACATTGTTAAAAAGTCATAAAGTTAACCAAAATATGGATATAAGGCTAAATTGCCAACATTGGTACGAAATGGTTTTTGAAATATGACAATTCTTTGAACAGCTGAAAACAGTAAACAAAGCAGTTGACAGTTAAAACATAGTCCCATGGGGGCAGTGTTTATGTTTACATGTAGCGGAAGGATATGTAATCAGTAACCAACATGTATTGGTGAAGAAATGTATTTACAATCATCATACAACACATACAAAAGCAAATATCTTCAAATGGAATATATAAATTTACAACCAAAAACTACACATTCTGAGGTCAAGATGTGATGTACACCACAATTAAAATGGTACAGTTGGTATATGTCCTGTCGTTAAAGGGCATGTGTGGACAGTGAGTGCCTAGTGCGATGACCGTAGTTTTGTTTCATCTCAAGTCGATCTAGCATAGATCGAACCAATGTTTCACAACAAGAGGGTTCCATCTTATCCCATTTCATTTGAAGATGTTTTCTTTTAACACCATCCACAAATCTTCAATGACATTGATGTCTTGGGGACTGTGGAGGGGTATCGAGTACATGGGGGTAATTATAGAGTAACCACATGCATACCGTATGGGCCTTATGTTGTGTGTCGTTGACCTGGTAGAACGTGAAACAATCCTGCAAGCCTAATCTCTCAGTGCTCTGTGTCAGTTCTTTCCTCAATATGTCCAAATACACATCTTGATCCTTAGTACTATCTATGAAATGTGAAATGGAGTTTCCCCACACCCAAAGTCGCCATACAACCCCAAACCATCAGGGACCCACCCCCGTGTTTCACCATCGGCCAATGATTTCTTTCTGCAAGCTACATGTTTGGCTTACTCCAGATACTGACCTACCCATCTCATGCAAACACATTGAATTTACTTTCATTGGTAATTGTTACTGTTTTCCAGTAGTCAAATGATTTATCATTGCGATCTGTGGCAAACTGGAACCTGAGACGTTTGTTCTTCTTGTTGATGTATGGTTTATAGTGCGTTGCTCAACCGTTGAGTACTCTCCTCACCGTTGTAGCATTTCAGTTAAATTAGAACAAATTAATGTAAATTATTTATTTCATCGTATCAAAACAAAATAAATCAACATCACTTGTCAATTATCAATTTAAAAAATTCAACCATCTTGCAGTAATTCTCTCAAATATTAATATGTATATATTATTTACTCACTTTATCATTTTTTACTTCTTTTCAATATACGTACGTCCATTCTTGGAGGAGGTGGTATTAGTTCTGTTAAAGAAAATTTACGTTCAATTTTACTTCAGCCTTACTTCTGATGTTACCTGTTGTCTGATTCGCTGTCGTCTGACAATGCCACATCTCTCCTCCAACTAGCAATGGCGATATGATAGCCAAGCAGGATAGTTTTCTTTTGCTCATGTGTTTTGAAATATTCAATGCTTACTACCCTCTAGGAAAATAATGAACAATAACAAATAAATTTGGAATACTGAATATCCTCTAAAAACAAATTAAATATAACTTGCACATGATCTCTCTGTCAATAAACTAGTAAAATAACCAAAGATTATAGTGCATTTTGTTTAAATCATATAATAAACCTAAATTTGGAAATTATATAAAATGAATTGTCACTATAAGCAAATACTCTGTAATCGTAGACAATTATAATATTTAGAAGAAAAATTAAATATAACACCTAAAAAACCGCAGACTTTTCCCCCGATGACTTCTGCTTCCTTGGCAAGTTTTGGTGCACTTAACGCGGGATTCTTCTTTATTTGACGTTTAATCCATCTCTCGTCTGATGAAGTGAATATTTTTCTGGAACTATGCTTCTGTTTGTTCTCTATTCTACTGTACTGATGAAAGCGACAAATAATATTTTGCACTGTAGAAATGATTGTGATTCACAATTTTGCAGATCTCGCACAGAGATTTACCCCTTTGGTAATGCAAAATGACCAACTTTCTCGCTGCCACAGACGTCTGACCTCTTTCACATTCCGTGTTGATCTATGAAAGCTTACTTGAATGTAATGCTTGCCTTCATGCACTGAACAAAGGTAAGCATGGTTCAGGATGCGTGAGCCCGACATGGCACGCCTGGTAGTCCAATTGGGGGCATGTATTGGGCAGTCTATCACGTTCACTGTGGCATTTAATCTGCAGTTGTTGTAGTGTTTTACATTTTGCAGATATAATCATAGATCCTAAAAGCTGGATAGATAATGCATTAAATACACCGGGTTACCAGTAATTTTCATTTAGAGGGAATATTCATTTCCAATCTATTCTCAGTTTGTATTAGGTGTACCACTTTCCCTGCGAGTCACTGTAATTTATTTCACAAGTGTTTTTTATTAATAAATAATTTTAAAATATTTCATCTTTCTTAATATTATTATAAAAATTATACACATTAAATTTTACAAAAAAAAGTCATACCTAATTACAATTATTAGTTTAGGTTTCTGGAACTGTTTGTTATTTTTAGAATTTTTATTAAGGTTAAGGTGTTATTTTAACATAGTGCCCGAAAAAAATTAATTAATTGATGCCTATTTGCAGTTCCTAGGCCTTCATCTAAATTTAAAATCAAATTAGGACCTCTGCTAAATCAAAAACCCATTGAGAAATAATACATGTAATCTCAATGAAACATCAATTTGAGCCTCCCACAGGCGTAGCTCTAAGGTTTGTGAGCTTGAGTTTTCAAAGCTTGTGTCTATCAGTACTTTGTAGGTACTCTGGATGATTTCTTTGGAGACTGAACAAGGTATTTGTTTACAATTACATACCTGCAGGTAACTGTCACTCACGTGCCTCTGAGCCTGGCCAGCCACTTTAGTTATAATGCTCCAAATTCCAATAATTTGTTCTGCATCTGTTGCCGACCAAAACTGGAGTCATTTCGGTAGGGTGGTGACCTCGAATGTGATGTCCCCTTTACCAGAAGTTGCCTCTGCATGGGTTTTAGTCAAAACTTCAATGACAGCAAATTGCTGTCCGCCATGAACTCCTGTGTTTGCACAACACACAATGTTTCGATAATTCTACATTGGCCCACAAAATGTAACCACTAATATCTCCATTAGCTGCAACAAATATTGTCAGCATTGAGAACCCTAATTGATACATGTAACAGTTCTTACTTTGATTTTAATAAATCAAAAAGTAATTACATTATAAAATGGAGACAAAACACAAGTACTCACAGGGCGGTACTCGTAGATACACACACTAACAAAACTCAGTAGAACACATTTTATTCTCGCGGATGTGCAATATTGACCTGGCTAGGCGAGCTTCATCAGGCGGCTAGCAGTGGCGCGCTGCAGTCTCTTGAGCTGTGGTTGGCAAACCGTGAGCCTAGCGGCCAGGAGGGACTTGGAGATGCATTGGTGGGCCAGTTCCCAACGACGCAGTTCTGCACTATTATTAGGAGGAGGTAGGGCCCTCGCCACTGGTTGTGTAGCAGGAGTCAAAGTTCTGGTTGTGNGCCGAACACATTTTATTCTCGCGGATGTGCAATATTGACCTGGCTAAGCGAGCTTCATCAGGCGGCTAGCAGTGGCGCGCTGCAGTCTCTTGAGCTGTGGTTGGCAAACCGTGAGCCTAGCGGCCAGGAGGGACTTGGAGATGCATTGGTGGGCCAGTTCCCAACGACACAGTTCTGCACTATTATTAGGAGGAGGTAGGGCCCTCGCCACTGGTTGTGTAGCAGGAGTCAAAGTTCTGGTTGTGAGATGCTGCATGTGCTGCAACTGGCTTCTCCTGTAAATTTACATCTGCCCCAGCTACGGCTTATTTGGTGTCTGCTGTGTGGCCATTCGCTCTCTGTCTGAGAGTGTTGGTAGTACGGCCAGTGTGCTCTGCATTGCAGTGAACGCACTGCAGCTGGTAGATAAGACTTTGTGTTGCACAGTTGTAGCTGCCGTGGATAGGATAAGCCTGGTATTGAAGGAGGTGGAAGACTGGTGTATAGCACAAGAGCTACAACGTCTGCTATTGCAAGGATGAGACCCGCTGGGGGTGGGTGTATTACTGACTGTGGCTTTGTGCTTTGGGCTCACCAGTAGCTGGTAGATAAGACTTTCTGTTGCACAGTTGTAGCTGCCGTGGACAGGATAAGCCTGGTGTTGAAGGAGGTGGAAGACTGGTGTATAGCACAAGAGCTACAACGTCTGCTATTGCAAGGATGTGACCCTCTGGGGGTGGTGGTATTACTGACTGTGGCTTTGGGCGCACCAGTAGCTGGTAGATAAGACTTTCTGTTGCACAGTTGTAGCTGCCGTGGATAGGATAAGCCTGGTGTTGAAGGAGGTGGAAGACTGGTGTATAGCACAAGAGTTACAACGTCGCCTATTGCAAGGATGAGACCCGCTGGGGGTGGTGGTATTACTGATTGTGGCTTTGGGCGCACCAGTTTGTTTCGAAGGTTGGGGGGTTGTTTGAAGACCAATCTGGGTGGTTTGGAGGACNTTGTGGCTTTGGGCGCACCAGTTTGTTTCGAAGGTTGGGGGGTTGTTTGAAGACCAATCTGGGTGGTTTGGAGGACAAGTTTTGAGTGAGTGGTATTTGTGTCAACAGTTGAGAATTGTTCTGAGTTTGTCCATGCCCTCGTGGTAGNTGAGTGGTATTTGTGTCAACAGTTGAGAATTGTTCTGAGTTTGTCCATGCCCTCGTGGTAGGAGACAACCAGAGGGGTATCTGAGTTGCTGATATTTGTTTGAGGATCTGTGGTTGAAGTGGCAAGCTGAATTTGTTTGTGAACCAGGGATTTGGGGTAGTCTCTATCGAGGAATGCTTTGGCTATTATAACGCATTGCTTGTTTAAGTAAGTTTGAGAGGAGTAAATGTATGTAGCTCTGTTGGTAAGACTGTACTGCAGAGATTTCTTGGAATGGAATGGATGGTAGCTGTCAAAATGTAGGTTGTTGATGGGTTTAATGTGAACAGCTGTTTCAATTTTGCCATTGTGAAGGACTAGTTCCACATCCAGAAATATGGTGTGTGGTTTTTATTAGGTCGAGGTGAACTTGGTTGTTGAGGAAGTGGATGAGATGGGAAATGTGTTAGCCTGACTTTTGTGTGTATCCGCGGGTACCGCCCTGCGACTACTTGTGTTTTCTGTCTCCTTTTTATTATGTAATTACTGTAGTAGTGTAGCTGCCTTTTACCACCATATAACATGAAGTACATTTCAGTAATCATCAGTTTTAGACATTACACCTTTAACATAATATTATGATATAAAACTACTTTTCATAATTGTCTGCCAGTGTTACCTTAAGTTTTTGAATTAGTGTTAAAATAGATAGATGCCATTACAGGGAGTAATTTTTTTTTACAAATGTCAGTTTCGAAAGTGTTCATTTTACTGTGAAGCAGCTAAAGTGAAGTTTTTCTTTTTGTCTGTCTTATTCACCAGTGGCCCTGTTTATTAAGGGCTTTAGTGCAGTGATGCGCTTGTCCTGTCGGAGCTTTCCTTGGGTATTCTGCGAATTATGCTATATATTTTTTCGTAGAGTTAGTGTTCATGGTTCCGTGAATGAACTGTGTTACAGCGGCTGGAGATGCGAGCTCGCAAGTTTGGTATCGAAGCACTTTCGACGGAGTCCAAAAAAGCTGTAAGGGCAGCAAGATTTGGCGTGCAGTCGTCAGATACTGCTGTTGTAAGTGAATTTAGATTGAGTGATGAATGTAGAACACACACCTCCGTCGCAAAGCCTATTACACTTTGCACCTTGGCTGATAATTAGTGTGGTGGATGAGAAGGGGAAGGGGGTGCTGCATTAAAAGCATTAAAATCCTGAGTGTTATATAGTATGTTCACAATTAAAAACCCTAATTTTGTTAGGTACTCAGGAGAAAATGAATAGAGATATGGGCAATTTGTTGACACATGAGTAGCACAACACTTCACAAGTTAAGAAAAAACTGGTGGACTTCTACACGACCCCCTTTGGTGACACGTAAGATGTCTGTCTAGTTTGCATCTCGGTGGAGCATCGTCCTGTGCTGAGCTCTGGNCGACCCCCTTTGGTGACACGTAAGATGTCTGTCTAGTTTGCATCTCGGTGGAGCATCGTCCTGTGCTGAGCTCTGGATGCATCTTTTCCAGGGCGGTGGATAAGAAGTGATGGACAGATGGATTAACCTCCTTGTCCCCCTGACGTCACGCCATTGGATTTATTTTTTGGATCTACGTTAAGAACACTGTTTATGCCAGGAAAGATCTCTGTGCCAGGATTGTGGAAGCAATCCATACTGCTACTCCGAGCATGTTGCAGTTGACCTGGGGTCTATGCTTTANTGGATCTACGTTAAGAACACTGTTTATGCCAGGAAAGATCTCTGTGCCAGGATTGTGGAAGCAATCCATACTGCTACTCCGAGCATGTTGCAGTTGACCTGGGGTCTATGCTTTACTTTTCATTTATATACAAATCGCCAGCCTTACTGTTAAGAAATGTGCATTTGCTATGCTGGAACACTTTTGATGCCTTCATATACAAACTACTACTCCTCTGGTGGCTGGCACTCGAACTGCGACTCTCGTATGCAAACAACCAGGAAAATAAAGATGTTGACGACTGCAGTTTCTTGGAAATACTCATAAATGTTTAAAAGGATGAAATATTTGTAATAATACCAGTAAATTGCATAAATGAACTTGTTGGCATACATTTTTCTCCATTTTAAACAAACAAATTAAAATTTTGTAAACTTTTTTTTTTTTTTTCATTTTGCATGCACACATTGTGAAGTGTGTTGAAATACAATTGATTTAAAACAAAATTAATGTACTGTTACACATGTAAATTCAAAATATCAATAAAACGCTCAGAAATATAAATATAATCATAAATAAAAAAAGTTGTATAATTTACTGAAACTAGAACTGGATTCATAAATTTTCAAGTTAGGATGACTGTTGCGCTGTAAAAATGTGTTTCTTACCATTTTTAAACACAGCTGTTGATGTTGCATGTCTCTGCAATCACGCCTTGTATAACAACTTTTCAAGACATCAATTCAATTTTGTCATAAGTTTCAAATTCAAATTGATTTTGAAATGAAACACTTAAGTATACAGGTGTGTGAAAAACTTTGCATAAACTTCACAAAATCTATAGTGGAAAAGCTTTATAAACATAATTTCCCTAATACTGTAATTTATAACACTTAAATACATTGAGGAATATTGTAAATATGAAATGATTGTATCTGTGGTAGGTAACTCNTACTGTAATTTATAACACTTAAATACATTGAGGAATATTGTAAATATGAAATGATTGTATCTGTGGTAGGTAACTCAGTAGGTAGAGTTACTCAATTTTCTGGGTGCGTCTGTTTCGTACTTGTTTGCCATACCTTCACTGCATGCACGGGAAATGAAATGTAATAATGTATTTAATGAGGTCATTATGAGAAATTAATTAATATNATACCTTCACTGCATGCACGGGAAATGAAATGTAATAATGTATTTAATGAGGTCATTATGAGAAATTAATTAATATTTTGAAAAGCTACATTTATGTTGGGCATTTATATGTGATTTACACAAATAAAAAAAAATTGTCTTTTTCGATTTGTTTTAAACACAAAACTTTGGGTGGCAGGCTGTCACCTTACTCATTACTCTACTGCAGCCACAAGGTAGAATAGATGGAAAATTTAAAAACTAATAACGTTAACTGTAGATGAATGTTCATTTTTCTGCTTTTTCGTTTCATGTTTGGTTCATTTGGTCACATTATTATTGTTTATGTAAATATTAAAATTTATTACTTACCCTGATATATGTTTTTGATGCCCTAGTTGTCACGTTAACCAATATTTCTAATTCAAGGTGGCCATTTGAATATCCCCCATCAATTTGTACGAGAGCTCTAGTGATTGCAGCATACCTGTTTCCAGAAAGCAGAATTGGTATGCGAAAATTACCATTCAACTTTGATTGAATACAAGCACCCAAGCTGTATTTTCTATCATAGGCCTCCTGGATGGAAACAGAGAACAGACTAGACATCCTGAGTGTTAAAGGGGCTCATGTACAAGTCCACTGATATTTTCTTAAAAATTGAAGTGTTGTGCTACTCAAGTGCATCAACAAATTGCCCATATTGCCATTTGTTTTCTCCTGAGAACCTAACAAAATTTGGGCCTTTCGTTGTGGACATCCTGTACTCAAGCATACGTTGGAGTCATTTTAGTATGCAAGAGTCCCTCTCCGCTTCAAGTCCTTCCACAGTTTTCATAAAAGTATGAATTGAGGGGTTGCTAATACTGACGTGCAAAATTGTATATGTATATTATAATTTTAGAATATATAGTGGAAAGTTAATCATTTTTCCTCCATATACCACAAATGTTAATTTAATTAGCAAATTTCTAGAGAGCTGTACACTCTTTTGAAACAGTTTTCTGGACGCACATTAGGAATGGAAAAACCTTTGGAATTGTATTTTATAAAGTTTAAATTATTGTTTTAAATATTGATTATTGCTAGTTAAAATGTCATTTTTCTGCACAAATCTTTTATCATAGAAAATGTATCTTTCCCATCGAAAAAGAGTAAATGTACCTATATAGCACAGTAAATAATTTTACTTGTGATCAAATACCACAGTCACCATTGGTTCGTTGCCATTACTTTTTTCTTAACTCAGGACAATCTCTTCCAAAGTGTTACACTCGGATTTTGTTTTGAACTGACACGTATCGCAACTTTTTTTCCTAGAAAGGTAGTGGAGTGAGAAAACTTTTCCTTCCTGCATGTCTCGTGCGATAACTTGACGTACCTGCGGGCTAGTGATCACAGAGACCTGCGACGAAAACTTGCAGTTCTGGTGCCTAAATCGTTAGGCACACATACGTATCAGGTGTCAGCATTGTAATAATAAAAAAAGGAAGCAGATAACATCTTTTAAATTCTAAGGAAAAGATGCGGATGTAAAACTGGATTTTCAACATGTCAGCGGAAATCATGCTGTTCAGTCATTCACACTAACTTTTGATAATAAATTTTACAGCGGTCCATTAGTTGTCTTTTTTTTAATTACTGCTATAATGCCTTTGTTTTTCACAGGCAGGCTAATCAGGAACTGCTTATGTACTGCACTAACCTAAACCTACATCTGAAAATGACACACGTCAATGACGAGTCAGCAATTCAAACTCCAAAAACTAGTGCTGTGAAATGGAAGTCTCCTCTGTTTGCTATGAATGTTGTCTTTCCTGGCTATTCTGAAATGCATTTTATCACATCTTGGGCTTAATTAGTTATGTTGTACTTCCCAAATCACTAACAATATTTATCTTGTTTTAATTATGCAATTATTTTAAAATTCAAAAATAGATTGTAATTACTGCGATTGGCATATACCATCTCGCAAAAATGATGTGGTGTTGCTTTTAAATGGAGTAATTACTTTAATTAGTTAGTAGTGTTGGTTGCTTGTACATGAAAGTAATATCCTGTAGTTTACAAATGAATACATTTAAAGAACTTCATCAGTTGTTTGCTTTTCAGTTTGCTAAAAAATTTCAATACAGTAAGTATTAAATAGTTTGCAGGCTAGTATAATAGTATGAGTATTGGATGTGGGATTTTCTAGTTGCTGTAATGTTGCCACACATGCAAGCAATTTTCCAGATACGATAATCTCGTTCGGAAACAACTAAATTAACCACATTTTTATTCTAAAAATTTATTTTCAGTTTGAGCCGGAATATAAAACAATTTTACATGTAACCGATAACCACATTTGAAATTTAAAATGTTTTACTTCCGAGTCTTTAGGCAGTCTTGCTATAATAAATCCAGATGTACTGCAAAATGTTTGATGAACAGTTTGTCTTAAACAATAGTTTCTAAATTTTCTATCAACAAAGGTCGGGCTTTATACTAAGAACACATGGCCTAATTGTGCAGAAACCTTCCTAACCAACATAGGTCTCCAAGATAAGTCCAACCTCCTCGCTATGTGAGCATGCAGTCTTAGCAATAGCAAAGTCCTGATGGCCCCTCACCACAGTTATGAATGTCTGTAATCTCGGCTCGTCATAACTGCAATATATTTTTTAATATTACTTGTGTTACCATAATTACCACATGTGCAGGTTTGTCTACCAATTAAAAAAAATTAAACATTAATGCTGTATTATGATAATGTTGTCAGAAATGTGTAAATAACCCAGACTGTAATTACGTAGCGGTCTCTATTAGTTTCTAGGATGAAGGGTAAAACAATGATAATAAACAAGAAGTTACTTATGTAAATAATGAGCCTATGTTCCTCTACATAAGTGCAAATAATTTTTAATGAAGTTCTTAAAACTTAAATGGCAAGTATGCCTTAACGTTGCATTGACAGCACTATCATTATAGATTGAACCAGATTGTGAGATAATTAGAAATACACACGTGTCTTACCCGGGACTCGAACGCAGAAAACTTTGTACCGTAAGATAGTGTACGACCTAGCGCATTACAAAGGTAGGATTCGGAACTTTATCTTTGGATGTAATCAGTCTTATGTTTTGAATGGTAGGGTTTGCTAACGTAAAATATTTGCAGGGTCGTCATTTTGAAAATAAGTGTCGGAGCCACTTAAAACATAGCACTATTTGTGTTAAGAATTTGGTGGAAATCAGTTGATTGGCTCCCGAGATATGGCGTAAAACTTGGTGCTATCATACAGAATTGCCTAAAAAGGAGGTTCAGCCCAGAAAATATTTTAACACATGAAATGTGTTTTTGGCACTGTTGTTTTCTTTTAAATAAAAGGTTTACTCTTTGTTACATAGTTCTTTAATGCTATGTATTATAAATTTTATGTGAATACATGTTTAAATATGCATTTGTTGTTAACTGTATAGAGCTTTTACAAGAGTAAAATTTATCATGCCAAAATCTTAATACCTTACATTGATTAAGTGAAACTGCACTAAAATTAAAACCATAAAATCTTGCCCCTACTTTTTACTGTTGCCTTACTACTGATGAAAGAAATTTCATTGCAGAACTGCAGTAAAGCAATGTGTGCGTGTCGTTCATTCTTCTTAAAGCCACGTATTGCTAACCCTTCAAGAAGCGGAAACTTTCTCTCCTGCTGCTGTCGGTGCTTATCGTTGGAGCTTAGTTCCTCAGCACAGAAAGGGTATTGGCTGGGCGGGGGGGGGAGCTCTTAATCCCACACCCAGTGTGCAGGTGCAAAACAGCTTAACCACCACGACACAACTATACACGTTTCTGCCACCCAGCAAGGCAATGAGAAATGACTCCCTCTAACTCTTAAATATAGTCTACGTACTACGTCTGATACAGAAAACTTATTCTGGTTCGGACATAAGAATAAAATGAAGAAAGAATTCCAACTCGTACGCTGCATATACCATACAAGAGAGGGAAGTTGCACATGCTACAACTGGTGAGACGACCTTATAGGATTGCCATTATAGAGGATGATGGCGACTGGAGGTAGAGAGTTGGTGGTATCTGTAGAAATATGGACTGGATGAATATTTTAACTGTGACATTAGTGAGCAATCCAGGAGACAGTTTGTGTATAGTCGGTTCACGACTGGAAGCAACTTTTGAAAATCAACCTATGAAAAAACACCCTAGCTGTTAGCGATATGCATATAACATTACAAACAGCGGCGAGCGCGGATACAGTTATGCCGTTAAGTTGCCAGCACGAAGAGAGGAAATAGTTCCAAAGTTTTAACGTAATTGTTAATTTATCGCTTACAAATGGGTGTCGAAAAGACTTGTATCTTATTATGCCAGTTGTACTGTTTTTATGAGTTTCGTGCACGTGTCTTTCCTTAGCACATAAGAATTGTTTTCACATTGTCGAAGACGTAAAATCTTTCACTCGCAAACTCTGCCGTCCTGTCGGAAACCGTCACAACCATTTTTAAATAACGTTTTACAATTGCACGAAACATCCGACTTAGTATACCACCACGCCATTTTAACGTCTGTAGCAATTTCGATCAGTACTGAAGATCTTGCCTTTCTATGTACGGGAATTTATCGTAAGTCACTAACAATCAATTGTAAATAGACAACAACTATTGATTCATCAAAATACTAGCATTTTGGGTTTATAGAATGAAATGTTTTTCGCTTGCACCGCATATTCTTTTGTGTTAAATTCTCAAGATTAAAAACTTTACGCTTGTGGAATACCCATTAATAATATATACATGACTTTTATAATGGTTATGTGCATGTACGAACACATGTTACACACACACAGTGGAATGTAAACATTGCCATGTGACTGTCACATGGTAATGTTTGTCTGAATTTGGCGGAAGGATACGAAATGGGCTTGAAAGTAGATCTTTAGCAGGGCTTCAAGAAAGTCTCTTCCAGTCATGAACCGACTGTAGTGATGAGCTGTTGGTGCGTTGTGATGTTGGTGACCCAGACCTCCCTCATCAACTGTCTCAGTGTAGATGAAGGGTCTCTCTTAGATGGCTTTCTGTTGACAATAAGTGAGTTTATTGTGTGCGGCATGCAGTACTTTGTAATATGTGCCACCCTATAGACACCACTACATGATACCAGGGACCCTTCACTTGGTGTATTTAACCACAAACTTAGTTGCGTAGATGCTTTTATAATGAATAATTTGAGTTTTGTGAACATCCTCAAAAGGGAGAACCAGTCCATTATTAATTAGGTTGCCTACTTGGAACATTATCACATCTGAGGCTCGGAAGCATGGAAGCGATAAGGGTGACACTGCCACACACGTCAAGTACGCCATTGCCACTATGAGCAAGATTGTGAACTGGTGTGCAGTGTTCTCATCGTGTTGCATGTGCCTACAGGATTTTAAACAGAGACTCATTTTATTGGTGCAAAGTATGTGACGAGGTTCGTTACAGGCTCCTATTGTTTTGTTCAGGTCCAGTCATCATTACGTGTGTTTTAAGAAACAAGTGTTGGAGAAAGCATTTTTAACAATAATAAAAATATATAAAAGGACAGGAATTCAAGTATTCACGGCGTAGTAGTTGTCGACAGGCACACACACACAAAGAAGGAAGACAGATTTTCCACACGATCGCGACATTCCGCTGGTTAAGTCAGCTTCCAGGTAGCGAGTTGTAGGACACTGCAGTATGGTGGAAGGGTGCTGTTGGTAGTAAACCTAGCGGCCGTGTGGCAAACTACGGTAATGTGGGAAAATTGAAAAATTGCCGGTATAGCTGATGAGGGTGGTTTGGAGCTCTGATTATCTTATGTTAATGCCTGGTGGCTGCCTTGATGTTTTTAAAATTAGTGAAATAACAAATAACAAAATCCAGACAGCCACAAGGCCTTAACATAAGATAATCACAGCTCCAAACCACACTCATCAGCTTTGCCGGCAAATTTTCAATTTTTCCACCTCACCCTAGTTTGCCACCTGGCTGCTAGGTTTACTACCAATAGCGTCCTTCCACCATACTGCAGTGTCCTACAACTCGCCAACTGGAAACTGACTTGGCCAGCGAAATGTCGCGATCGTGTGGAAAATCTGTCTTCCTTCTTTGTGTGTGTGTGTGTGTGTGTGTGTGCCTGTCGACAAGTACTACACTGCGAGTACTTGAATTTTGTTATTTTATATATTTTTGGTAGTCTAGCAGCCTCCTTGCGACCTTATTTAACTATAATATGTGTGATGTTTTCAAAGTGTGATCCTTGTCCGTTGTATGTGTCCTTTTTGTATAGCAAAGTGGTTACATTTTTAAATTACGTAAAGAAAGATTGTTTTCAACTTTTTTGTATTACATGTTTTTATACAACCATAGCATCACGTAAATGCAAGGAAAATACTTGTTGGCACAATTTTACTGCTCAAGATGTATCCTTAACACACGTGTTGGCCCTTCATTTATTCAGCCGTGAAGGCTTGAAATACTGAAATTTGAGCAAATCGCATGGGAATATCCATGATATTGACTTGGGGCATGTACACCTCTTAGGGTTGAACCAGGGACCTGTACGAAGACTGTTTATACACTGATATGTCAAAAGTCAAGGTNTTTTTGTATTACATGTTTTTATACAACCATAGCATCACGTAAATGCAAGGAAAATACTTGTTGGCACAATTTTACTCAAGATGTATCCTTAACACACGTGTTGGCCCTTCATTTATTCAGCCGTGAAGGCTTGAAATACTGAAATTTGAGCAAATCGCATGGGAATATCCATGATATTGACTTGGGTCATGTACACCTCTTAGGGTTGAACCAGGGACCTGTACGAAGACTGTTTATACACTGATATGTCAAAAGTCAAGGTNGCATGTACACCTCTTAGGGTTGAACCAGGGACCTGTACGAAGACTGTTTATACACTGATATGTCAAAAGTCAAGGTTTATGGGACTAGTATCTAGTCTGGCGAAGTGCAACAACTTATTGCATCAATTTCACAAGTGGATGAAATGTCTGTGGAGAGATGTTGACTCGTGCCATCTGGGTAGCTACCCACAGCTCTCTGCTATTTGTAAGTGCAAGATTTTGGCTGCAAAGGGACCTCCCCACCATGTCCCATAAACGCTTGATGGGGTTCATATCGGCCGAAGGAGGTGGCCACGGCAGTAGTTGAAACTCTTAGAATGTTCCACGAATCAATTCTGGACAACTTAGGCCGATGACACTATTCATTCTTCTGCTGGAATAACCCATTATGGGGGTACGTGAAGTCCATGAAGGGCTGTATGCAATGCTGTGACAAGCGCACGCTCACTCAGGCAATGTCGGAGCACAATTGATACAGGTGTGGGCACTTACAAGATGTAACGGTACAGTGGCGACACTGACTATTACCTTTTACTCGTTGCTATCACGCGACTTTTGGCATGCTACCTTGTCTCTCGCTGTGATGCCAAAGACTTGATTCCACACATTAATTGTGCAGTATGAAAGGGAGAAGGGGACTTTGTGTTTAACAATGTGAACAGTATGCCAGTATGTATGCGTAACTCTGAACTTTGTGGTAGTACTTCCGTGTGTTGATTTNGTTTAACAATGTGAACAGTATGCCAGTATGTATGCGTAACTCTGAACTTTGTGGTAGTACTTCCGTGTGTTGATTTTTAAATGATGCTCTTTGCCTGTGGACAGTAATTCAGCAGCTTTTCCAGTTCTTCTGTGAATATTATCATGTAGTTATAAAAAAGAAGTGTGCTAATGAAAATGTTTTTATTTTCAGTCAACTTCCACAGATGTTTTGAAGNTAAAAAAGAAGTGTGCTAATGAAAATGTTTTTATTTTCAGTCAACTTCCACAGATGTTTTGAAGAAAAGAGCAGAGAGGTTTGGTATGACATCGTCCACAAATGGTTCTGATAAAAAGGTAAGGTTAGATGCCCAGCTGTCATGCATTGTATTGTAAATTCAATAGAATGTTGTTGAACTATAATGGTCAACATGCACGATTTCTTGTAATGGTTGTTTTCAAGCCAATATTATATTATCATTAATCAATAAATAATTACAGTTTTGGAAATTATTTTTTTTTAAATATTACAATCTATGCAAAATTTCATGGTTAAAATGGCTTTTAAAATTCATTATCGCATTAAAAGTCATGTCCAAGCTCTCCCATAGCCGAAGTTTATATTGTCCTTGAAGTACAGTAATTTCAAAATAAAATGCTGTTATGTAGTCNCCAAGCTCTCCCATAGCCGAAGTTTATATTGTCCTTGAAGTACAGTAATTTCAAAATAAAATGCTGTTATGTAGTCACCACAGATTCTAAACTGAATGTTCAGTTAAGTTGATAAAAATTGTTTTATAAAGAATCTGTTTAAAATGTGTTAAATATGGTAAATTCTATTCGAAGGATTGTATTGAACATAAATGATCTGTTACAGTAGTTGTACATCAAATATCAAAATGATCAGTACATTTTTTCACTCTTTTAAACAATTTAATTTTTTGGATTTTTAAGTAGTTCTGGTGGTGAGATTAATAGCGTATGATTGGTACTGTTCATCAGGTAGATGATGACAAGCTGAAGAAAAGAATGGAAAGGTTTGGAGAAGTGAAACCATCCAACAAGACAAAGATAGTCTTCAACTCTGACACAGTTTCATCTGTGTCGGGTTTGTCTCTTGAAGAGAAGAAGAAGTTAAGAGCAGAAAGGTTTAAAATCAGTCAGTGAAGCACCCCACGTGTGTGTTGAGCGTGTCCTCTTTCTGTAAATCACATTCATTAACTTCGACAAACAGTACTTGCAGATGTTTTACTGATCAATGAAAACTTCTACCCAGATGTCGTATTGAAGATGCTTTAAGTTGTTTTTAATTGTGTTAAGTAAGCAAAGTGTCCAAATTTCTGCACTGTGTGGTCAGGTGCGACACATTGAGAAGTTGAAAAATTGTTGTTTCAATACATGATTACGGTGTGTAGTTGGCAAATTACAATATGACCATGTACCTACAAACAGATGTGCAAGAAACAGACTGATTTAGAAAGAACTGAGAGGCCAGTTCTGCATAGACAAATCTTGTGCATCTCTTTGATCTGGATGGAACTTGATCAGTTGCAAGGCAGCTGGCATTTCTTGTTGATCGTTGTTCGTTGAAGTTGTTTCTATATCACCATTGTCTGTCTAGGTCGTGTTTAACATGTTCAATCATTTAATGTTTTCNTGTTCGTTGAAGTTGTTTCTATATCACCATTGTCTGTCTAGGTCGTGTTTAACATGTTCAATCATTTAATGTTTTCCACTCCAACTTTTTTAATAAATAGTTGACCTTAATAAATGTAGATGTCATGACTCTTGTGGTTTTCAAATTCAAAATTATATTTCCAATAACCGTTATACAATGAATTTGTTGGTGGTTTGAGAGTTAGGCACATTTTTAACAGTTTGTGCTGCTCATGTAATATTTATTACTTTACAGTGAACTTTGTGAAAATTGCTGGCAACGTAAGACAGCATCACCATCATCTCAAAAGAATATGGGAAACATAAAAATTACAGCACAAGCTATATAATTATAGTATTTAGGTTCAGGTAATGGTAGTACTCTGTTTACCTTTATGTAGGTCAACCTACAGGAAAAATATATTTGGCCTTAAAGTATTTGAGCATGTAATTTAGCAGGATGTTCTATCTCATGACTTAAATTAATGCGGTACTATTTAAATTTTTTAAAAGATTTATTTAATGAAACAAATGTCTGGTCTACAATCACTTGCTTGAAAAAAAAAAGACCACAGTCAAGTTTTGGGAGGTGAACACTGAAATAAAACATTTTTGTATGTTTGGGTTAATACATTGTTACATCGTCAGTAGTTTGCATGAAGTTGATGGCTTACTATTTCTATTATATCCCGGCAAGATTACATCTACAGTTGCTTGTAGTGGCAGTGAAAAACTATTTTATTAATAAATGTGACTTCTTTTTTTTAAATCTCTGTTTGCACAATTTTGTTATGTGCCATGCTTTTATGGTGGTACGCATTCCAATAGGAAATATTTACTAAATGTAATGTTACAATTTGTGCATTTATTTATTTATTTTAATAACAAAACTAGCCAAACATGTTTGCACAAGCACACAAGTTCCTGAATTCATCAGGTTTTACAAACTAAAATCATTTTGGTAAAAATTTGTGTATTACACTGCTTACCACCATGAACGTATTACCATCTGGCAATGGTTTATGCCGTGTACCACTGCTATGGTGTTTACGTTCAGGATTGTGGTGAAACCATGGGTATTATGTAGACTATAATAAATGATGAAACAAAATCAAGTCAAGTTTTGAGGGAATGGAACTAGTTTGCCAGACACGTCGAGTGTTTAACCTTACACCACGGTGTTTGCACAGTCTGCACCAACCCAGTTATTTAAATGCTATTAAGTATTTAGTATGACTGAATGCTTTTGATGAACCATAGTAACTTTATCAGCTTTGTTTTAATTTGTTACAGGATGTTGGCACATTCAAGTGTCCAGTACTGGGCTGATTTGTATCTTTGTTTTACATTCCCTTATGGTATGTTAGTTACTGTATTACCAACCAACGTACCTAATACTTTGTTAGTGTTTAAGCATTTCAGGAGTATCTTAAGACTTTTGTGTAAAATGATGGGAATGTCAGTAAATTTACATGTACCATATTTTAAGCATGTGCAAAGGAANTGTTCGTTGAAGTTGTTTCTATATCACCATTGTCTGTCTAGGTCGTGTTTAACATGTTCAATCATTTAATGTTTTCAACTCCAACTTTTTTAATAAATAGTTGACCTAAATAAATGTAGATGTCATGACTCTTGTGGTTTTCAAATTCAAAATTATATTTCCAATAACCGTTATACAATGAATTTGTTGGTGGTTTGAGAGTTAGGCACATTTTTAACAGTTTGTGCTGCTCATGTAATATTTATTACTTTACAGTGAACTTTGTGAAAATTGCTGGCAACGTAAGACAGCATCACCATCATCTCAAAAGAATATGGGAAACATAAAAATTACAGCACAAGCTATATAATTATAGTATTTAGGTTCAGGTAATGGTAGTACTCTGTTTACCTTTATGTAGGTCAACCTACAGGAAAAATATATTTGGCCTTAAAGTATTTGAGCATGTAATTTAGCAGGATGTTCTATCTCATGACTTAAATTAATGCGGTACTATTTTAATTTTTTAAAAGATTTATTTAATGAAACAAATGTCTGGTCTACAATCACTTGCTTGAAAAAAAAAAGACCACAGTCAAGTTTTGGGAGGTGAACACTGAAATAAAACATTTTTGTATGTTTGGGTTAATACATTGTTACATCGTCAGTAGTTTGCATGAAGTTGATGGCTTACTATTTCTATTATATCCCGGCAAGATTACATCTACAGTTGCTTGTAGTGGCAGTGAAAAACTATTTTATTAATAAATGTGACTTCTTTTTTTTAAATCTCTGTTTGCACAATTTTGTTATGTGCCATGCTTTTATGGGGGTACGCATTCCAATAGGAAATATTTACTAAATGTGATGTTACAATTTGTGCATTTATTTATTTATTTTAATAACAAAACTTGCCAAACATGTTTGCACAAGCACACAAGTTCCTGAATTCATCAGGTTTTACAAACTAAAATCATTTTGGTAAAAATTTGTGTATTACACTGCTTACCACCATGAACGTATTACCATCTGGCAATGGTTTATGCCGTGTACCACTGCTATGGTGTTTACGTTCAGGATTGTGGTGAAACCATGGGTATTATGTAGACTATAATAAATGATGAAACAAAATCAAGTCAAGTTTTGAGGGAATGGAACTAGTTTGCCAGACACGTCGAGTGTTTAACCTTACACCACGGTGTTTGCACAGTCTGCACCAACCCAGTTATTTAAATGCTATTAAGTATTTAGTATGACTGAATGCTTTTGATGAACCATAGTAACTTTATCAGCTTTGTTTTAATTTGTTACAGGATGTTGGCACATTCAAGTGTCCAGTACTGGGCTGATTTGTATCTTTGTTTTACATTCCCTTATGGTATGTTAGTTACTGTATTACCAACCAACGTACCTAATACTTTGTTAGTGTTTAAGCATTTCAGGAGTAACTTAAGACTTTTGTGTAAAATGATGGGAATGTCAGTAAATTTACATGTACCATATTTTAAGCATGTGCAAAGGAANACTTAAGACTTTTGTGTAAAATGATGGGAATGTCAGTAAATTTACATGTACCATATTTTAAGCATGTGCAAAGGAAAATGTGTTAGGAACATACTTTATTTACCTATGTACTTTCTGCACCTCCATACTTAAATTTGTCTGTCCTATTTTTTTTTCACTATACGCGGTTGATAACTTGCATCATGCAAGGTTGTATTATTATAAGCTAGTAGTGTCATGTTGGATAGAGCAATGTACATATTTTATATATCTACAGATTTTTAGATGTTTGCTTCGTAGTTGTTACATTATAAGCTGCACCAAACAATTAAGAGTTGATGAATGGCACAAGCATAGTTTCCCCTTTTTTATGGGTTAGTGCTAGAAAACCAAAATAATGTGGTTTGCTGTGCAAGATATGGTCCATCTCATTCATATATGAAGGCCACATTCTTGACAGATGACGATCGTCATGCCAATGTTTACTTTTCGTTTATGTATCCATTCGCCATCAACTGGGTGCGACGAGTGAAGGCTTTGATGCGACGAGTCAGCGCGTCCAGGAGATGCTGCTTCGTGCGGCAATTGGTGAACTACTTGGGTGGTGCGACAGGCGGCGAGAGAGGCCTCGAAACGGAGTTTGGAGGGCGTGTGTAGGGTCGTTCGTAAACGCTATACACAAAATATATGTTATTTTAAAAATTATGCAGAGCTCGCGAAAAATAAAACTATTAGTATCTGTTTGTAAAAGTATTCTACGAACGCTTTTCGAGCTGGTAATACTTCGCAAAAAATCTGNGAGCTCGCGAAAAATAAAACTATTAGTATCTGTTTGTAAAAGTATTCTACGAACGCTTTTCGAGCTGGTAATACTTCACAAAAAATCCAATAGATGGCATGCACAACAGGTTAGAGTGATTTCGGAGCCGCTTAATTTAGTCAATAGATAGCGGCTTGTAAAGTTGACTGTTGTTCTATTACTGGCTGGGAACGAAACGTATTTGAAATATATTTTGTCACATATTAGAGAAAATAATTCAACAATATTATGCAATATTTCTGTATGCTTTTGGAATTAATATCAAGCACGTAAGGAAGGCGGGGTTGGAGAGGGCGGGATACAACGTGAAAAAGGTTTTGAGGTTGCGTTTCATCATTTGTATACTGGTAGTTTTATTGTGCATTTTATTTTGAACACCTATACATTACTATTTTATCACGAAGTTTACTTTCTACAACTAAAAACTGCTGTTTTATGACCACGTAAAATAAAATGTATTAATTAATCTAGGAACTCATTCTCATTGCGTATATTTTGCTGGTCTAATGTGCGTCGGCAGTGCACTCAGAATAGCCAACGTAATATTAACTTTTGTTGGTTCGTGCATCAGTTGATACAGGATTTTGTAAATGGCACTTTGTTTGTTTCATTTATGTTGAGTTGCCACTCACTGACTGTCAGAATGTGGCCAACTTATATGACATGAAGTATATCCTGCTGCAATTATGCTGTTAATGACACAAAGCCATATCCTTCCTACCCTTGCCTTATCTCAAGACCATGCATGTGTTACGTATCAATAGAAAACATACTGGTGGATCTCCTTGGTCCTGGTGATGGCAACATACGTATATGACGGAGACTGGCATTTGACTGTGTGCTGCGATGCGACTTCAGTTTTACTATTGTGTGTTTTTCCAACTNCAACATACGTATATGACGGAGACTGGCATTTGACTGTGTGCTGCGATGCGACTTCAGTTTTACTATTGTGTGTTTTTACGAACTAAAATAAAGCTATATTTGTTGTGTGCTGAAATATCAAGATTTACCAGAAGAAATTCTGTTGCAAAAAGTATAGTTTGTACAAATTACCATAAATAATTTCGAAGGAAGGTCAATACTCACCAGTTTAATTTGTAGCTGGTTCCAGGGTAAATGTTGTATGTTTCTATATATGAAGTTGAAGTGATTGTTTTAATACATAAGGTCGTAGGTACTTTGAAAAAATAAACTGTTGTTTTCGGTGCAGATTTTAAAATAACCTTTTTATTGCACTGGGTATTGCAAGTTCTGCTGTGTGTGTAGTTATGATGAATATTTTTGTAGCGTTGCATAAACTTCTTTTGTTTAATAAATAATGAAACATACTTTTCTGTCAATTTTTGTGTCAGATTTTAAAATGTAAATACTTACAGACATATATGCAATCTGAACACACAAATATATGACCCTACAAATATTGCAAGCCACACTCTTAAAAAGGTGGAAAGCAAATGTGGGTCATGCGTTATAACGATAGCCGACAATGGCTAAATAAATTATCGCTATAGCAAGTTATTGATTGTTATAACAAAATTGACAGTGCCACATAATTATTTTGTTATTGTATTTTCCCTTGTAGATCCTGTGTTTAAAGAATGCCATAAAGTACGCGTATGCAGCGACAAGTTTATACACACAAATCGAGAATTCTGTAAGCAGCACTATGTAATAGTGTTGTTACAAATATTCGCATTCGTATTCGCAAAAAATTATGTGAATATGTAACAAATGTATTTGGCAATGAAAAATGAAAATATTTATGAAATAACAATGCAACTGCTAAGATTTATAATATTTTTATTTAGGTATTTATATTTTAATAAAAAAGTTTTAATAGGTAAACAGTTTTGATGTTACTCATTGTCATTAGATACATACAAACGCTTTTAATAATCTTTTATTCTTATTTATCTAAGCAAAAATCAAATTTAGGTAGGTATTTACCTAAACTTGCAAACTAAAATATCAATTGTATGAAAACAAAAATAGATTTTGAACTTCTTAAACGCAAAACAAAGGAGCTAAATATGTTACCACATTTTTAATTAAACTAATCCACTTTAACGAGAATTTTTTGTGAGAACACAAATGTAACTTGATAGGTATCTAAATAATATTAAATCTACTAGAGATTTCTGTATCTAATCATATTGTACATTAAATCTACTGCTTATAAATGAAGTTAACAATATCTTTCTTGAGAAAGGAGNAATCTACTAGAGATTTCTGTATCTAATCATATTGTACATTAAATCTACTACTTATAAATGAAGTTAACAATATCTTTCTTGAGAAAGGAAACTAAAACATTTATTATTTTTAATTAAAACAAAAAATAATCTTCAAATTAACATGTTAATTTTAACTTTGGTTCTAGTTATATTATTTTTAACACAACCATTTAACATTTCTCCTTGAATTCAAAATAATAATAAACTATAAAAACTACAATATTAATTACGTTACAATTTAACTACCAAATATACTCAAGTAAGTTTCATAAAACACTTAGTAATTAAATTGTAGTAGAGGAATATTAAACTTCAAAAATAAAAGTTTTGATGCCTTTTCTCCTTGCAACCTATTTCGGTGGGGTGTGTAAAGAACCCGCCCCACTAAAAACTCTTTCGCTAGGTACACTGGTGGGTGGTGTTGCTAAATATTGCCAGGCTATAGGAGAAAGAATACCATACTTCTTATTATTCACCTTCCACCATGTAAGTGGGTCTACATCATTTTCCTCACGTTTATCTATTCAATATTCATTGATGGTTTTTTTTAATCAAAACTTCTATAGGGTTTGGACTTTCATTTTCTCCTTCACTTTCACTGGAATCCAACATCAATTTCATGGTGTCTCTTAAAGATGTAGATTTCCCTCATAGACAGGCACTGGATCCAGAGGTTTCAATCCCATGATTAGTCATTCTGGCACGTTTAGGATTTGAACAATAAGATAGGCTTGATTCATCGTTTCCAAGGGATTCTAAAATAGTTTTCACAACTTGATCTTTGGCTGAAGAATTTTTGAAAAATTTCACTTGGTATCTCGGGTCAATGAAAGTAGCCGTAGCAAACAGTACGTCATTTTTCAAGTGAGAAAATCTGTGACTTAATTCTTGTTTTAGTACAAGAATCGTGTTTCCGATGCATTCGTCAGTCACATAAAATTCATCAATTACCTTTTCCAACGTGGCCAATAATGGAATTACTGAAGGCATGGAAATATTGGCTGCACTTAGTTCTTTTGTAATTTCTTCAAAAGGCCTGAGCAAAGTAATTGGTTTTTCCACAATTATCCACTTTTGGGAAGTTATTTGTGAAATTTTGTTATTTGTGGAAGCGTAAAGACACAACAATTCTTTGTTTTTCAAAATGTGCTCCAACATATAAAAGTTGCTATTCCATCTTGTAACACACGTTTCTATGATCTTAAGCTTTGGTTGAGTGAGCCTTTCTTGTAGAGTTGCAAGTTCATCTTGAGCAATATTTGAGTGGTGAAAATGAGTTGCCATCTTTTTACATTTTGTAATCACTGCAATAACGGAATCTTGTGCCTTAAGCCCCTCATTGACAACTAGTTGAATTTGGTGTGACGAACAATCAATGTCTCTAATTAATAACAAGGAAATACCTTTTTTCATGTTAGTACCACCATCCCTAACAATGCATTGCACTTTTTCTTTGGGTATTTTCCATAATGACAACATGGTTTCAAGTTTTATAGCTATATTTTCACCAGTATGTCGGCCATCATTAAATACCTCCGCTTTTAACACAATAATTTTTCTTTCAAATTCTTTTGTTACGTTGTGACATGTAAAACTCAGAAACGATACTCCTGAACAAGAATCAGACCAGATATCAGTTGTAAATNTATAGCTATATTTTCACCAGTATGTCGGCCATCATTAAATACCTCTGCTTTTAACACAATAATTTTTCTTTCAAATTCTTTTGTTACGTTGTGACATGTAAAACTCAGAAACGATACTCCTGAACAAGAATCAGACCAGATATCAGTTGTAAATGCCATTTTTTTTTTCAAATGATTTGATTAATTCCAAAACTTTATCTTTTACCTTGCCGTAGAAATTCTCGCATATAAACAAAGTCAAATGTTGTCGAGTTTTTAAATTATACGATGGACATAGGTGGTTCATCAATCTGACAAATCCAACGCATTCCACAAAACTAAAGGGCAATATCTCCAAAGCAATCGTTTCGCTTATTAAATTGTCAATTTCCACAGACTTGGCGTTGTTATTATCCCACTTTTTAGTATTTTCGACGCAATCAGTCAAAGACATTTGTTTTAGGTCGGTTTTAGTACATTGTCACGAAGAGGACGCCAAAGCATTTGTTGTAGAAGCATTCCGCTTTTCATTTTCCTGTTTTTTAAATTCATTATACTCATTTTTATGCATACCTTCCAGGTGATTTCTCAAAGCACTGGTTGATCTTCCTTTGCGCGAGTATTGTTTGTTGCATATTTTGCAATTCACATTTTCAGCATCACGTAGTGTAAAATAAGTCCAAACTTCGCTAACATATGACTTACCCATGTTGAAATATCACTAATTACTTTATAACAATTTAACAGTGGTTTCTATAGAAATTCAACAAATAAATGTAAGTAACCTCAAAACAAATCTTTACAAAAAAGCTATTAGCAGCTAACTTCATTTAATGAGCGAGCAATCGCGGTTTGTCTACTTTGTGCAGTATCTGCTACTTTTGGTTTAAACATGGCCAGTCCTAATCACGCAGTCAAAATATGAGTTCGTGGGCGCATGCTTTGGGCGCCATATTGAAAAAGCCAATATTTGCATTCACATTCGCGAATGTCGGAAATCCAACATTCATAACAACACTACTATGTAACGATCACCGGCAGACGTGACCTTGCTTTCTCCTCCAAGTTTGCCAAAGAGACATGAGGGAGTTACTTGCCTACCAATCAGCACTCTATTTCTCTCTCTCTCTCTCTCTCACACACACACACATACATACATACACACACACACACAGAGAGAGAGAGAGAGCCTGGAGATCACAGAATGTCCCTCCCTACTTCCCTCTCGCAATTCTCTTTCTNACACACACAGAGAGAGAGAGAGAGCCTGGAGATCACAGAATGTCCCTCCCTACTTCCCTCTCGCAATTCTCTTTCTCCTCCTATCTCTTGCCCCTCTTGTCCGCTTCCCTTTTTTCCCTTGTCTCACGCCCCTCTGACCGCATTCTTTCTCCTCCCATCCCTTGCCCCTCCTCTCTTAGCACGCCACACCACTCTTCTCTCTCACACTCTCTTATGCTCACAAAGCAAACAGCAGATCAATTATACACTTCCTCCAGTCCCATGTGTAGACACAGTAAATTTTTGTAACAAGAAGGGGCTGGCACTATGAACAGATGTTACTTTCCCGTTCTGTTCCAACCCACGAACAAATGTAGCCTTATGGTTGGTTAGAAAAATATTTGGACTATCGGGAATAATATTTTGAAGGAAGTGGAAAATGTCAATATTGAAAACAGACATTTACAACAAATGAAAAACTAATGATTTTAACTTGTTTTACTGTATAAAAGTATGAATTACCGGCATATGTCTACAATTTGTTTACTTAGGCACAAAATTTACATTACCTTTATTTTTCCACTACTTTTATCGTGCAGAATTTATTGTCTTATACACTTTTAATAAAAACTCNAATTTACATTACCTTTATTTTTCCACTACTTTTATCGTGCAGAATTTATTGTCTTATACACTTTTAATAAAAACTCTTAGATTGTACTTCAACTGCATACATACCCTATTGTATTGATATTTCTGCTCAACTCAACAGTATGTAGGCTACTATAGCTGGTTGCCATTCTGAATTTGTTTTATTTTTGTTATGACCACACAATATACTAGTTATGGTTCTGTTGATTTTATTGTTGATGTGGCGAACTCTAGTTTAACGTCTTTCGTGAGATATGATTGTTTTGCGGTTCTTCTAATGAGAGAGTGTTGTGAGGATGCAGTAAAAAATTTTGTTTGTACAGAAATAAAATTCAATTTTTATTTTACGGAAAGAACTAAATGTGATAAAAGTGTCGCTGTTCGTACCAATGCAGGAAATACTCAANGTCTCACTGGACTGCTGTTCTACTGACGTGGCCAGGGGTCCGAACCCCCCTCCCCCCCTCCAACCCCGGCTGCACTTGGCGCGGTTGGCCTAACTCTCTGCTCGGCGATCTTCAACTGACCGACTACTCTGGGCGGTAATAATCAACTGAAGCCCCACTTCTCTCTTAAAGGGGTTTTTATGCACTCCAGCCTCCCTCCTTAAGTGTCGGCACGTGTGTCTATTAATAGGGGAGGGGGTGAGGTGGTAGAACGCAGAACAATGCCTTTCAAAACCCGTGCCCTGGTTCCTGAAGTTGGGGGTGGTGGGGCTAGCACCTTGCTCCTAACTTGCTCTTGTCAGCTATTTCCTGTTGCGTTTCCACGTTGTCCTGTGGTTAGTTAAGGGGGAGGGGGGTGTTCTCGGCATCATTATCCAGCTCTTCAGCTGTTTCTTCGCGGTGCGTATTTTCTGAATTTAGGCGAACTGCGTTTCTCTATCTCGTGAAACCTCTGCGCTCAACAGATCTCACGGGCTTGCTAGTGGCGAAGGGCGGTGGGGGGGTGGTAGGGAAGACCTAAGCCGCAGGACACACGTGTAACTGCGATCCGCCACCTGCTTCGTGGCACGTGTCGACTGAGAGGCGCTCGCAAAGGGGGTCAGCGAGGTTTCTATTCCAAAAGACGTCACACGTCAATGTTTAATGCAACGGTGCTGTTTATTTTAATTTTAAAAAATGATAAGTTTTTAAAAAATGTCTGGGAAGGCCCACAGTAAAATGGTTCAAGGTGTACATTAGGGTGGTTCTTAAAATCGAAGATTTGAAATTTCAGTGGGACATCCTGTAATATTGTTCTAATACATGAAAAATTATCCTGTGTTGTTGTTTTATTATTATTATTTTAAATAAAGTTTGAAGGTTGCTACCGAATTTTGAAAATTTTATTTATCGTATTTTTATTGAGGTAGCACAATTCAGATTGTATCAAAATATAAACACACCACGATCACAAGAGTTACTTTAAAGACACTTAAACCGACGTTTGCACTCATTACCCTTACCCTCTCCCCTTCTCCGTTCCCGATATCCCACTGCCATGCCCCCCTCCTGCCATTCTCACTCCACTCTCGTTGCCGAAATCACCTTTGAGTGGGGCGTATGCGTTTTAATTTTTCGACTCCTCTGACTTTTGTTAACATGTGCACGTATAAAAGTTTTTTATTAATTTATTATGGCATCTACTAGTGGTGGTTCAATATGTACAAGAAGTAAAACAGATGTAACTCGAGAAAAACAAAACAATAATGCTTCTGCGGGATCTATTGCTCACAACGTCTTGATTGTATGGCAAAAAGCAAGCATACCTACCAGGAAAAAACATGTGAAAAAGAAAATACCACTTTAAGCAATGGCAATCTCTGTAAAAGAATAAAGAAAATAAAGCCAAGCGGTCCGAATCAATACAACAAAAAGAAGCAACATGGCAGATTGAACTCGATGAACTTTTTGAAGTCAGAGCAGAGCGATTTAAAAGCTTACAACAGCGAGAAGAGGCAGGTGTTAAAAGATTGACCAAAAAATGTGTTCTTGCATTATCATCATCTTCATCATCTTTAATAGGCAGCAGCGGCGATGACAGTTTTATCGTTTCGACACAGCCAGGTCCTTCTACCTCAGAAGCGCCACCAACAAAACGCGGCAAGAAAAATCTAATAGACGGTCGTTTAGCCGTTAGCCTCTACGTAGCCAAATTAAGCGATAGAAAAGCTGCTGTTGTCCTAACATCCACACTCAAAAGTGCTGATTGTGATCCTTCAAAATACAGCATAAACACATCTATTCATAGTCAGCGAATACAACATAGAGAGAAAATAGCGCAATGTTTGAAGTCAGAATTTAAGCCAAAAGTGCCCCTTACTGTTCACCGGGATGGCAAAATGTGTGAAGATATCACTGGTCACGAGACAGTAGACAGATGACCTATGTTAGTGTCAGGTCAGGGTGTTGACCAACTTCTTGGTGTTCCGAAGCTAAGTCGTGGAACAGGAGAGGCAATTCCAACAGCTGTGGTTGAAACAGTAATGGGTTNATTGCTCCTTACCGTTCACCGGGATGGCAAAATGTGTGCAGATATCACTGGTCACGAGACAGTAGACAGATGACCTATGTTAGTGTCAGGTCAGGGTGTTGACCAACTTCTTGGTGTTCCGAAGCTAAGTCGTGGAACAGGAGAGGCAATTCCAACAGCTGTGGTTGAAACAGTAATGGGTTGGGATTTAAGTGAAAAAATTAAGTGTATGAGTTTTGACACTACCGCATCAAACACTGGTCAGAGTAATGGAGCTTGCATTCTTTTAGAACAAAAATTAGAAAAGGATTTGCTCTGGCTGGCCTGCCGTCGTCATATACTATAACTAATGTTGGAAGCCGTGGTACTTTTGGGGTTGGGCCCTAGTGAACCTGATATTTTAATTTTTAAACGAATCAAAAACCATTAGACAAATATTAATCAAGAGGACTTAAAAACAGTTTCTTCTGATACATCGTTGTTTAAAGATTGTGAATATATTTCAAGTGAGATCATTACTTTTGCAAAAGAACAATTACGTTATATCAGCAGAGGGATGATTATATAGAACTGTTGCAGCTGATTGTTATATTCCTGGAAGAAACACTTGAAAAACCAACGTCCTTCAGAGCTCCTGCAGGCTTACATAGAGCTCGGTGGATGGCGAAAACAATATATCCTATAGTAATTTTCTTATTCAGAGATCAATTCAGGATGTCGAATAAAGAGCAGAAAGGTATAAAGGATATTTGCGTATTCACAGTTTGAATTTATGCTAAGTGTTGGTATAAAGCACCTTTTGCGCCATCTGCACCTGGGAATAATCTACAGCTTTTAAAAGATCTCAAACTGTATGAGGAAATTAATCAGCAAATATTCAAAGTGGCACTAAAAAAAATAATGGGTCAGTTGTGGTATTTGTCTGAAGAACTTGTGGGCTTAGCCTTTTTTGACGACAATAAACCTAAAAACTAAAAAGAATATGGTGAAAGCATTGAACAATGAAGGTTAAGAGTACTGTTCTAAATGTAAAGCCTTGGAAAGTGATTTGATTCTCAACAAAAACCTTGAAGATTTTGTGTCAATACAGATTATTTCACATAACTGGAATGGCGCCTGAATTTTTGAAGGACGTGTAAACATGGGATAACGACGAAAGTTATACAAGAAATAAGGCAATAGTTTACAGTGTGCGAGTTGTGAACGACATCGCNAAACATGGGATAACGACGAAAGTTATACAAGAAATAAGGCAATAGTTTACAGTGTGCGAGTTGTGAACGACATCGCAGAGCGAGGAGTGGCGCTTATCGAGGAATATAACAAATTGCATACCACCAACGAAGAACAAAAACAATACCTACTACTATTGGTTAAAGACTATAGAAAGAAATTTCCCAATACGAAGAAATCCACTTTGTTGTTAACACAAATATTTATTTTGTTGTTTTATTAACCTAATGTGTCATTCTGTAATTTTTTGCCACTATATTTGAGTGATGTAAATTAAAAAATATCAACATTAACAGGATTTGGTTTTTTTTTTNCTGTAATTTTTTGCCACTATATTTGAGTGATGTAAATTAAAAAATATCAACATTAACAGGATTTGGTTTTTTTTTTTCATCCAAGATTTGCCTTGGGCGGTAGCAACCCCTAAAAGTTTAATAAAAAATCCAAAAAAAATACNTTTTTTTTTTTCATCCAAGATTTGCCTTGGGCGGTAGCAACCCCTAAAAGTTTAATAAAAAATCCAAAAAAAATACAGTTGTTACCTGCAGTGAGCTCCACCTGGGGTAGATCCTGGCTTGGCAGCTGCTGGCTGGAACTGGGGCCATGTTAGGGGGTGGCGGTGGTGTTGCTGGTTGGCTCCAGCGGCGGGCTGCCGGACCTCGCAGGCCTGAAGTACGGGCAGGCAATACCCAATGGCACTGGAAGTTCCAGCTGTAGACGCACTACGAGCAGGTGAGGCTCTCTGGTGGTCGGAAGAGGGGGCTAGGCGGAACTGGAAGGTGAAACCTTGCCAGTTGTTGGGCGGCGTTAGCTCAGTACCGCGGGGAGGGGCTTCTGAGGGCAGACGGCAATGGGTTGCAGAGCAACTGACTAGGTTTAGAGGCAGTAGCTGCCCTCTTAGCTCTCCACCTTACACCGCCTCTATGAGTGAAGGGCATACGGGAAGGTACTAGAGTCTCCCACACGATGGAGGAGCAGGTACAATGTTCCCTGGCTAAAAGTGTAACCAGAAGGGGTTGGGCCAACCAGAATCAGAGTTGTCACTGCAACCGGTGAAGTTCAACGTGGTGGATGGAGTGGGTCAGCTGATATGGATGTGTAGCCGCTTCGTCGCATGTGTTCTTAATGGTTTTGGCTCTACCTTACAATGTTCGAAGTACTAGAGTACTTGGTTCGAGATATGGGTGGCCATCGACTGGGTTGTGTTTTGGTGATGTACGTGCGCCTGGTCAAGGCTAGCCTGCAGTCCTACACTAGTTTTGGCAAAGTTGTTTCAAGACGTGGTCTCCTGCTTCTTCTTGGTGGGTTTGATGTCTACGAGGTTGGAAGTTGCAATCGCCCAACAATAAGCACTGGCCCGTACTAACTCCTACCTATTAAGTGAACTGAAACTGGCGGAAGTAGACTACGGTAAACCAGGTGAAGGGGACCTGGGACAAAACTAACCAAGAGTAGAAATACGCTAGGTAGCTATTAAATCAACTGACCTGAACTAATCTATATTGTTGTCCAGAAGGGACTCTGGGTTCACTACCAAAGGGGTAGTGAGTGTAAAGGGGGTTTGCTGGACACAGGTGTCGAAGACTTCTGTAAGGCTGGTTGATCTCATGAGGAAAGCAGTATGCAGAGAGATCCAGCACATGAGGAGGTGGAGTGAGCTGCTGAGCATATGTGTATGTAGTTGGCCGACTGCGGGAAGTCATCCTGGGTTCAAACCCCACTCGGGGTGACTTAACATCACATGAAGATGAGTCACATTAATTATTATGCCAGTACGTGTCGCACATCAATAGTGTTTGCGGGAACAGGATCTAGAGTGACGTGCCATCTAGCGGATCATTAAGCAACGACATGCTGGTGAAACTGTGTGGCCATCAATCACGTTATTGTATACTTTCATAAGCTATACAGCATCTTGAAAATAGTTTACACTGCGACGTCACGGGTGATTCAATTGTCTGACCGGGCCCTGGCCGGTATATAATACAGGGCGCGTGGCTTGACTGCTTGGTACAAAGACAAAAGGAGGGCTGCTGGTCCGGCGACACTGGAACCAGGGATTCGCGATCTGTAGTGGAATGGGCCATTCCTGACCGAAGTCTGTGATGATCGGGTGTGGTCAAACGGCGGTCTTGATCGGGGGCTGCAATGAGTGGGAGGTGATGCCTCTCCCGTTAGCAGGCAGATTGAGCTCATTCCCGGGGTTTTATGCTGCAAAGTGCAGTTGGGGCTGGGTTACAGCTTCCGTTGGCTTTAGAGGTCGTAGCTGCCNGGGGCTGGGTTACAGCTTCCGTTGGCTTTAGAGGTCGTAGCTGCCGTTCTTTCCTACCACTTCCTACCATCCCTCTGGGTGTACAGCATACAGGTTGGTACAAATATCGACCTCACGAGAGGAAAGCAGGTGGCGATGGTCCCTAGACAGGTGTAGAACCNAGCATACAGGTTGGTACAAATATCGACCTCACGAGAGGAAAGCAGGTGGCGATGGTCCCTAGACAGGTGTAGAACCAAGCCGAGGCCGAGCCGACCAGAGTCGTACCCAATTACTCCAACTGGCAACAATTCAGAATGGTGGATGGAGTGAATTGGCTGGACTGCCTGACAGACAGCCTTTTGATTGTGTTGTTAGTGGTTATGGCTCTGCCTTACTGCGCACAGTACGGGTGGCAGTCGACTGGGTGTGTTTTACGACGTGTGTGCGCCTGGTTAAGGGAGCCCGCAGTCCTACTCTAGGTTTGGTAATTGGTTTGTCAAAGACGCTGTCTCCTGCTNCGCCTGGTTAAGGGAGCCCGCAGTCCTACTCTAGGTTTGGTAATTGGTTTGTCAAAGACGCTGTCTCCTGCTTTACGCTGGTGGGCTGACGTCTACAGAGAATAAAATCAGTCACCCTAGAGTTAGCACTCAAGGGGTTTGAGTTAGAAATGGACTCTGTGGCCCGTACTGCCTCCTAACTAATCAGGAACTGTAACGGAAGAAAACCAGGAGAAGGGGACCTGGGTCTAACCTGATCAAGAGCAGATGCGGCTAGGTAGCTATAACAACTACTGTCCCTAGCTAGCTCAATGCCGTTGTCCAGAAGGGTAGTGCAGTTGACGTTACCAGGAGGGTAGGCTGTTCAAGGGGTTCGAAGACTTCTTCGGGGGGTTGCTGGTGCAGGTTTTGAAGAGCTTCTGGTAGCTCGTGAAGACGTTGGGGTCAGCAGAGAGCCCTAGCACACGAGGTGGTGGAGCGAGCNCTGGTTAAGGGAGCCCGCAGTCCTACTCTAGGTTTGGTAATTGGTTTGTCAAAGACGCTGTCTCCTGCTTTACCCTGGTGGGCTGACGTCTACAGAGAATAAAATCAGTCAAGAGCAGATGCGGCTAGGTAGCTATAACAACTACTGTCCCTAGCTAGCTCAATGCCGTTGTCCAGAAGGGTAGTGCAGTTGACGTTACCAGGAGGGTAGGCTGTTCAAGGGGTTCGAAGACTTCTTCGGGGGGTTGCTGGTGCAGGTCTTGAAGAGCTTCTGGTAGCTCGTGAAGACGTTGGGGTCAGCAGAGAGCCCTAGCACACGAGGTGGTGGAGCGAGCTGCTTGAGATGAACTCAGAAGTACAACTGGAGAACAACTGACGTTCCTCGGCGGTGCACTGCCATATATTCTACCTGCCCGCAAACTCATCAGGGCTGCGTGCTCATCCTCCTGGACGAAGCTTTGCTCTCTAGCGCAATTCCTCGGCCTGTGGCCAAACTATGCGCCTCTGTAATGATGGGTTGCCTTTATTGCGCAAGCTTGGGCACTTAACTCGGTTAGCCTCAATCACATGTGAGGGGGTGGTCTGACATAAGGGTGCACGATCTTTGCTGGCATCGTCACACGTTAACACATTATATTCAAATGAAAGCAATCTGTAATTGGTATGGCTCAAAAACTTTACATTTTCAACATTCTTTCAAAATGCGGTCAGTGATACTGTAAAATAAATTGTGGTCATTTACCCTGAGATTCGTTTTTCAATAAAACAAAGTGAACTCGGTTCACTACAGAGGAGCACACATTGGAATTATGTATTTGCTTCCAAAAGCACAGTAGTCTCTTTTGGAAGGGTAAAATATATTTGATACAATGGAATGCCATTTCTAATGAAAGCAAAATTAAACCACCCACTGAAGTGGTTCAACCAGCAGTCTCGTATACACCAATAATTTAAAAAAATGTAAGTATCAAGTATCAAAAAGCTAAGTTATAGAATCGACCAAGGTATCTGTATTGAGAAAATTTGGATATCAGCTCGTCACTCGTACAAATGCACGAGGGTAAATCATCTCTAAATAGTATAAAACAAAGTCGCTTATCCGAGTCTGTCTGCGTATTCACTTAGTACTTCTAAACTACTTGGTGGATTTTGATGCGGTTTTCAACATCATTTAGAGAATTTCTTGGTGTATAATACATTTATATTTAATGTAAGGATAGTAGAGAAATGTAGATGTTTGTCATAAAAAACCACTTTTAGGGCGCTTTCATGGCTTGCGCTGACTAAACCATAAGAGATACATCAAATTAATGTACTTCAGAATTGTAGCTCTCAAGAAGGTCTACAGAAAAGTCCACGATAGCATATGTTAATCTTGTAAGGGTGACCCACAGTAGCCATTTTTGTCTCAAAGTTTGATAAAAAATAATGGTTCACTTGCGAAGCCGTTTTGACCGACAGCATTAATTCTTATTCAATTAAATATGTTGGTTACCTTAAGCATTTAGTTAAGATAAAATTTGTCCATATCATTAAAATGAATATCTTAGATGATATCACAGGCTTTCCAATTATAACAGGGAAAAGCCGGGCAGTTCTGCTAGTTAGGAATAAAAGTAATGCAAGTTGTGGAGCGGACACTACATAAGCAGCTCGGGTGAACGGACGAGTCAAGAAGTCAAAAAGTGACCTGTGTAACTGAGTCAGAGTATATGTGGAGCTAAGCTGGTGATTATCACCTATGCTCTTCACGACTCCATCAAAGAAAATAAACAATTCAGGATTCTTATTGATCAGATTGTTTCACTATTGGCCTGTTAGTGCGCAACTGTAACTCATTATTGTTATCCATTTGGTTTCTCTATCTTGGTGGTTTGCTAACTCAGTACTTTAATGTGGAATAATCAATAAAATGACAGATTCTAGTTTTTTGCCTCGTATTTTACATCAGAATATGTACTGAATTGTTTGACATGACATAAGTGAAAGCTTCCCACACTTTATTAAGTTATTGAACCTTCTTTGCCTTTATTGTTCTCAATTTGCATCAAAGAGGTTTTGTTTTGTTTGAGCAACTGTAGAAGTAATTCTAGTAAAAACAATACTTTATGCTTTATTGATCTGTAGAAAATAATTTCAAAATCAGTACTGCTAGACTCTTGACTAACAGTCATATATTCTAAGTGGTATGAATCAGTTATCCTTGTGAATAATCTAACTACAGTGCAAGCATTCACTCTTGAAAGTTATTTTGCTGTAAATAGTACTTTGTAATTTACAGAATTTCTCACCTTTAATGACTTTATGTACACTGCACATTTAGTGTGCCTGAAGGGTTAAATTATTTGAGACTATTAAAAAAAAACAGACACAGTGTAATTTATTTTATTAAATAATGAGAACACAGGCATTTTCATTAACAGAGTAGAGCAGTTTTATCTGCGATAACTAGGTACTAGGTATGTACATATATGTAAATAATTTCTCCTTGGAGACCACGAATTTGCTGAACATTGTTTAACTTGTTAAATTGAAGAGTAAATCTACAGTTTTATTTTTGAAGCACTCGTGGATCATAATTGGTGATTACTAAAATGTTAATNTTTTAAAAAAAAAACAGACACAGTGTAATTTATTTTATTAAATAATGAGAACACAGGCATTTTCATTAACAGAATAGAGCAGTTTTATCTGCGATAACTAGGTACTAGGTATGTACATATATGTAAATAATTTCTCCTTGGAGACCACGAATTTGCTGAACATTGTTTAACTTGCTAAATTGAAGAGTAAATCTACAGTTTTATTTTTGAAGCACTCGTGGATCATAATTGGTGATTACTAAAATGTTAATTTGAAATAGGTGTTATGCTGAAGGAATTTGTTCTGTTACATTGACTTGTAAAAATGTACAGTGCTTATGTTCTGTGATACCAGCTGGTATAGTGAAATCCAAATGAGAAAATAATGCGTAGAAGACCAAAAAGAGTCGGGAGAGTTCATTGCCGCTGCACGAAGGGGTGGGGTTGGGGTTGTCCAGTTCAGTGGTGCCTGGCCGAAGTGGTCGGACAAGAGCTGCACCGTGCGTGCATTAACTATCTGCTGAGTAAATGTAAGTCACGCAGTGAGATATTTAACAGCGGCCGCGCTCAGGAGAACCCTACCTTCCCTTATACAAAGCTGCGCAAAGATTATTTTCTCATTTGAACTTTACTATAGGTGCTGATAACTATCCTTCTGTCGTACAGATACGTCGCATACCCAATTACCAGCATTATGCATTTGTTATGTGAATGTGGCATTCAGAACAGCTGTCCTGTGTGAGAGGTGATCCACTGGAGGTGGCTGGAAACATTGGTGTAGCCAGTGGGGTAGTTGGAGCACGTGTCCTTGGAGCCGAAGGAGACCAGGCCTATCTGCGTGTACTGTCCGTCGTCTTCACGCACCGCCAAGGCTCCACCGCTGTCGCCCTGGCGAGAAAAAAATATTGCTTTTCAAGAGGATGAAAAAAACTGTATGAAAGGATATTTTTTAAGTGGCAAAAAAGTTGTGTAGCAATTTCTGACCACCTTTAAATAAAACCAGATGCAAAAATTTTTGTGTGGATAACACAAAATAGACAGAAATTTACATACTAGTGTTTGCATCTTTCTGAAAATATGTTGGGGCTTGTTTGCAGTTACGACAGAACCTCTGTTTTACACTTTTTAAGGCACAATCACAACATAATGTAAATGAAGAGAAGCAAACTAACATGAAGTGAGTGAAGAGTTTTGGGCAACTGTTAACATCAAGATTTCAAACTTGATCTCCCTGGTGAAATTTTAAGGGCTTCTAACTCTGCTGTAGACCTGTCGAACGTTTATTTCCAGTGTTAAACATCATTTGGGTTTTTGCAATTTACTCTTTGTATCATATAGGATGATAATTGATGGTCGAGGTGTAATGAATTAAGAAAAATTTTAAAGAATTTCCACTAAAGTGGAAACCCTACAAACATAACTGAGAAAATGCAAATCCCAAACTCATACCCGACCAGTCGAAGGCAGCCAAAGGAGCCATGCCGGCCGACTATACACGTTGGCGCGCAGCCCCAGAACGTCAGTTTAATAATCTGCAACTCGCTCCCCCACTCGTGTGTTGGAGCTCTCTGCTTACGGTTTCCTTCATGAGAGACCAACCGCCTTCCAGAAGTCTCTTCTGTACCAGCGTCCAGCTACCCCCGAAGAAGTCTTCCCCTTACACTCACTGCCACTTTGGTAGTGACCCTCAAGACCCTTCAGCACAAAGTGTAGGTTAGTTAGGGTTCAGTTGTTGTCATAGCTACTTAGCTCACCTGCTCTTGTTCAGGTTTCTGCCAAGGTCTCCTTCTCCAGGTTAACGTAGTCTAGTTCTGCTGGTTTCAGTACAATTGACAGCTAGGAGATAGTACAGGCCACAGTGTCTGTTCCTCTGAGGAATAAACCCGTGTTCTTACCTTAACCCCGTATACTCATTCTAGGGTGATTTGTTACATTATACCCCGTAGACGTCAACCCATAAAGGAGAAGCAGGAGACAGCGTCTTGATATCGATATTGATCAGCTAACCCACTCCATCCACCGCGTTGAACTTCGCCAGCTGGAGTGACAGGACTGATTCTGGTTGCCCTAACCTCCTCTGGTTACACATTAGCAGGGAACTCGTCGCCTGCTCCTCCATTGCATGGTAGACCTTAGTACCTTCCCGTACGCCCTTCACCCATCAAAGTGGAGCTGAGAAGGTAACTACTGCCCCCAAACCTAGTTGGTTGCTCTGCAACCCATTGCCGTCTGCCCTCGGTAGCCCTTCCCCGTGGAACTGAGCTCAAGCCGCCCGCCGACCATTGAGGCCTCACCTCCCAGTACCCCATATCTCCCTTTTCCAACATCCCCTGGTGGTTTGTTTTCACCTGGGCCTGCACGTGCCTATTCTTCAGGCTGTCACCACAACCGGGAACTGCAGAAAGCTCAGCCCAGGGGGCCTGAACTACCCTACCAAGCTGCCCATTCAGATGGCCGCCCGCAGCCAGGGCATCGCAACCGGCCCGCTCACCATCCAGGATCTACCGTGGGTGAGACCCAAGCAAGGTAGAGAGACACCAGTGCCACTTGTAACATGATGTAAGCCAGTGACACTCACGCCAAACTTTGTGCTTTGTAGGTGCCCTACTGTTTATCGAGGAGAGAGAGTTACGGCCCGATGTAACGTAATACAAACTCCCTCTCAGCGAGTTGTGAACCGTTGCCTCTGACTGGCAGTATAGAACCCTTGACCGACAGTGATGTCACAGCTTTCCAACAGATGTCACGTGTCAAGGTTCTCTTCATGGCATTGTGTGATCTTTAGATGGCTATGAGGCAAAGATATTAATAGTGTACCCTTCTTACTGTGTACTGTAAAATAGTTTTATTGCCACAATTCTGTGATGGTCTACTCACTTTGCAAGTTGATGTGCCTCTTGTACCCAGCGTGCAGAAAAGTGTGTCTGTTTGCACAATTGAGCCGTAGTATTGTGCACATTCTTGCCTGGTGATTATTGGCAAGTCAGCGTACATCAAGTTGGAACTTATTTTACCATCTGCTGTTAAATAAAAAATATTCACACACTTGAATTTCCCATAAGTGTTAGAGCACCAGTTATAGTTTACATTAAAATAAAACTATGTTTTAATAACCACTGCATGAACTTCAATATTTCAGAACTTTCAAGAAAGACATTGGCACGTGATCTTGAGATTTGTTGCATCATCTTGTCTCACATAGGACCTTTGACTAAAGTACTGTAAAACTACAGTCTAACTTTATGAATTGCCATAACCTGTAGAAGCAATCGGACTATTGGCCGCTCATCAAGGCGAAATGGGTTTGATTCACAGTGGGGTAACCTGGAGTTCACAAGGTGGACATTGCACTTGGCCACCAGGTTTTCTTGGGTAATCCTGTTTCCCCCCCACCTTGCATTCTGCCAATGCTCCATCCTCATGTCATTTCACCCTCATTCTCATGGGTGCTCAAGACTTATCTGTTAAAGTGCCAACCGGAATCTCACAATTCAGTAACCTACAGAAGCATCACTTTATTATATTTGTAAATTTATTGGGCAACGTCCCTACTTTTACGCTGCTATGTTAATTGAAAAGCAGTTTACATTCTATTCTGACTTAAAAACATGTTGCCCTAATTTTTTTTTAGAATTTGTATTTGAAACCTTTTGGTTAGGGATGGGTCGGTTCGGTTCTTCGGTTCCATTTTATACCGGTTCTTGAGGTTTGACTCGGAACCGGTTTTAGACTAACAGACTGTCGGCTCCCTTCTCTGTCTTTATCACTCAGCCCGCTCCTGTAAGTGACACTGCTAGCCAATCGATACATTTCTNCTCCTGTAAGTGACACTGCTAGCCAATCGATACATTTCTCCAGGCCTTCTTTGTTTCTTTCCTGTAAGGCAGAGAATAGCCTAGTCAAGGGGGCTGGAGAAAGGAAGAAGCGATGTTTTTTTGAGGTGTGGCATTCCAACACAGCAAAAAAAAACCAGCAGGTCACTTCATAAAAGAAGCAAAAAAAAAAAGGAAGCTGATCGCCCACTGGAGTTGTTGACNCTTGAGGTTTGACTCGGAACCGGTTTTAGACTAACAGACTGTCGGCTCCCTTCTCTGTCTTTATCACTCAGCCCGCCCTTGTAAGTGACACTGCTAGCCAATCGATACATTTCTCCAGGCCTTCTTTGTTTCTTTCCTGTAAGGCAGAGAATAGCCTAGTCAAGGGGGCTGGAGAAAGGAAGAAGCGATGTTTTTTTGAGGTGTGGCATTCCAACACAGCAAAAAAAACCAGCAGGTCACTTCATAAAAGAAGCAAAAAAAAAAAGGAAGCTGATCGCCCACTGGAGTTGTTGACANAAAAAAAACCAGCAGGTCACTTCATAAAAGAAGCAAAAAAAAAAAGGAAGCTGATCGCCCACTGGAGTTGTTGACATTCTTTTAATAACCGTAGGTTAAAGCCATGCCACAATGTTTTGGCGAGTTATTTAGTTAAAGTATCTTCCAAACATATCACAATCACCACCTATTAATGTAAAAAAAAATAATAATTTGTTACATATTTACTAACGTTAGATAAATTTAATACAAGTTTATCTGTATACATTAAATCTTATCTTCACACTTTGTTATTGTTCTATTCTTCGGTAGGTTAAATAAAACATTTAATGAATTTTACCTGCATTGGTTGAATGAAGTTGCTAGCAAAATGCAAGTATTCAAAATGGAACCGATATTTAAATTGTAGAATCGGAACCGGAACCGATATTTTTTGTTATTCGACCCATCCCTACTTTTGGTACAAAGTATTTTTTATTACTGTTTCTGTACAGTAGTACTATTTCTATAGGTATAGTAAATGGATGATAACATTTTTTTCTTATTGCACATCTCTTGTGTTTTAAGTAGACAGGGCTTTTAACATTGCTTGTTTCCACAATGGGAAATATTTTTGGTGCATCTTAAACAACAGATTTGGATTTTGGTTTTATACACTCTTTTGCTTTGACCAGTATTTTGTTATCATCCACTTGTTTTATTATTTAATGTGCAGGTGGGATTGCTGGAGCTACCTTCTGAAGTCATCCCATATCCACAGACAAATCCACTTTGTCCCGCGTATGTTTTGCTGTCCGTAGAACGTGGCAACCTTATCGGTCTGGTGCTGGCTGAAAGTTTAAAATCATCATAATTAAGTTTTACAACAGCTAAAAACATTTTCTATTGATATCCATACAAGAGGGGATGCAATGAATGTTATTGCCACTTAAGGTGGCCGCCTGGATAGGCCGCAGAACGGTGTGCAAAGCTCCAGCAGAAAACTTTTTATTAAAAACTGTTCAACGTGTCAGAGTGAGGTCTGCTTACAAATAGCATTTTAGAATTGTTACGCGTCTGTATACTTTTCCACTTCCTCCATCTTTCTCTACAGCATGTTTTTGTGATCGTGAAAATGGCCCAACTGGTGTTTTCACTGTTGTTTTTAGGTATGAACTCTCTGGTACAAAACATTAAAAAGGAATAGAGACGTGCGTCAAACCTTTATTTTTATTATTACGTGATAAAATGGTAGTCTCCGCTGAAAGTCTCGTAGAGACGCGTTATCGACGACAAGACTGCACGCCAGTTCAGTGCTTTGTGCGTCGTGGCGATGGGAAAGTTGATGCGCATGTCTTTGTCGCCCCTAGCGCTCCCACGCTTTTAGGCCTCAGACGTGCAAAATTTCTTCAACCAGGCAGCCACCTTAAAGACATAGCTAACAATTTTTATTTTGTGAAGTGTATTGGTTTGTATGTTTTATACTTAACATTCATCTCTAGTTTGAATTGAGAAACTGGCTTATGCCTGGTCACCTGCTAACATTGACAGCAAGTGATGAAACACTGTAGAGCTGCTCTCGTTACACTTCAACTATATCAACTGTGTTTCTATGTAAGGTTATTACTCTGGCATTCACAAAACCTATTATTTGTACAAGTCTTAGCATCATGCATAATTTTGAATAAATATAGCATGCTGGTAGTGTATGAAAATTCAACTGGAAGGATTCCACTTAAATGATAAAAATTGTAAATGACATCACGAAAACTTGTAGACGTTTTCATGTTTACGCCTTTGTTTGCAACACGTTACGTTCTCAACATTTTTTCCATGATCAGTTATTTGTACTTTGGGAGCCTGGAAAATATACACTGGAGTTTATATTTTACCTGTGGGAAAATGTAACTTATTAAAAGTTTTTTTCTAAGAAGATACAAGTTTTTAGAAATGCAAGCCTTTTTGACAGCAGGGCTTGCTGTTTTTAAATGTATGCTTACGGTGGTTAAAAGGCTGCCCCATTATAACCCTTATGGCACTAACTGGAGATTTTGATGATCAATTATAAAGAACAGGAGAGTGACCAAAAATATTACGGTGAAATGAATGGTGTGCCTAGCTTGTAAAATTCTCGTTCTACTGACAGTTGGATTAAACCTGTGAAAATCTGGATTTCAGGCTTCCACTTTAAGTGCTTGCTTGGAAAATTGAAAATGTGTAAATAATGTTTGTGTATGTTGATAAGTTCACATAATATGCAGCAAAACAATCGCAGGTGAACTTGGTTCAGGTTGATGACGTCATGTAGGCTGTTCACGCTAAAGTGAGCACTTTCGAGACCCCACTTACTTTTTATTTTCAGCCATTTCTTATCCTTTTACCACCTTTTAAATAAATATTGCCATGTAAGTTATAAAAACAAGTGTATGTACTCCACCATACTGGGGAAGTTTACGTCTGAGGCCAAAATAAAACATATTTATTAATTATTATTTCAAATGAGAGGGCTTTCAAAAGTGCTGGCTTTTCTGTGAAGTGTTGCTGACATCCCCAGGCATCGGCACAGTGGTGGAAACTGGAGCACGCTGAGGGCGGCCAAGCAGAGCGATTCCTTGCTGCCTTTCGCAGTTTGGAGGTGAGCAAGCTCCACCAATCACGTGATACATTACAACAATTGTGCTGGGGATCAAACTGGCAATCCCTCAGTGAAAACTACACATCTTGTCCTGAATAAACTGCAGCTTTATAGCAGTTAAATTACACTTTCTTATAAGAACAATATTGAATTCAGTAGTTAGAGCCCGTTCCAAATTAGCTGTAAATTTAATTTTCCTAAATGATGTGCTGCATATTTCAAAATATTGACACAAAAGTTGTTCTACTGTGAAGAAATATAAAGAACATACACATTTCGCTGTAGCATTTATAATTTTTGTTTATAATTAGAAACCTGTTTGAGAGATTGTTTTGTTTATCTAGCGCTACAGTATTACAATTGGTCCAAAACTATTTGTGGCTCTGCATCATGTGTGCAGTATAAATTGTTTGAATATCACAAAAACAACTTTACAGTAAAGCAATGATAGTGTTATAATGAAACATTGGCATTTATTACTAACAAACTTTACACCTGGATACGCAGTATTGTAATTGTCTCACGAAATTGGAAATTGGGACAAAAGTTTATCAAGTTTAGTTCAAGTCTTTGAAACATTTAAAATGTGGGATGGGTACAGTTGNTTGGAAATTGGGACAAAAGTTTATCAAGTTTAGTTCAAGTCTTTGAAACATTTAAAATGTGGGATGGGTACAGTTGTGTGTGCGCTCACATACATGAATGTAACAATTTTCAAATACTGTATTTGCTAATGGGAAAAAAAATTATTAAAGAAAATGATGTTTGAATAACATGAATATGACTTTCATTTAATACAAACTAATTTATATAGTTATTCACTAAAAACGTAAATGAGTGTATGTGACCTACCTGTGAATGAGACTGCCTCCGTTAGCTGTACAAGTGNCGTTATTCACTAAAAACGTAAATGAGTGTATGTGACCTACCTGTGAATGAGACTGCCTCCGTTAGCTGTACAAGTGCAATGTCATTCATGTGCGTTTGTTTATTGTAACCAGCGTGCGTCGTCTTGTGCGTGGTCAAGTGGACTGGTCCATAGTCCAGGTCCAGTGTTATAGAACCTAGGTATATTTCAAACTCTTCAAACCTGGGGACAAAATATTAACAGCAGCATGATGAGAGAGGTAGGCCTTTCAGAAATATGGAATTGTCATGGAATCTGTTTGTTGTTTTGTGGTTACACATACATTGATTAAATTCTGTGATATAGAATACTTTACATCCAAATATCTGATACTCTTTGCTTGGCTCGGATCCCCTCCTCTTTCCTCCTGGTTCTCCCGCCCTGCCTTGCCATTGATTGGTCGTGGTAGTTTATTTAAGGTCTTGCACGGCATCGTTCTGTCTACTTTACGCCCTTCAGATGTCTGCTATGTTACGCTGCTATCCTACGCCTGCAAGACCTTCGTTTGTTTCTATTGGTTTAGTTGCGCTTCAACTCGGTCAGCTGAGGTCAAACACCGCTACCATGTTTTCGAGCTGATGTTCTACTAGTCACGTTACAGAGCGATGGGGCACTTAATAAACAGTGAGTCGTGGAAGACGATAAGTTTGCGGCAGAGTTTTTAAATATTTGGTAATTTGTGTGGCAAGTGCAGTAGTGTTTCGGCTGCCCTTCCAAATTAAGTTTCGGCTTAACTAAGGTGTCGCGTTACTATGTGCACTTTTTTAATGCGTCGTGTTCGTCCTTGTTTGCCGCCCAAGTTTAAATAATGTTTGTTATTTCACTGTTTCCATGACTTCGTCGTTAGGGTGTTAATCTTTTAAATTGTTTGTTGTTCGTTTTTGTCAAGTTTTTTTAACGGTCGGAGCTTTGACGGGTTCCAAACGACTCCCTCCCACAGTAACTGTTTTAATTGTTTTTAATATTATTTTATTGGAAATGGAGACTTTGATGGGCAATTCTGCTGCCCACCTTTCTGTGGTATTTTAAAGTTGAATAGGTGCTGTGAATAATTCTAAGTGAAGAAGTCAATAAAGGATAGTAATTTTTCAATTGTTGTATTAATCAAGTAAATTTTGGATCATTGTAAATGAAATTCTTGTTGTAATGTAGCCGAGATGCATTTTATATATATTGTAAATTTTTTCCTGTGGTGCTCTGATACTAATGATGTGTTTTAACGAATTGCATCAATTGTATGAATTATTAATGATTCCTCAAGATAGGTACTGTGCCGGTACTAACAAATTCTATTATTTTATAAANATCAATTGTATGAATTATTAATGATTCCTCAAGATAGATACTGTGCCGGTACTAACAAATTCTATTATTTTATAAACTGTGCACTTTGTACATTTCTTTATATCTGCAATGTACCCTGCGGCTGCAAGCAGTTTCTCCTGATCGCTGCACGTCCGGTACTAGAATTGTTTTTCAGTATTCATTCCATTGACATCCCAAAATCCTACAAGTAGTTTTTGTAATTATAACGCTTGCAACCATCCTACCCAAACAAGCTTATGCAGACAGAATTAACTGAACTAACATAGGTGGCAATTTAATTTACGTCTACATAATTTATAATTTTCATTATGGTACGTCATGATATATGCAAAAATCGCCTTGTGCAAATTTTTTTGACCAGAGTTCTTTGCTGCATATACTTCACAACGGTATCAATGCAGACAAGCGTGACCACATGGTCGACTCACGAGTATGTGCAGTGTGCTGCGGTCAACACCCATGTGCTGGAAATGATGGCGCCACCACACAAAGCCATGCCGTCTCCGAGTACGGCTGCGTACCACGGGAACTCCCCCAGCGAAGCCTGCATGCCGTTGATGATGCGTGATGCAGGAGAGTCTGTGAAAGTAAGTTTTGGGCACTATTAGCCATGGACATGGTAAAGACAAGGGACACTCCAAGATTATTGTGGACTTCAAACTGCACGACTTAAGTCATGTTGAGAGTGGGTTGTAAACAATCGTCTTTCTTTACCTCCTCGCCATCTTTGTTTTCAAGGCCACTGAGAATTTTGTACGTGTAAGATAGTTCCATAATTTAAATGTCAGTGAAAAGGAGACAGCAAATACAGTTATTATTGTGAGACATCCTACTGCAAGATCCTGTTAATCAAGTCACTAGTGTAATGTATGAAATAGTTTTTTTTCCCATTGCTCACACTATGGCTAAAAGGTACTTTTTCATGGATGAGTGTGATAGTAAGGAGGCATATACTGCATATAGTCTATTTGCTGTTTCTTCACACTTTTTGATTTGAACCTTTGAAAAATCACCCCATGTACAACATGTTTAGTTGTTTATAAATATGCCAGGTATCACAAGCATTATNTTTGAACCTTTGAAAAATCACCCCATGTACAACATGTTTAGTTGTTTATAAATATGCCAGGTATCACAAGCATTATAAGTGTTAACACAAAAGTACCCTAGTTTTATTTAAATTAGATTTTTATTTATATTTTATCCATATCTTATAATATTTCATTTATAGTTAATATGAATAAAAGCAGTGAGGAAATAGGTGTGTAGGTAATGCCTAGCAATAAATAGTTCTTAAGCAAAATATTGTTACACTGAGTGCGCACAAATGTGGTGCATTGTTCCTCTCGTGTAATTTTCTAGACTCGGTTGAGCTTTGTTTGCACGGGGTGGGGTAACATCCTAGCAGTATAACTGTAGCAGGGCTTCGGGAAAGTGTGAAGTAACCGTGAATGGACTATAAGCCACATTAGAAATGTATAACCCATGTTTCATCGATGTTTAATGTTTTTGGTACTGTCTGGACGAGAAGCTAATTTTAGAACTGAAAGGAGGTTTTCCGCTTTTCTCCCAAGGGCTTGCTGGGCCTAACATTCGAGATAATATTCATGCTGGTTTTACAGACCAACACCCTTGTCCAAGTGATGGCACTTCGGGGCTAACATGCGAAATATTGATGGCCGCGTGGCCAGCCACAGAGAGAGAGAGATAGAGGGTGAGAAGGGGTCTCCACTCTGCCTATTGAATTTTCTCCCTCGTGCAAAGAATAAAACACCATGTCACCAGGGTCTACGCACTGTAATTTGCGCTGATATTTTTAACTGGAACAATAAAATGTGTTTCCATCAGTGCTACCTAAAAATTCTAATTTATCAATAGGTAACGTTTAATTTACAAATAGCATACCAGAAAACAAGGTTAAACCAATATTTATCTGTGAACTATTTCCTACTAGCCGTTGCCGACACATTGCTGCTCTCACTTTTTTAAATTAGTATTTAATACGAAATAAATATTATAAGTTATAGAAGACACTAAGTTAAAGTTTTATTTATTCAAGAATACAGTACTTTGAAGTTATTCTCAGTATTATATACTTGTGGTATACAAGGTAATGAACAAAACAGGTTGATGTGTTACGCCTAGGGTGTTTTTTCAAAAGTTTGTTTCAAAACATCCGATGAAACAGTGAATGGACTTAATATGCAAAATTATCACTGCTACGGGCTTGATTACTTTAGTCATGCATTAGCCAAGAGAAACCGTTCAATGACTAGGAAAGTCAATGTTTACAAATTTGTACACTAAACATTACACTCCCAATACAAAGTTATCATTCAAGATAGTAAAGATGTTGCAAAAATCTGTTTATATTTTTAATGAAATAGCAAAAGAATATAATTTTAATATATCAACGGGTAAAACTAAAACCATGGCATCTAAAGCAAACAAGTTATAAAGACCAAAATTGTATTAAATGGAACAATAATCGGACAAGTTCAATATTTTTAATATTTGGGATGTTATATTTCTTACCATAAAGAAATAGATCTAGACAAAAAGCTGGATACCTTCGAAAGATCTGCGGAACAATTCATAGACATTAAAAAACATAAGACAAGAAAAGACACAAGAGTAAAACTATTTATACTATTTAAGTGCCAGTTCTAACTTCTGGAAATGAAGTTAGAGTAATAACTGAAAAATATAAATAAAAAATTCAAGCAGCAGAAATGAAATTCATTAGATCAACATTAGGGGTCACTCTATTAGACAAGCGAAACAATACTGATTTACGGAAAGATCTCGAAGTAGAACCGTTGCTCGACAAGTTGGAGAAAAACAACAAGCAGCGGCATAAACATCCAAGAGGATACCGACGGAGAGAAAACGATATGTAGGAAGACCCCGAGCGAAATGGACTCCGGAACAGGCTGAAGATGACTATCTGTGGAAGAAGAAGGAAGAATACGTGCAATGTCAAGTCTTAGGACCATGTTTACTAATATGCTGCTAACTGAACTGGAAGCCACGCGTGTCATTGCATACTAAAGAGTATATGCAGCTACAGCCAATGATTGTTTATTTGGAAAGTGGTCTCTCTTCACCTTGAGCAGCCTATAGCCATGTGTACTGTACGAAACTGAACTCACGTCGCTGTTGATCAGCTTGAACAGGCGAGACTCCATGCTGCAGTTGAACCTCTCTCCGTTCCATGCGCAGCTCTGCTGCATCCTGCCAAAAACAGTATTGGTAATTCTGATATTTGTGCTAATGCTACACACACATTCTTTACTTGGTCTTTATGCTTTCACTATACATGAGGTACTCCAAAATTGCAGAATTTACTAACACTTATTCATGTTATGTTCTGCTTCATTCTAATTGACATGTACCCACAATTTCTGTCATATTTAGATATTGCGTAAAATAAACTAAATTAATTTGACTCAAAATGTACAGTTTGTAAAAATTCAATATTAATTTTTTTTTTTTTTTTACCTGGATAGAGACAAGTGCCAACAGTAAAACGTAGCTAAATGCAGCATACATTTTGGGTCTGCCTTGATGTTCTTACCACCTTCGTTATAATGACAATCTCGAGCAAAAATTGTGTAACAATTGCCTTTGCTATCTCTTTTTCGTCAGGAAGTAAATGTCTCATAAGTCATCATCACTTACGTGGGACATTGTACATGATAAAAATAATCTTATTGCAGGTGCTCTATCTGTTTCTGAAAAATATAAATTTAATTTTTATCTCATCAGGTTTTACTGATTGTTGTTTGTATTGTTTCCTTATCAGTGTAGAGAGTTGCCAGAATTATATTTTGGGTGCACATCATTCACCTCAATGCTAAACACCCTATTAAAAGTACAGTTTTTTGTTGAGGGTGTTTTATTATAATTTTTTTGACATGAAGTACAAATTATAAATTGAGACTGCTCGACTCCCACCTGGGTGAACCGGGTTGTATCCCAGGTCGGATCACTCCCGGATTTTCGCAAATGAAAATTGTGCCGGACGATGCCGCTGGTCGGCAGGTTTTCTCAGGGATCTCCCGTTTCCTCTACTTTCATTCTGGCACCACTCCATACTCACCTCATTTCACCCTCGTCGGCTCTCAAGACCTCGCTGTTAAGAGCCGCCCAGATGTCTCAGCTCAACCCAACCCTAGCATTCGTTATTAACGCGGCTGCCTAGCGCGGGACTGACCTAGTGAAAGGATAGGGTTTTACACATAAAATGGTGTTAGGTGTAGCTTGGCTACCTTATGCAATATTGCTTTCAAACAAAAAACACTTTGTCCATCTTTGCCTAAACCATTTCTGCAAAACGTTTTGGTAAAAATTTTTAATATCCTGAAAATTAGATAACATTTCTTAACAAAAACCCAAACTGAAACTTTTATTAATGTACTCGTATTTATTTTCTTGTAGTGCAGTTCTTCTCTTTAAGGGGCGTGTTGACTGTGTTCAGTTAGTCTATGATTAACACTGTTGGCTCTCAATTAATCCTGTGCCATACTTAAGTCACTAGAATTTCTGAAAGAAATCACAGCATATTTCATAATTGCTAAACGTTTACTTGCGTTAACATAAAAGTACGTTAGTGTTGGATACATTCACCTTTTTCTAATATCTAATCTATAAATTTTAATACTTCATATATAATTAACATGAATAAAAACAGGGACAAAATAAGTGTGTTGGTAATACCTTATGCAAAATACCATTACACTGAGTGCGCATGAATGCAGTGCATTGGCCCTTGGTGTAATATTCTGGACTGTGTTGAGCTTTGTTTGCATGAGGCGGAGGAATATCCTGGAAGTAGAACTTCAGCAAGGCTTCAGAAAAGTTGGAAGTAACCTTGAATGGACTATATAAACTACATGTTGTGGTGATAAGGGCAGACAGGCATTCTTATCATAGGAACCACATTATGGTCAATGTCAGTCCTCTTGACCATAGCAAGTCAAATGTCACAATAGAGATTTCTCTGCGATCACACTCACGCGCCTCAGCCTTCAGTGCAGAAATTTGCATATCTTAGCTGCATCATATTTCCTGACTACTTGAACAAAACTAAATAATCATTTTTTAGCCAGTCATTAGTGATCAACGTGTGACACTTATACTCTCAGCGCCTACACAGGAACGTGACCAGGAATGACCCAGAAGGTCACAGAGAGCGTGTCACCGCACACCGCACCAGTATTATACAGTCCGGAGGCGTCAATCATTTGTGCCATTTTTACTGTGTCGGAGATCCCCGAACCTGAGTGGGGACCATACATGCAAGTGTCTCACATACGGGTTATTCACATAAATTATCTTGTGTGAAAAGTTTCAGAGCGTTTTCATTTGTTCGGCCACTTCACTGCTGCGTCATTCTCTCCATTTTCATATAACTATAAAGACGTTAGGATGGCCTACAACAATCCTAGTATGGGAGCGAGAATGCATCGAGAGGGACTAAGACATCTCTCGTTAGCCTAAGCACGTGAAAATACAACCGACCTTCCAATACTGGTCCATCAGGGGAGGCCACGTATAAGGGCTGTCGAACGTACGCCCTACATCCGTGTGCTCTCCGAGCTGGCACCCCGGGAAGAAGTATCCTCTGCCTGGCAGACGCCTGTACCAGACACACGCAACACCAAATTTCCCTTGATGTACAAACCCGCAACACGTCAAAATATTGTAGCTAAGCAGCACTGTAATTATATAGTTCACTGGCTTGTACCAATCAGATCATCAGTCAGTTTGAATTTATGCTGGAGTATGAGACAGCAACTGAGCGGTTAGTCTACTCACCAAGGCAAACCGGGTTCAATTCTCGGCCGGGGCACCTTATATTTTCACAAATGAGGATCATGTTGGGCGATGCAGATGGTCTCCCGTTTCCCCCCACCCTTGCATTCCGGTGCTGCTGCATTCTCATCTCGCTTCATATCATCCATCCCACGGAAGGCATTGCAAACCATGATGCTATCATTCTGCCTAGTTGCCTTGGTCGCGACGTGGCCGCCATTTCTGTGTTGTGTCGTTAGTACCGACCAACCTGCGGATTGTTAACCTCCACACACACAGGGCTGCGGTGGTCGAGCGGTTAACACTGCTTGCCTCCCACCATGGTGAACTGGGTTCAATACCCAACCAAGTCACTCTGAATTTATGCAAGTGATTATCGTGCCGGATGATGCTGCGGCGGGTTTTCTCGGGGATCTTCTATTTTCCCCAACCTTGCATTCCGGCGCTGCGTCATTCTCACCCTCATCAGTTCTCAAGACCTCATTGTTAAGAGGCGCCCAAATCTCTCAACTCCGCACGGACAGACACCGACACACACTCAACGACACAATGAACCACATAGTTGACATAATGACACAAAATTACATTCCTTCCATAAATAAATTTTGGATTCTTATTAAGAACCCAAAATTTATTTCTGTATCAAAAGTCCTAAAATTATTTTAATGTTGGATACCGAAAAATAAAATAAAACTACGATTATGGTTAGTAAGAAAAAGTTTAACAAATTCTACCCCTGTACTCTAAATTTATTCAATCTATCATAGATTTTATTAAAGCAACTGCGAAATGAACAAAATGATGTGTGTATATGTAAAAGTATTCCGCTATTATATTNCACACTCAACGACACAATGAACCACATAGTTGACATAATGACACAAAATTACATTCCTTCCATAAATAAATTTTGGGTTCTTATTAAGAACCCAAAATTTATTTCTGTATCAAAAGTCCTAAAATTATTTTAATGTTGGATACCGAAAAATAAAATAAAACTACGATTATGGTTAGTAAGAAAAAGTTTAACAAATTCTACCCCTGTACTCTAAATTTATTCAATCTACNTACGATTATGGTTAGTAAGAAAAAGTTTAACAAATTCTACCCCTGTACTCTAAATTTATTCAATCTACCATAGATTTTATTAAAGCAACTGCGAAATGAACAAAATGATGTGTGTATATGTAAAAGTATTCCGCTATTATATTTGAAAAAAAAAGAAAACCTTTTGTGATACATAAATGTGAATATAAACCGTGGTTTTAAAGAAGACCTCTAAGATTAAAATAAGTTTATCAGACAAACATTGGAAGTGTTTTGTTTTTTTGCATTTTGATTAGGCAGCTCTTGTGATGTTGACACACTGATAACTGAATTAATGATCTTATCAAATTTTTTGGATAAAATAAACATTTTATCAGTTCACTGCGATTGTATGGGCTTCGTAAGCAAGAATAAGTACCATAGGAGTCAGATGTACATACTCTATGGAATATATTCTCGTCATAAGAGGTGACTAAAGCAAAGTGATTTTTTTTTTTTTAAGAGAGCTTTTAAAATATCTATAAAAAAATTTCTCTACCAGAGTTTATAAATGATCATAAAATATCCTTAAGAGCTAAAGCTTTATATATGCTTAAGGTTTGGCCCCACACAACATCAAATATTTTTGGTCATCTTTCTAGGAGATTGCCGCTGATAAGCGTTTCTCTCAGGATACACCGTTTCCAAAATAAAACCTGGCTGTTGTGTTGCATGGTGTTTGACATCCCATAATACAAACTGTTAGAAACTAGAAGCACGTATTGCTAACATGGTGCAACTGCATTTGATAATTATTTAAACTACTACGTAACAATGTAATTTTACACATATTGGCAGCATGATGAGGCAAATTTCAGACAATGATCGACACCGCATAAAAGCCAACAAGAGACTATACTCTATGCCCTGATCAATCCTAGTTTTATTATACTTTAGATTATTCCCAGGATGTGCTTAAAATGCTATCAAACAATTCTGTTTAAATTTAAGATTCTATAAATATGCCCTAAATTCAAATTTTACAACTGATAGAATGAAGCGAAAGGGGAGAGTAACCTTGGAAACATCAAGAATTGATAAAGGCCTAACAAAGAATTCTAAGTTGAAAAATCAATATGTTACAATTTATAAACTACAAACTTTAACATTCAAGCCATGAGAAATCAAATACTGCGCCGATACATAGAGAAACAAAATTTACTAGTGGCCTTAACGGGACGTAAACAGCCAGCAAAGAAAATACATTTCTCCNCCGATACATAGAGAAACAAAATTTACTAGTGGCCTTAACGGGACGTAAACAGCCAGCAAAGAAAATACATTTCTCCAGGTGGTCACAGAGTGAACGTGAGCAATGTGACATCTTAGACTACAGATGAGTTGTACCATAATCTAAGAAGCGCAAGATCCGCCTTCATAACTGCGCCCTTATTTCGGTTAACCCAATAAATTAAACCGATTGTCTTCTGCTCATGTAACCAACATTCGCCTACCTCAAACCAACACAACTGTCAAAGTCACATTGTTGGGATGAGAATCTTTATTTATTTTTCTATACACACTGGAAACACTTACATGTTTGTTATAAAAAAAATAAGATATGAAGCAAGCAAGAAAAATGAATTATAATCAATAATATGGCAGGGGGATCCACTGTTGATTATGAGGGTTCCCACCTTCCTTACTTTGCTTACCCGATTAAGGGGGAAACTGAAGAATTAACCCAGTGCCATAACTCTGTCAGTATGTTACTGAGGATCGTGCAGTCAATTGCCTTTNCAGATTAAGGGGGAAACTGAAGAATTAACCCAGTGCCATAACTCTGTCAGTATGTTACTGAGGATCGTGCAGTCAATGGCCTTTGGGTTCCTTGGGTCCTCTGTAGGTCTGATGTGGTTGTAGATAGAAATGTTACCATTAATACAATTTGCCTAGTGGTTTTCACTATAACGTTGGTGAGGTTGTGAGTCACGTCATGCGCTTTTACCTACACTTGCTGCAATTGGGTGCAGCGCCCTAAATACTCAAGAGGGAGTTAAAACAAATGAAACACTAGCATGGGCTCAATAAGTTTACTTGTTTCCATGATGTACATAAGCACTTATCCTATAATATACCAAACTTATGCAGACCCGGCACTCGTTAGGCCAGTAACCAGTACAGAGTAAAACGGCCTAAGCGATGCGCAATTAAGTGGAATACGCGTAACGCGTTAAGTCCTGGATATTTTCACAGGAGGCAAACGGTCGACCCAGCAGCACGAAAAAGATAAAAATGTTCCAGTATTGCATAACTTACTGCAGCAAAGTTTGAAGGTACCAAGGGGGTTTGCGTGGAGCGAGACTTCAGTGCTGCCAGCCGACCCTAGTACTGAAGCCAGACTGATCATCATGGTGTCGGCTTCCACTAAGGGTGTCTAAAGCCAGCATCAAAACAGTATGAAAAATACATTGAACACACTAACATCTAAACAAAATGGTACATATTGAAATTACATGGTAAAAAGACACTCTGGTGACATACCCACATTTAATTAACTGTTAATTAAGTTCGTGAATGTTAATCATGGGGCATGTCGGCGCACTAAAGATATGTATTAAATAATTTTGAGCCAGAGTAGGCAGTCTGCTGTTATGAATAAACACAAAATCATATTCATGCTGTAAAACAAATGAAATAATATAAATTGATAAAATAAGTGTTTTAAAAATGGCCATACCACTTCCAGTAGGCTTCGCTGATGGGCGAGTCCAAGTGTTTCAACCTGGGAGGGTTGGAACTGTCCATCCCTGAAAAGGGATGGACTATTTATTAAACGATTTATTTTAAATTGACTGGCTACATGGTTTGAAACACTTTTAATGACTTCAGGATTAATTTTCAAACAGGGTCACTGCACTTATGGTCATTTACCACACTTTCCCTGACCAGTAGGCCAAACGTCAAATCACTGGGGAAGAAAACGAGCGTCTCGGCGCAAGTAGCCTCTATATTCAATCCAATGGATGAAGCGCCTGACTACTATGGCATTCGGGGGGACACCATGTTGGAGAACTTGTTATTTATCCCCAAAAGTCACTTCTTGAGGTAAATAAAGCGAGACAATGACTTGAGTCATGTAGTATATGACGCTCTCTCCAGCACATTCTAGCGTGCTCGTGGCCAAGTGTTCGCCTCGTTCCGGTGTCGGCTACATGGTGTAAGTAACAGCGAAGATGCAAGTGGTTACGTAAGCACACAAATACACCTGGTTCACATCAAATAATAACAGATATGTACAGAAAGATTACAACAAACATTTTATCCTAATTTTCTATTATATGAACAAAATAATTTTACCAGTTTGAAACTAATATAAATGCTTTAAAATTGGTTATATGAAGTACAAACATGCCACAAAGTACTTGTTTACAAGAAAAGTGTTCTAAAGTAAAATGTTATCTACGTCGTTTATGATAGCAATGCTGTCAGAAATGCAGCCCTATGTTGGAACACGAAGTTACTACTGAGCACCTTGGGTGTGCACTTTCCACCATTTTCCCTTTGCATGTGAAGCGAGCAGTAGAAACTCGTGTTCCAAACATTTTCCCATAGAGATGAGGTGCTCTTCCCATAATTCACCAACGCCACACCAATACACTTTTCAAGTTATATGACCAGCAGTCAAAAAAAATTTCGTCGTAGTTAAAATAATTCAAACACTTTATTTTACTAATAAAATACGTATAACCCGTGTGGGTTACTATTCCCATATCGGGCGCCTCCCCAGGTGGCGGATAGGGGAAAGCTCACCAGATATGGTGGGTACCGGGGAAATAAAATACCCGGGGTGGACCAAAAATAGTGTAACGTCTGTTCCCACATTGGGCGGTTACGAAAAGCGTCTGTTCCCATATTGGGCGGCTTTATTTGATCCATCTAGAGATCAGATCCTAGATGTAATATCGAAGAGGACGAATGGCCTCTTCCCAAAAACATACATTCAACCAGCATGATGGGACAACCCAAGAAACTTACTACTCCAGGGAGTAACCAATCTCCAGCGACATCAAGTCGTTCAACTAGGCGTTCGGATTCTGGAGAGCCTAGAAATCATGCACAGGAAGAGTCGGAGCTTCCCAATACCTTCAACACCGGACGCACCACAACAAAAATTAGACCAAAAACCAACCACCTCATCGAAACAATCAACATCAACACCATGCTAAAGTTAGGCAAATTAAAACAGCTAACAGACACAATTAACAAACGTAACATCCTAATTCTCGCACTCCAAGAAACACGATACACAGACCAAAACGCGTTTGAATCCAACGGCNTCCCATATTGGGCGGCTTTATTTGATCCATCTAGAGATCAGATCCTAGATGTAATATCGAAGAGGACGAATGGCCTATTCCCAAAAACATACATTCAACCAGCATGATGGGACAACCCAAGAAACTTACTACTCCAGGGAGTAACCAATCTCCAGCGACATCAAGTCGTTCAACTAGGCGTTCGGATTCTGGAGAGCCTAGAAATCATGCACAGGAAGAGTCGGAGCTTCCCAATACCTTCAACACCGGACGCACCACAACAAAAATTAGACCAAAAACCAACCACCTCATCGGAACAATCAACATCAACACCATGCTAAAGTTAGGCAAATTAAAACAGCTAACAGACACAATGAACAAACGTAACATCCTAATTCTCGCACTCCAAGAAACACGATACACAGACCAAAACGCGTTTGAATCCAACGGCTACCGTATTTATAAAGGTAAACCAGCGACCAAATCAAAAAATGCCCCAACACTATTTGGCACGGCCTTCATGGTTAAAACCAACCTAACCAACTCGATCACAAACTTTACATCCCCATCCGAACTGATATCGACGCTCTCGTTCCGCTCAGGAAACAAAGGCTACACGATTATCAATGGACACGCACCAACAAACGCCCACAACGAAGACGATCCTGAAAAGACAGATCTTTTCTGGGAAACACTAGAAGAAACAGCTACCAAAATCCCTGAAAAGCACGTCAAAATTCTGGTAGGCGATTTCAACGCACAAATTGGAAAAGAAAAACAACACAGGGAAATAGTAGGACTCTACCCAGGACACAAAGAGACAAATCAAAACGGCAAACACCTCATCGCCTTTTGCAAGCAGTTCAACCTCAAACTCATGTCGACACACTTCAAAAAGGAAACGAGATACACCAAAACGTGGCGATCCCCTAACCACATACTTGGATCATACCAACTAGACCACGTCGCTATTTCAGAAAAAAATCAACGCGAAATTCTAAAAACAAGGGTCAGACGTGGAAATAACATCGATTCGGACCACTTTCTCACAGAAATCAAAACACGCTTCCAGCCCAACCGCCAAAAACGAACAGTGGCGAAACGTTCACCAAGAATCAGTACAGAACTCCTTCTGAAAAATCGAGAAGACTTCATCTCTAATATTAACGCAGACAACACACACGATTGGCAGACACTGAAATTGGAAATCCAAAATGCGACCAGGAAAATCGAACAACCCCCACGCAAACGAAAACACCGATGGTGGAATACGACATGCGACGAAGCCTTAGATGAGAGGCTAAGAACATGGAAGATCTGGAACCAAAAGAAATCACTAGAGAGCTGGACCAAATTCTCAACAACCAGAAAACAAACATCCAAAACAATCAGAAACGAAAAACGCAAGTACGACAGCAACCGCTTGACACAACTAGACGAGGACTACAACAAAAACAACACAAGAGAATTTTATAAAATATTTAGAGAAGAACTCACAGGCTACACACCACCATCGCTCCACTTCAAAAACACAGAAGGAAAAATAATCACAAATAACCTCGAAAACTGCAACATGCTCGCATCCTATTTCGAAAACCTACTAAACTGCGAGGAACCACAGGAGAGATTACAATTCTCCACACCGACACACCAATACCCACCATCACAACCGCCAACGCTGAAACAAGTCAAAAGTTACATCCAGTCACTCAAAAACAACAAAGCCCCAGGCGAAGACGGGATCACGGCAGAAATTTGGAAAACTACAAGAGGACAAACAGCAACAACAATCCACAAAATTATTGAAACCTGCTGGAACACAGGCAAAGTCCCAAACGACTGGAAACTCGCACTGATCCACCCAATCCACAAAAAAGGCAACAAGATGGACATCAACAACTACAGGGGAATCTCACTGCTAGCGGTTACCTACAAAATCCTATCCAAAGCCCTCCTAGAAAAACTAGAACAACAGGCGGAATCAACGATCGGCGAATACCAAGCCGGATTCAGGAAAGGCCGATCATGCCCTGAACAAATACACAACCTGAAATCGATCCTAAGGAACCGAACACTCAGAAACAAGAACACAGTCATCAGTTTTATCGATTTCACAAAAGCTTACGACTCCATCGATAGACACACGCTATTCCAAATACTAAAAGAACTGGGAATAGATGCAAACACAAGAGCTCTAATCGAACAGACGTTAACCGACACAACGTCCAGAGTTAAATTTCTGGGCGAGTTGTCGAAAGAATTTAAAATCAAAACAGGTGTCAGACAAGGCGACGGACTCTCCCCGATCCTATTCAACCTAGTCCTGGACAAAATCGTAAAAGAGTGGGAGAAAGAACTGAAACAACTCGGAATCCAGGGTCTGACCTTTGGGAGAGGCCAGAAGAAATTTGAGGTCAGATGCCTCGCTTTCGCAGACGACATTGCCATCCTATCAGAAAACACAACCGACGCCAAAGTCGCAATTGAAACACTCCACAAAATTGCCACAAAAACCGGTCTCCAAATCTCCTACAAGAAAACAGAATATATGGAACACAGACCAACAGGAAAACACATCATCACAGAATTCGGCAAAATCAAACGGGTCAATAAATTCAAGTACCTAGGCGAATGGATACAGACCAACGGTCTAGACAATGTTGCCATCACAAACCGAACACAAAAAATGGAGAACGCGTACAGAACCACTCAAGATCGCTATAACAAGAAGACGATCTCATGGCAAGCCAAAATCAGACACTATCAAACAGTAATTAGGCCACAAGCAACATACGGTGCAGAAACCTTGACATTAAAAAAGGTAGGACAACGAGAAGAACTCGAGAAAAAAGAGAGACGGATCCTCAGGAAAATTCTAGGCCCAAGAAGAACAGAAGACGGAACATACAGATGCAAAAGCAACAACGAACTTTATACCAAAGTAGAACCAATTACAGAGAACATTAGAAAAAAACGGCTAAAATTCTATGGCCACCTACAACGAATGGACAATTACAGACTAACCAAAAAGATTTTCGATCACAACAACAGTCTAAAAACACCCACCAATTGGCTACAAGAAGTCAGAAACGACCTAAAATCACTTTCAATTACAGAAGAAAACACGAGAGACCGTGAAACCTTCAGAAGATTGGTCGACACTGCAAAATTTGAACCCAAAATCAGAAGGAAAAACAACTACACCTTCACGGAGGAAAGAAAACAAAGACAGTCACAACTCATGAAGGAATATTGGGCAGCAAGAAAACTCAGCCAAAATGGTTCCAAGCGCTCTTAAATAGGGCAAATTCAAATTAAAAAAAAAAAATACTTATACAAATTAGAATACAAGACAGTTGCATTTAAAAATGTTAAAATCAGTAAATCAAAGGTTAAAAAAAAAAAAATTCGGGCTTTGTGCAGGGGAACTTTACGGCTTTTATATCTTATCATTTACCTTACTCTATGGTTATGTCATAATGGTGATTATTTTATCCTATTGTTTTGCTGCATATTGGCGTTTTTCTGTAACCGCCGTCGGTGACAATTGGGATTTTTTAATCTTGGCGTACGTGGTTTCGACGTCCTTTTGTGTGTTTTCCAGTTGAAATTCTGGTGAATTTAANGGGATTTTTTAATCTTGGCGTACGTGGTTTCGACGTCCTTTTGTGTGTTTTCCAGTTGAAATTCTGGTGAATTTAACGATTTATGACTTTTTTCAGCCTTGAGAAATTTGCTGCCGTGTTTGATTACGTTTTTCGTTGTTTTCGTCGTTTATTGTATTCGCAATTTAGATTTTCGCTGACTCTACGTATTAAATTTCAAAGCCAGATGCCTTTGCACGACATGGTCCGNTGTATTCGCAATTTAGATTTTCGCTGACTCTACGTATTAAATTTCAAAGCCAGATGCCTTTGCACGACATGGTCCGTATGCAGATAAGATCTATCGCCTCTATTACTACAAAAGAAGGGTAATCGTCGCGAGATGGCTTGTTTCGTTTACAGAGGACAATCTAGTCGACACTACCACTAGAAACGAAGGGAAATCGTTACTATAATGCTCGTTTTGTATGCTCAGTCACATTAAGTGTTAGTCCGTCCTGTTTTTTTAAGCGTAGATATCTAGTCGTCGAACGATCTCCCTACATTACCAAATTTTGGAGATTTTCTGCGAAAAAGCGGTAGCAGAGCACGCATTAGAATAAGATTTAAAATTTCAATTTGTATTGGAATGCATATTCTCACATCCATGTCAAGATAATTAATATATGGAACTGAAACACTACATATACGATTATATTTTAATTTTTTATACAGTTGCGTTTCTCAAAATTACTTGTAATTCCTACACAGCAGTACTCGTTACATTGGAGTCACTAGATACCATGAAATTATTAAATAAATTGTATTTATTACTCCAGAGTTTTATTTTTTTATTGCATATAAGTATAAATAATTTAAATGTATACATGATAATTTATACTAAATAGAAATGTCGACAAAATGTCTACATTAAAAAAAAGTTTCTTTAACATTAATCATATTATGCAAAGTCAATTATATTTTCCAAAGAATATTTTCAAAATCGCACCACAATTTCATAGAGGAATATCTATAATAATTAAGTATATACAAGGTCCGATGGAAGCCACAGCAATAAAANCGCACCACAATTTCATAGAGGAATATCTATAATAATTAAGTATATACAAGGTCCGATGGAAGCCACAGCAATAAAAGTTAATCGTAACTATACCCATGACCAAATAGCTGCTGCAAAATTTCCCATCTATTCAAACTTAAATGAACAATATTTAAATAAACAGTAAAAATAAAGAGTATCAATACTTATATAGCAATGAAAATAGACGGAAACAAAGTAGACATGCAGATAAAAATAATTATGTATTTTTTTCACCAACTAAACCCACCCACTTACCTGTCTACCTGACAATGGCAACTGGAAAGATAAATTAGACTTCTTCCTCACCAATATCCCCAATTCTATCTAAGAATCAGTAGTTTTAGACGAATTAGATGCTGCACACTTCCTAGTCTTTACATAATTAACCTTATATGCACATACAACAACTAACAAATACACAATAAAGCGACCAGTAACAGACAAGGAAGGCTTCCAAAAAGATTTAATAGAAAAATCTGAAACCCTACCAGAATTAAACTAGGACTTATAACTTAATGTGCGGACAAAACTCTTTGCAGTCACAGTAATGGAAGCGATAAATAAAAACACTAAATACATGGATAAAAGGCAATACACAAGAGTAAATTACCCTGAAGTAGATAGTTTAATAGCCCTAAAAAGTAAAGTACGGAATAATTTTCAGAAAACACGAAATCCCATAGTTAAAACAGAATACAACAGGCTTAAAAGACAAGTAAACAGTAAACTTGAAGAACCGAAAATTAAAAATTGGAGCGAGGAGACAAAAAACGCAGCTCACAATCCAATTAACAGGGAAAAGTAAAAAATTAATTACCCCAGCAATAGAAACGCCCCAAGGGTATGTATACTGGAAGGGATATATAGCAAACATAATAGTCAACAGCCTAGAGAAACAAATTCGCCCCCCCCACCCCTCTTCGAGTAAAGATGTACAAGTTAGAAAATTCACTCATTAGGTAAATAATGACATAAACTAACGTTGCCGGAGCGGTCGGAGATAGTAATGCGGACTTTGTCCGGCAACTTTGTTAAGAAAAGTCAGAATATCACACACTATTCCTATTTCGAATATAATTGGCGCCAACTCACTGGGGGGCACGAAGTCACAGTTCTCAGGATCGTGGGCCGGACGACCACATGGCTGAAGCTCCTGACACATACTGTACCAATGTACAGGCAAACTTAATATATTGCTGGGGTATTCAGGCTGCCCAGCACGCCGTAGTACCTATTACCTTTTACCTTATAAATGATGGATGCCTCCTTGAGCCTTCTATGACTTCCTGGATAGGGCCAGGACCCGAAATAAAAAACTAAATAACAACTCACAAGTTTCGGTTAACTCAAGTAAATTATATTGCCAAATAGTGTAGACAGTTATATGTATGCAAAGCAAATTAAAGCGGACCTGACTCACAAGATCTGCCAGCGGCCGTTACTGTACAAAAAAGCCAAGAATGGCGAGAAAACTTACAATAGTAATTAAAACTCCAGGGTCAGTAAATTAAGCTGATGGAGGGATGCTGCGAACACGGGGCAGACTGTTGGTAAACTAAATAAAAGTTACAGTTTATTATGTTAACCTATTGCAGTTAAGTGTTCAGAATACAGTATTGAAGTCCCCCGTGATGCGATGCACGTGTAACACTTAAAACCATCGGAATGAGACTGTATGAGCTGGCGCAGGCGAGCGGCATCCTTGCTGAGAGCTGGCGCCACTCCGCGAGGTAATTTAATTAACTGACCTCTTTTACATAGAACTTGAAACAAATATATTGTATATACATAAAACACTAAAAAGTTTTGATCAAGTTTTCTTAATCCTGTAGAGAGTTCTTAATTAAGCACTAATTTAAATACAAAACATGATTNAAAAAGTTTTGATCAAGTTTTCTTAATCCTGTAGAGAGTTCTTAATTAAGCACTAATTTAAATACAAAACATGATTATATTGTACCTTGCAGAATATGTGTGAAATTTAAGTGTGTTAAGTTTTGGGGCATTCTACGACCAGAACGGTCTGGTTGAAAGAAAGACTAATTATTTGCCACGTCACGAATTGGCTTAATTAGCCACACAATTGCACACTGAAAATGATATAGAAGACATAAAATACCCTAGATTTGCTTCTCTACACCTCATTAAAAATGCATGTTGCATGCATTTATTCTGCGATTACTTCGCAATCCCCTAAGGACAAATTTCACGAAAATTTGCCAGGTGGCAATAAATTCTCATGCTATTTACTACACATTATAAATCTTTATTTATATCCTTATTACACAGCTCTCTCTAGGGACACCACAGGCCCTCGGTTGGATCACTCTGTATCGGTTCATGACCCATTCCCAAGTGAATAATGTGGACATGCATCGGGACGCATATAGTGCGTGTCCCGCAGGCCGCGGTGGTGCAGCGAATGTGGGCCGATGACGTGATGACAGTGGCCGTGCCAGACCGCGCAGGATTAGTCCACGTCACTAGGATACCTTGATAGGTCGCAGCCAGGAGGAGGGCTGCAGCAGCAAAAATCGTGTTTGCACCTTTGCTTTAGTTTTGCACTCGGCAGCTGTTTCCTACTCTGAACGATTTCCCCCACCTTCGGGCACAGCTTGGAGGTGGCTAGGTGATAACTTTGGTAATTACACACTGCGGGTTGGGATTCGATTTGGTTCTTTCATCCAGAGTGTGTGGACCAGAGCCATGGGGGCCAACAACAGGCAGATTGCGGAAGTTTTTGGTGAAGTCAAATGTATTGCAGTTCTTACATTGAGCTACATAGGACAGCCGCTTGTGGAAGGGGCGGGAGTGAACCACTGCCATATATATCTGGGCTTTCTCCCGTTAGTGGGCGCAAGGTGTCAAAAGGTGAAGCTGTCACACAGAAAAGTCGCAACAGAACCAGCCATATGTTTGTTGTATTTGATGGGTCCTGCCTCCTGGTGTGAAACTGGTACACATCAAGTATTGTGTAGCCTCGCTCCGAAAGCTCTTGTCCGATTGTTTCTTTGTTTGTGTTAGAGATGGAGCGCAGCGGTGTTTTGTGGGAGGAACGCCTGAATGACTGGGAGCAATTTTTGAGTATCGGACATCCTTCAGNATGGAGCGCAGCGGTGTTTTGTGGGAGGAACGCCTGAATGACTGGGAGCAATTTTTGAGTATCGGACATCCTTCAGGGCATCATTCCGGTTTGAAACCAGTACACCGGACTGCACTTCCAAGCGCGTCGTTGCTTCACCCATAGACTTAAGATGAGGTAGACCGCTTATTAGTCTTCTCCTCATGTACCTAACATTGAACTACCCCAAAAGAACACAATTGTCAAAGTTTCATTGTCATCAATAATGAACATATTTGTTTATATCATAATTTTCAAATTATAAGAACTATCAAATTAATAAAATAGTTTTACCAATTTGAATTTAATCAAACTGCATTACACATTGTATAGAAAATTATTTTAAAAATCTTAAAACACTTGTTTACTAAGCACTATTCTAACCTCAAATCTAATAAAAAGCCATTTTTGCTAGTTATATTGGCAAAAAAGCAGTTCAATGTTGGGACACGGAGATTGGTTGCGCGCAGGCAGCGATTCGGTCTCCCTTGTCTTTAGTGTATGACTTCGCCAGTGAAAAGTAGGGGTTGTGTACCTGGTACAGGGTATCATGCAGACATCTATCAGATAGAAGTTTTATCGTATACATGTGGTGCTGAGTATGGTTGTTATCAATGACTTGTTTTGAGTTGGTGTATTATGTAATATTTTATAGTGAAATAAAGTATGGAGAAGAACAAAATCTTAAAAAAAGACTTAATTTGTTCGAAGATATCAGAGAGAGCATAATAACCATGCTATATGTAAATCGTGTAAACGAAAACGTAGTTATAAATTATCTTGTTTTAAAAAGTACATTACTTAATCGTGCCTCTCCAAATCTAAATCAATATATTGGGNATGGAGCGCAGCGGTGTTTTGTGGGAGGAACGCCTGAATGACTGGGAGCAATTTTTGAGTATCGGACATCCTTCAGAGCATCATTCCGGTTTGAAACCAGTACACCGGACTGCACTTCCAAGCGCGTCGTTGCTTCACCCATAGACTTAAGATGAGGTAGACCACTTATTAGTCTTCTCCTCATGTACCTAACATTGAACTACCCCAAAAGAACACAATTGTCAAAGTTTCATTGTCATCAATAATGAACATATTTGTTTATATCATAATTTTTNAATGAACATATTTGTTTATATCATAATTTTCAAATTATAAGAACTATCAAATTAATAAAATAGTTTTACCAATTTGAATTTAATCAAACTGCATTACACATTGTATAGAAAATTATTTTAAAAATCTTAAAACACTTGTTTACTAAGCACTATTCTAACCTCAAATCTAATAAAAAGCCATTTTTGCTAGTTATATTGGCAAAAAAGCAGTTCAATGTTGGGACACGGAGATTGGTTGCGCGCAGGCAGCGATTCGGTCTCCCTTGTCTTTAGTGTATGACTTCGCCAGTGAAAAGTAGGGGTTGTGTACCTGGTACAGGGTATCATGCAGACATCTATCAGATAGAAGTTTTATCGTATACATGTGGTGCTGAGTATGGATGTTATCAATGACTTGTTTTGAGTTGGTGTATTATGTAATATTTTATAGTGAAATAAAGTATGGAGAAGAACAAAATCTTAAAAAAACACTTAATTTGTTCGAAGATATCAGAGAGAGCATAATAAACATGCTATATGTAAATCGTGTAAACGAAAATGTAGTTATAAATTATCTTGTTTTAAAAAGTACATTACTTAATCGTGCCTCTCCAAATCTAAATCAATATATTGGGNCGTAGTTATAAATTATCTTGTTTTAAAAAGTACATTACTTAATCGTGCCTCTCCAAATCTAAATCAATATATTGGGTTTCATCTTAACTGCACATTTTAAATACAGTTAGAAGTTTATTGCATCAGAATTACATGGAACATAAGCAACATACTGGTGGTGAATGTTAAACTGAAAATATAATGTATCTGATACTCATTTACAGTACTTGATACAAGTTGACATGGTCGAGGTGTCCCAGAGCTTGTTGAGTGTAGAATTGCACAGTGCCACAACACAGTAGAGAGGTATTGATGTGGGTCGTTCGATCGACAGCCCAGGGAGCCCTCTGTCAGTCTGCAGATGATATTGTCATTTACTTACTGTTACACTATTTACACCTTATGACTAGACTGTAGGCCATATCGTATGCCTGAAATATACTAGAAAATTGTGGGTGGTACTACAAGGGATGTACTGTNTGACTAGACTGTAGGCCATATCGTATGCCTGAAATATACTAGAAAATTGTGGGTGGTACTACAAGGGATGTACTGTGGTATGTGTCCCGGATGGAAATAAATCGACACACATTGAACTTTGTAAAGTTGTTTAATCACTGTGCTTTATTACATGTGAATAATGAAAGAATACGGACCCAGCATGTAAGGTCTGTCGGTGACCTTAGAGTGAAAATGAGTGTGGGGTTATGTGGATATACGGGGTGGCGTTAAGCTCTGGCGAAAGTGCAGGTTGTTATACCCTTAGAACAGCAAAGAAAGAAAACAAATATTCCGGTTAATTAAGTAACTCGTGCAGTGATGTGACAACAGCTTAGCTGATGTTACAGAGGGGGCTCACGGAGCGGGCGACCAACGCCGCCATTCTGGCCCGAGTGCTGAGTCGAACTGGCATAGTGACATTGGCTTCCGTCACTTGTGACGAGAACCGACGTCAAATGCTGAATGGAAAACATGACTTGAAGACTATGTGAGATTATTGCAGTGGTGAAAAATTATATAAAAATTAAATGAAACACATTGATGACCCCCCCTTCCCAAATTGATTAACAAATGTCTGTTAAGGGTGATGATGTGAAGTTGACGGGGAGTGTCACAGCACTAAATAACATGCTACTATACTGGAGGCCGTTTTAACAATCTCCTTGTATAAAAACATAATTACTCTTTAATAAATAAACATTAAATACACTGTTATGCTTTCTTGTAAAAAGTGTCCGTATTACATTTCCTGTGACTTTTTTGTATGGTAATTATTAAGTCTCGGGGCTTTTCTGAAAAACACAAAAAATTTCCAAATTATGATATATTTCTACTCTACTAATCATATAGAACACGAATATACCAGGGGCGTGGCTTTAAAATAAGTAAAACATATTTTAAAAAATTGAAAAAAATTGCGAAATTACTGTTTAGCCAGTTTGTTTACGTTTCTGAACGAAACGTCGTAGACCAACAAAAGTTGCATTAATGGGTTCTGCACAGTTTACCTTTTTCACATTCAAGAGGACGTAATGTTAAAACAAGTAGAACATATTTTTAAAAAGTGCGAAATTTGTTTGTTTACGTATATTTTCGTCTACCGCCATTAATAATTGCTGCGCATTGCTAATTCCACGCTACCTACTGGCCACGGATGTAATTTGCATCTTAAAGGTAAATTTTTAACCTGGTCAGTCACCATCGCGCCTTTGTGGGTATGATTCTTGTCGTCCTGATCCGACGGAATTAAAAACCGAGAAAGCAACAACGAATGCTTATGTGCATTATATTTTACTGTAAATGATTATTTCATTGTGTTATANTATATTTCTACTCTACTAATCATATAGAACACGAATATACCAGGGGCGTGGCTTTAAAATAAGTAAAACATATTTTTAAAAATTGAAAAAAATTGCGAAATTACTGTTTAGCCAGTTTGTTTACGTTTCTGAACGAAACGTCGTAGACCAACAAAAGTTGCATTAATGGGTTCTGCACAGTTTACCTTGTTCACATTCAAGAGGACGTAATGTTAAAACAAGTAGAACATATTTTTAAAAAGTGCGAAATTTGTTTGTTTACGTATATTTTCGTCTACCGCCATTAATAATTGCTGCGCATTGCTATNGAACATATTTTTAAAAAGTGCGAAATTTGTTTGTTTACGTATATTTTCGTCTACCGCCATTAATAATTGCTGCGCATTGCTAATTCCACGCTACCTACTGGCCACGGATGTAATTTGCATCTTAAAGGTAAATTTTTAACCTGGTAAGTCACCATCGCGCCTTTGTGGGTATGATTCTTGTCGTCCTGATCCGACGGAACTAAAAACCGAGAAAGCAACAACGAATGCTTATGTGCATTATATTTTACTGTAAATGATTATTTCATTGTGTTATANCTAAAAACCGAGAAAGCAACAACGAATGCTTATGTGCATTATATTTTACTGTAAATGATTATTTCATTGTGTTATATTCGACTGAAAACTAGTGATTCAGTGTGTTATATTTGTGTATGCGCCTGATTTGTGGAACACAGTGTTCCGACGAGTGAGTTAAATTTGATTTGGCAGTTTACAGAGGAAGTATATCCAATGAGTAAATTGATATTATTTTGGTGTGTTTTACGGTTCCTTTAAACCCCTAAAATCCTAAATTCGTAGTTTATTGTAAAACCCTACAATCCTATGTTAGTGTAAAACCCTACAATCCTAGGTTAGTGTGAAACCCTAAAATCGTACGTTAGTTTACAACCTTACAATCGTAAGTTAGTGTAAAACCCTAAAATCGTAGGTTAGTTTAAAACACTACAATCCTAGGTTTTTTTTTAAAACTATACAATCCTAGTTTAATTTAAAAATGTAAAATAGTGATTCACCCATTGTGGGGTTAGGTTAGGTGGGCACATATTAAGAAATTAGTCTGACGTTCATGCCCCTAGGATATTCGTGTTCTGCATCATTAGCAGAGTATAAATATACCATTTTCCGGGATTTTGTTTTTCAGAAAAGCCCCTAAACTTAATAATTACTGTTTGTATTTCACTGGTTATAGTGTTGCCAGGTGGTTGTCTCCTGGAGGGTTGGACGAGACCACCTGGGCAAAGGGTCGTGGGTTGCCTTGCTTGACTGCTCTTAATACATTAAAACACACCCCTGACTGTAACTGTGAATGAGGCCACATTGCTTGATGTATTTGGAAAAATGCTGCACACTACTGATTAAACTTGGGGCACTTANTAACTGTGAATGAGGCCACATTGCTTGATGTATTTGGAAAAATGCTGCACACTACTGATTAAACTTGGGGCACTTAGCTCTTCAGCTTGTGCCTACAGGCCAGGCCCACACCATTTGGTGGTGCGTCACGTCGTATATCTCGGCGCGAACGCTACGACCGAACGACCAATTGCCTGTGCTCCCAATGGCTGTGGCTTTGGGGTAAACACCAATTCGGATAGTCTTCTTATTTATTACAAGAGTTCCCTCTTGTAATATTTACGTAGGGCGGTCTCTTGAGTTAGGTGATCTTTTGTGGCAAGATGGGTTTCGTTCTTGTGAACCTGCACTACGCATCTCTAGGCCTGATGTGGATGGTGCGTTCTGGTGTAACTGGTGTAGTGGATGTGGCTGCGGCGGTCACAGTGCGGTCAAGGAGCTTGTGGACGCGTGGTTCATGTCATAGTGTGTATCATATACAAAGTAGGAGGTTGTTTATCTGTGATCTATCTTTTGAGCAATGTTGGTACGCAATATAGTGACTAACGAATTGCTGTTGATCATCTGATCTATGCTAGTAATAGAACAGCGTTATTATTGGTGCTTCATTTCTAAGCGTTTCTGTACTTGCGTTCTGTGCATTCGGCACTTAGTTGTGGATGGGTTGTTATCAGCGGTTATTTATTGTTAAACTTTGTGGAATGAACGTGTAAATGTTATACATATTGCATTATGCGAGACAGCTAAGGTAAACTTTGTCTGCAAGAAAGGACACTGATGTTTCTGTTCAAGAAATACCTTTTGAATGTCAAATTCAGAATTGTTCTGGGAACTTCAATCTACTCACATGGCAATTTTGATTTTAGTAGGATACTTACACATCTACTTGATATTATTTTGAATTATTAAATCATTTAAGTACTAGCTGAGTACATGGAGAGAGAGAGTTAATGTCATCAGACTACAGATGTTAGCTCTTTTTAGACAGACAGTAAATTTGATTTGTTATTTCCAGCAGGTATTTTATTTTGGACAACAAATTGTGTAACTACATTTTACTAGCCCTGCCCTCGAACGTAATAATTTGGGTTAAGGCGACTTTTCATTTTATAGCTTTTGTAAATATTTTTATTTAATTGTGCTGTTTATTTATGCTTTAACTGTCAGCATATAATACTATTTTGTCTGTGTAGATTGCTGTATTAGCATAGAAGTCTTAGTTGGAAAGTATTTAATTTTGTTGGCTTTGCACCCATTGCACAGTTCAGGTCTTTTTCCCAATAATTGCTTTGCCAAAAAATATTTAAATTCGTACAGCATCTGTTAATTATTAGATAGGCCTACTACTGGCATTGTCCTAAAAGACTACAGAAATAAATTGCTGTGTACAGCCAGTTCAGTTAACTATCGTCATGACTTGCACTGCTCCTCACTGATAAGTGAAACTACACATTGTTGGCTCACTATCCCTGAAACACACTAACTTGCACTCTCCNTAACTGTGAATGAGGCCACATTGCTTGATGTATTTGGAAAAATGCTGCACACTACTGATTAAACTTGGGGCACTTAACTCTTCAGCTTGTGCCTACAGGCCAGGCCCACACCATTTGGTGGTGCGTCACGTCGTATATCTCGGCGCGAACGCTACGACCTAACGACCAATTGCCTGTGCTCCCAATGGCTGTGGCTTTGGGGTAAACACCAATTCGGATCGTCTANTATCTCGGCGCGAACGCTACGACCTAACGACCAATTGCCTGTGCTCCCAATGGCTGTGGCTTTGGGGTAAACACCAATTCGGATCGTCTACTTATTTATTACAAGAGTTCCCTCTTGTAATATTTACGTAGGGCGGTCTCTTGAGTTAGGTGATCTTTTGTGGCAAGATGGGTTTCGTTCTTGTGAACCTGCACTACGCATCTCTAGGCCTGATGTGGATGGTGAGGTCTGGTGTAACTGGTGTAGTGGATGTGGCTGCGGCGGTCACAGTGCGCTCAAGGAGCTTGTGGACGCGTGGTTCATGTCATAGTGTGTATCATATACAAAGTAGGAGGTCGTTTATCTGTGATCTATCTTTTGAGCAATGTTGGTACGCAATATAGTGACTAACGAATTGCTGTTGATCATGTGATCTATGCTAGTAATAGAACAGCGATATTATTGGTGCTTCATTTCTAGGCGTTTCTGTACTTGCGTTCTGTGCATTCGGCACTTAGTTGTGGATGGGTTGTTATCAGCGGTTATTTATTGTTAAACTTTGTGGAATGAACGTGTAAATGTTATACATATTGCATTATGCGAGACAGCTAAGGTAAACTTTGTCTGCAAGAAAGGACACTGATGTTTCTGTTCAAGAAATACCTTTTGAATGTCAAATTCAGAATTGTTCTGGGAACTTCAATCTACTCACATGGCAATTTTGATTTTAGTAGGATACTTACACATCTACTTGATATTATTTTGAATTATTAAATCATTTAAGTACTAGCTGAGTACATGGAGAGAGAGAGTTAATGTCATCAGACTACAGATGTTAGCTCTTTTTAGACAGACAGTAAATTTGATTTGTTATTTCCAGCAGGTATTTTATTTTGGACAACAAATTGTGTAACTACATTTTACTAGCCCTGCCCTCGAACGTAATAATTTGGGTTAAGGCGACTTTTCATTTTATAGCTTTTGTAAATATTTTTATTTAATTGTGCTGTTTATTTATGCTTTAACTGTCAGCATATAATACTATTTTGTCTGTGTAGATTGCTGTATTAGCATAGAAGTCTTAGTTGGAAAGTATTTAATTTTGTTGGCATTGCACCCATTGCACAGTTCAGGTCTTTTTCCCAATAATTGCTCTGCCAAAAAATATTTAAATTCGTACAGCATCTGTTAATTATTAGATAGGCCTACTACTGGCATTGTCCTAAAAGACTACAGAAATAAATTGCTGTGTACAGCCAGTTCAGTTAACTATCGTCATGACTTTCACTGCTCCTCACTGATAAGTGAAACTACACATTGTTGGCTCACTATCCCTGAAACACACTAACTTGCACTCTCCATTCGCATATCACAAGTCAGAACATACCACTAGCACGCACTCTACTCACCGTCAGACTCCACACTCCAGCATTCACATCTGTCCTGATAGTACAGTTTGTTGGTAAGCAGCATAATTAATGCTGATGTTTCGTTGCACTTTTGTTCACTACAGTTAAATTGTACATAAAGAAACATGGTGGTTAATCTAAATGGCAGCATTCTACACCTGCAGCTATTTTGGCATTAACATCTAAATCAAAAGAAAGATTATACAAAGCACCAGTAAAATTTTAACATGGAAAGCTTTACAAAAGCCAAAAGTTCTGTTTCTTGCTGATCTGACCACCTTAGAAAAGCTCTTACACTTCATAATTACCACTATGAAAAACAGTTGATGCGCACAACTATTTTGCGGGTGGATACAACTCCTTGGCAACAAACAGTTAAATTATGCGTATTTTTGCATTTATTGGTGAACAGCTGGTAAAATATAAACTCTGCCATTGCTGCTACTTTCCAGTTCAACAAACATTCAAATGATTAAATACCTAAATCTAAAAAGGATTTAAAAATGATGTTGTGAGATGCCAGGGGCTTATCTGAGTTTGCAAGGGATGGCGATCTTAATAAAATAAAATTACTCTCTGTAATTTTTAATTTATTTACACAGCTATTATTTACAACATTAAACTACCCATCTGCGCTATTACTTTTGTATTTTCAGTGACCACAATATTTAATATATCTCAGTTCTAGTTAAAGTCCTTGTCATCGTCTCTATATAGGTTACATTCACTTAAGCCACAGTCATTATTTACACATGTTTAATCTGTCTATCGCAGTCATTCCAAATTTCTGTCACTCGACGCACACAGTTCAATATTCTCGCCTGGTAGTCTCCCTCTGCACTGTACCGGTGCCTGCAGTCCGCAGACTTCCCTCCTGCCGTCACCAGTCTGTTCGCTGTCTTTGCGCACCTGACTCTTAAGGACTCACAATCCAGACTCCTGGCTCGGAGGCCCATTGCAGCTTCAATATATTGATTGGTCTTAACCAGGTTTGCAGCATCCTGAGTAACACCGAGAGCGATGAGCAGAAGGTTCTTGCAACTATATCCCCAGNATTGGTCTTAACCAGGTTTGCAGCATCCTGAGTAACACCGAGAGCGATGAGCAGAAGGTTCTTGCAACTATATCCCCAGCAACTCAGTCCGCTCAAGGCTGGGAGTTCACGAGCCCCGGTAGCCTTATCTAGCATGCACGGCGGCTTGCCTTTGTAAACCGCGACACACTCCTTGGGTTACCACTCTGCTCTTGATACACTGCTTCGCATGCTCAAGTAGGACGACGGGAGGGAAACCATGCCGAGAAGCGACGTGTAACAATAAGTAAACAACGTGCTCCTACCATCCCTGTGGGCTAATTTCACTGTGAACAATCTTCCTGCACGTATACCCCTTTTAATGTTTATTTTCATGAGTTTTCTAGGCCCTGGCATAATCAACTCTTTATTTGTGATTATTGTTCATTAGATGATGTGGTATTCAAGGAGTGAAATAATAGTATTACAGTGACATTTTGTAAATAGCACACTCTCACTGAAAAGAAATTGGAGTTGTGCATTTATGCCATCTGGGCTATCGCTAAATACAGTTTCTCTTAAAAGCCTACAAAACGTACATATTTTACGTGTCAANCATTTATGCCATCTGGGCTATCGCTAAATACAGTTTCTCTTAAAAGCCTACAAAACGTACATATTTTACGTGTCAATTTTAGTAAAAAGTTAAAGTAATTAGCTAATGTTTAATTCACATGTTTGAAGCAGGAGTCATGCTATGTTAGATACTTCTAATATGCGAACCAAAATCCAAACTGTCATGTCAGAAAGCCAAAATTTCCTTTGAATTCTATATAATTCTATAATTTATTGGGTGACTTGCTAGCAAATTAATCCTTGAATAGAAGCAGTTTGTTGCATCTCCAATTTTTCAACAGGTACAGATCTTAAAAAGATAGGCGGCAGTGTCACATTTGTCTTATCATTTTCAAATACACCAATATAATTACGGCTCCATTCCATTACGGAAAATGAAAGGAAGGCGTATTTGGCTGTCGAATTGTGTTTTATTGCTGTGATTAATGTAAAGTGTGTGGTCTGGCATAACAATTATGATTTTTCAGGATTCTGATTTTCATGAGTTTTGTCTTACTCAAGAATTTCTTGTATAAGTTCGGGAGAAAGTTTGTCATCTTACATGGATATTACATGCATCTTGCAGACTGTCTGTTGTGCTTAGGGAGAGTTTGGGGTTTCTTGGGGGAAAAAAAGTGTGCAATTAATCCTCTCATATGCATAGCGTACAGCACATACTTTTTGATACAGAACATATGCCTTTAAAGCAGCCATTTTTGCATTGTACGTGTTTAGTGGCATTAGTGTGTGTGTTTTGTTTACACTTAATGAAAAGCACATTTTTGCAGGTGATGGCACTGAAGATATTTTTAGCAGCATTTGTAAAACAATGGAAAACATTTATGTATTTGTGACACTTGTTTTGGGCGTGTGCTACGGGGAGACACTGCTGCAATCAATATCGGGAGAAGTAGGTCAAGAGAATTACACGTATTACGTGTTGACGTACGAAGGCCCGATAACGTTACGTTTATATACAATGTGAGTATCGTCGTTAGTCGTGGTCACTTGCATAGGCTGCATTTGCCTTTTGTAGGTAACTTTGTGCTACGAGAGAGATTTACCAAGATGTTGTCGGGTTATCTGTTGTAGATCCGGTGATGCCGATTTGTACGTTTCCCAAATAACGAAGAAGCCCACTTTTGAGCCAGAGACGTACTGTCTGCAGTCTGCGACTTGTGGTCTCGACGTGATAACTATACCAAAAAGGTTGGTTCAACAGCTTTTATTTTTTAAATTGTTCATGTGAGAGTGAATGTCTTCGGGCATGAAATGTTTCTTGAATGCTTTTTTGTCTTTAGACATCACTACAACATATCTGACCATTTTTTAACCACATGTTTTCTATCAAACTTACACAGCTGATAGATTTTAAAGTTCATAGTCATTGATTAAAGAAGGTGCAAGCAAAACTCCAAGTAACATGCTACATGCTTCCTTGTATTATATATTTTTACACTGCCATAAATGTGTGTGTAAATACGGTATGGGGCAGCGTTAAGCAAATTATGTATGTGTTCCTAACATCAACAGTTTCGCACATCTTCTGGATCCAAAACCATATACTGCAGATAAGGCAGGCTGACTGTATTCTCATATAACATAGTGAAGTGAAACTCGCTAAAGTATGTTTGCTACAGCGGTAATGCATTAATGTGCTGTGAAGAACAGTATTAAATACAATGAACGTAAATAAAAGCGAGTGAGCGAGTGAAGAGATTTGGTGCAGCTCTTAACATCGATGTCCGGAGAGTCGATGAGGGTGAAGTGAGGTGAGTATGGAGCAGTGCCAGAACGCAAGGGCGAGGGAAACTGGAGATCCCAGAGAAAACCCGCTGACCAGCTGGCATCGTCCGGCACAATTCCCACTTGCGAAAATCTGAAGTGAACCAGCTGGGAATGAACCCGGTTCGCTGTGGTTGGAGGCGAACGGTCCAACCGCTCAGCCATGAATATACTTGTTTAATAAAGCTGGTCCCTTTTGTTTCCCATTTGCNGCAGCTCTTAACATCGATGTCCGGAGAGTCGATGAGGGTGAAGTGAGGTGAGTATGGAGCAGTGCCAGAACGCAAGAGCGAGGGAAACTGGAGATCCCAGAGAAAACCCGCTGACCAGCTGGCATCGTCCGGCACAATTCCCACTTGCGAAAATCTGAAGTGAACCAGCTGGGAATGAACCCGGTTCGCCGTGGTGNCCGGCACAATTCCCACTTGCGAAAATCTGAAGTGAACCAGCTGGGAATGAACCCGGTTCGCCGTGGTGGGAGGCGAACGGTCCAACCGCTCAGCCATGAATATACTTGTTTAATAAAGCTGGTCCCTTTTGTTTCCCATTTGCTGTAACTATAGAATAATACGTTATAAAAATAATGATCATTGCTGAGATGGCAACGGTGCACTGACACTACGCTGCCTGCCAGGAAAAGAAGTTCCATCCCTACCCCTTCTGTTCATTCCACGTACCTTCGTGACACCCCATGCCTTGGGTGCAGGTTGCACAAACACAGAGGGGAAGATCAGTTACGCAGCACTGGAAGACAATGACCTACATCACAGTTCCACTGTCACTGTTGTATTCACCAACATTAAGGGGTATTTATAGCAAAGGACTGACTAAATAAAACTGCTCATGCTGAATGCTCTTTATTTAATTAACTTCCAGACAAATTTATGTTGTTGGGATGTTTCTTAGTGCTGATCCACTTTTTAGTTTTGTTTTATTTCTTGCAACTTCACAATAGGGGTTTCATACTTTTTAATTAGGGTCAAACTGACTCGCTTCACACTCATTTTGTTGAAATCACATGTCTATGTAAAATAAAAGACGTGGCGCGGATCGTCAGCAGTTGTTCACAGAATCGAGTCAAGCCTGTTGCATAATTGAAATGAAAACTACATATTGCATTGATCATCTGCAATCGTTCACAAAATCAAGTCAAAACCATTACCGAATCAAAATTTAAAAAATACTGCGCATTCATAAAATCAACCCCGAAAACGTAACTAAATCTCAGTCTAAAAAAACTAACCCTAATGAATATTGTCAACAATCAGTTATAACAACCAAGAGAAATCAAAAAAGCACACAAATCCAAGTTGTAATTAAAGAGAGATGGTGAGCAAGCGAGATCACAACGGCAAGACAAATGTGTGACGTGCAATAGCTGCGTTGCATGTGGAAACACCGAGGGCGTGGGTATTGGCTAGTGCTCACAGCCTGTGGATTATTTATTTTTAGATATGCACTGTTTCCAGTACAGTGCTCGCCAAGAAAACTGTACTTTGCAGCAGCAAAAAAAAAAAAAGAGCACAACAAACTTATTTTTCAACCGGATTCCTTCAATTTTTTTACTTTTTAATCTGAATTGTTTACTGTTCTTCAAAAATGGAACTTAAAAGCGAGATGCGTCTGCGAGGTTCTACTGTATTTACACATTTATGTGTGTGTACATATACCTCATTTGTTTTTATTATAGTTGTTTATAGACGTGAGTTGTAATATTGAAGGAGACATTGCGGCAATTTCAACAGCTTCATTTTAATTACAGTTTCCACCGCCCTGTCCGGATTGGTGTTTATGGACATCCGTCTCGTGAAGCGAGTTCTTACTTGTTGGAAGTATTCTCCATCGACGACAGTNTACTGTTCTTCAAAAATGGAACTTAAAAGCGAGATGCGTCTGCGAGGTTCTACTGTATTTACACATTTATGTGTGTCTACATATACCTCATTTGTTTTTATTATAGTTGTTTATAGACGTGAGTTGTAATATTGAAGGAGACATTGTGGCAATTTCAACAGCTTAATTTTAATTACAGTTTCCACCGCCCTGTTCGGATTGGTGTTTATGGACATCCGTCTCGTGAAGCGAGTTCTTACTTGTTGGAAGTATTCTCCATCGACGACAGTNTCGGATTGGTGTTTATGGACATCCGTCTCGTGAAGCGAGTTCTTACTTGTTGGAAGTATTCTCCATCGACGACAGTGAGGATACTTTTGGAGATTATTTCCCTGATGAGAAATTTATGAAAGAAAATGACAATAAGGTGTCTTCAGAACAAGTAGAGGCAGGTTGGCCTGCTTACGATGCTCCAGAGCACAGACGTAAAGAGGAAATTGGAGAAAAGGTAAGGAAATATTTTGTAACAAAAGGCACTGGCAAATTTAAATATACTATTAGGAATTATTTTCTATAACTATGAATAATAAATACATCTGTAGGAAAGTATGGATTTTGAGAAGTAGGAATGAGGTGGTTGTAATACGATGTTAATGGCTATTGTCTGTTATAAATTACCATAGTGTCGTACTGTTAACATTTGCTGATGGTGTAATCATAGGTCTGAAAGTACGTTGAAGCCTGCGTGCAGTTTAGTTGGCAGTTGAAAATTGCATTTTAGTTAAAAATGAATACTTGCAGTTTATTAGCAACTATGTGGCATGGCGTAAATGTTACTTAGCGCAGCGGCAGTACTCGTTAGTATAATCACATTGTAATAATTTTCTAATTTTTTAAAAATGATTTTTACAAAATCTTGATAGACACATTAATTCAGAATATAGACTGCAAATTTACTACTTTGGGCATATGGGTCTCATCTTAGAAAAAATATTGTAAAGAATTCAGAAGTGAAATCTGGTTTTAACCAAAATTGAACTGCTTGTTGGTAATTTTGGATCAAAATATTTTTGGTGTTCAGCGCTGAAAAAACTCAACGCCAAACTTTCAGAAATAATAGAATAGACAACCTAGATCAGTAACAGATATACGTTATGGCTGTTGCCTGGTTTGAAATCAGTGAGATTTGAGTATGGGGAAATACATGTTAAAAAAATTCTGTTTTTGAAGCCAATTTTGAAGATATAATCTTGAAACTAAAACCTAAATGGGAGAAATGATTCTCCCAAGCTTTGTATCTAGGCAAATATAACAAATTGTTTTTCATTAATTTTTAATTGTATTATTAATATTTGTGATNTCCCAAGCTTTGTATCTAGGCAAATATAACAAATTGTTTTTCATTAATTTTTAATTGTATTATTAATATTTGTGATCGTTCCAGGAAACATGCTATACGTTAGAGTTTTAATAGGCTTCGATAGCAAAGAAGTACAAACATTTTCTGCTCAAAAAAGTCTATGGTTGTATGTATACATCTTTAACAGCAACGCCGAGAATCCGAATTATATTTTGCAAATACATGGTGAAAGGGCAAATTTGGCAAGAGAGCCAACAGGATATTGCCGGGTAGACNTCCCAAGCTTTGTATCTAGGCAAATATAACAAATTGTTTTTCATTAATTTTTAATTGTATTATTAATATTTGTGATTGTTCCAGGAAACATGCTATACGTTAGAGTTTTAAAAGGCTTCGATAGCAAAGAAGTACAAACATTTTCTGCTCAAAAAAGTCTATGGTTGTATGTATACATCTTTAACAGCAACGCCGAGAAACCGAATTATATTTTGCAAATACATGGTGAAAGGGCAAATTTGGCAAGAGAGCCAACAGGATATTGCCGGGTAGACNTCAACCCTTCCCCCTCACCAGCCCAATTTTCCCAGTGTGTCGGTATGAGAGATCTCCCACCTGCCTCTCTTCTCCACAAAAAAAAAATTCCTGTACCGAGAATGAGATTTAGTGGGCTACAACGTGGCCTTCAATGTGTCTTTAGTGAACTATTTTTGCATATACGGCTGCCGTAGTAAAACTACACAATTATAAACCCCAACTTGATCTCGTCAACTTTATGTTCAATAGTTTTACCTTTACAAAAACAATGTTTTCTTTTGNAGAATGAGATTTAGTGGGCTACAACGTGGCCTTCAATGTGTCTTTAGTGAACTATTTTTGCATATACGGCTGCCGTAGTAAAACTACACAATTATAAACCCCAACTTGATCTCGTCAACTTTATGTTCAATAGTTTTACCTTTACAAAAACAATGTTTTCTTTTGAATGTCTGATTCCATAACTGGTTTCATTTTGCAAATTTACTACTATTTCAAGTTACTCTTCTACAAAAAAATTATCGCGCGGCACATTTTAGTCCGTACCATGTTGCGATTTATTTATCCTCTTATTAACAAAAAACTTGCCGTAATCATGGGGATAACAGCCATTTTCATTCTAAACACTGACTGGTTCATGAGAAGCTGGAAAATGTATTCGGAACAGTACGTATCTGTCAGGAGTAAGTTTCATACTCCACCACCAAATTCAAAACACACTTACACATCGAAACTGTAGTGGAACTGAAAATGATCAGAACTCTCGCCACACAAATCATCTAACCACATCGCACTCACTTAAATATTAAGAATAGCTGTTTTAAAATTTCAATTACTTGCACTTACAACTTATCGCTCTTTCAAAAATGGTTAGTTAATTTGGCTTTTATCCTTCTGTTCCGAGAAAATTGTCTCACTTTGTCACGTAGGCAATGGAAGTTTTATATATTTTTTCAATACAAATGCAGGACAACATTTTTATATCTAACATAATTTCGAAACATACAAAACCGAACCTTCACAAAATTTGGTGTGCCTTTGCGGTAAAGGTGAACATATAATATTTTCTTGTATTTTAACAGCGAAAACCATGTGCCAGTTTTCTTTCATGCATGGTTATGATTTTACGATGTTTTTCAAGTCTTAAGTTAATATGGGTGTTAGTAATTGTCTCGTACTAAGCTGGATTTCTGTGCGCAAGTTATTAAAGAAACTGCCTTGCGAAGCTCCCTTTGCAAGCGACCAGCATTACTAGTTATTATAATCAAAACAAACTTGGTTAAACTGTAGTAAGAGTGTGCAAGATNGAATGTCTGATTCCATAACTGGTTTCATTTTGCAAATTTACTACTATTTCAAGTTACTCTTCTACAAAAAAATTATGGCGCGGCACATTTTAGTCCGTACCACGTTGCGATTTATTTATCCTCTTATTAACAAAAAACTTGCAGTAATCATGGGGATAACAGCCATTTTCATTCTAAACACTGACTGGTTCATGAGAAGCTGGAAAATGTATTCGGAACAGTACGTATCTGTCAGGAGTAAGTTTCATACTCCACCACCAAATTCAAAACACACTTACACATCGAAACTGTAGTGGAACTGAAAATGATCAGAACTCTCGCCACACAAATCATCTAACCACATCGCACTCACTTAAATATTAAGAATAGCTGTTTTAAAATTTCAATTACTTGCACTTACAACTTATCACTCTTTCAAAAATGGTTAGTTAATTTGGCTTTTATCCTTCTGTTCCGAGAAAATTGTCTCACTTTGTCACGTAGGCAATGGAAGTTTTATATATTTTTTCAATACAAATGCAGGACAATNCGAGAAAATTGTCTCACTTTGTCACGTAGGCAATGGAAGTTTTATATATTTTTTCAATACAAATGCAGGACAATATTTTTATATCTAACATAATTTCGAAACATACAAAACCGAACCTTCACAAAATTTGGTGTGCCTTTGCGGTAAAGGTGAACATATAATATTTTCTTGTATTTTAACAGCGAAAACCATGTGCCAGTTTTCTTTCATGCATGGTTATGGTTTTCCGATGTTTTTCAAGTCTTAAGTTAATATGGGTGTTAGTAATTGTCTCGTACTAAGCTGGATTTCTGTGTGCAAGTTATTAAAGAAACTGCCTTGCGAAGCTCCGTTTGCAAGCGACCAGCATTACTAGTTATTATAATCAAAACAAACTTGGTTAAACTGTAGTAAGAGTGTGCAAGATNCTTTGCAAGCGACCAGCATTACTAGTTATTATAATCAAAACAAACTTGGTTAAACTGTAGTAAGAGTGTGCAAGATAAAGTTCATTATTTGACATGCAATCTAAATAAGTGAATTTTACATGCAAATCAAAATTCGAGCATTATGTTTAATGACCGTAATATAAGCTATAGGAAAATATGTTTTTTGGTAACCTTGACAATTACTCTTCTGTCTTTTCTCAATACACCTAGCAGCAGTGATCAATGAATAATTAATTTACGGGCAGTTACATAATTTTATGGATTTGTATATGATATTCTGTGAATATTAAACAAACATATATTTTAGGTTTATTAACTGTATACTAATATAATTCTACGAGTAAACCTAATGGTTTAACATTTTATATGAGCTACTTTTCAATGTTTTTACAAAGTGCAGTAGCCATGTAACTTTGAAGTAAATATAAAACTACAAGCGGTGTATTGATAATAAAATACTGAACAAGAGCTCAGCTAATTATAGACATTCTATTTATTCCATTTATTCTATTTATTATTGTGTTTGAGATTTCCAAACTTAAATCTGAATGGTAGCGATATCAATACTTGCTTTATTGGTTGGGGTTGTTTAAAAAAATTAAGAAATGTTTTTCAGTCTATGTAACAGAAATGGGAACTTCTAAACCCACATAAATTTACGGTTTAAACAATTATAACCTAGACTAGTAGTACGCTGCAAGTGTTAGGAATAATTTACGCACACAGATGATCCTTGAGCACTGACCCTTGCAGTGCACTGTGTTGGACAAAAATGACTTTCCTGTGCATTACATAAACAATTGTGGCNTAATTTACGCACACAGATGATCCTTGAGCACTGACCCTTGCAGTGCACTGTGTTGGACAAAAATGACTTTCCTGTGCGTTACATAAACAATTGTGGATGCCAGGNGCACTGACCCTTGCAGTGCACTGTGTTGGACAAAAATGACTTTCCTGTGCATTACATAAACAATTGTGGCTCAAAGTCATAGACACATACAAAAACATGTGACATGCATGTATATCATCACTCATCATTGTCTAAGTTTTCTTATTCCATAATGCAAACGGATGACATTTTTGTTATAATCAGTAATGCCTTTAAATGTTTAAAATCCAGAAGATATCTCTGTTAAGTATATTTTATGTGCAATAATTAACGAGGGAAAGAGCAATAATTGTATGAATGTTTGCTAAAAAGACAACAATTATGGCTAACTATGACTTTCCTGAACTTTCTTAACAGTAATCGTGAATTTGATTGGCTGAGGCAATTATAATTTGAAATTGAAAGTAAATTGTGAATTGCAGTAACGAAGTGTCCTTACTCTGTCTTACTTGTGATTCTTGCGTTTAATAATAATCTGTGCTATAGACTAAACATCTGTTAACTAATAACTAGTATTAATATTTTAACTGAAAGTTTGTAGCTGCCACTCCTATACGGTTGAAATATTTTCGATGTCATGCATGCCGTAACAAGACAATCACGTGTGGTAATGGTTTTAAGAGGAGAATATAAACAACTTTGGTGTTGCTTCTTCAATTCTAGTTCACAGAAAGAAGAGAAACTTGAATGCCTCTTTTGAATAACTGCCGTTGTTTTTTACTGGCTTTAATATTTTACCCATGGTCAAAATTAAGACTTATTTCCATTATTGAACTGAGCTAACTAGGTAAACTATTACATGGTTTAACTTTTTTTTTCACTTAGTATAATGTAATTCAGTTTAAAGAAAATTTTGAGGACGTGTTGCCAGTAGAGTTTTTAATAATTAATTAATTTTCATCTATCTGAATTTTCTGTAATTTTAATTTTTCTGAGTTTATAATTTTTTGGTCATTTTGGGGTAAATAATTTTTTATTCAATTAAACTCTATCTTAACCCTCTCTGTTTGTTTCATTGTGTATTGTCGTGCCTATTTTTCTTTGGTTCAGTATAGATATTTTAGTAAGCCAGTTTTCAGTCATGTGTCTCATTTCACAAAGCTCAGTTTAGTGATTGCAAGTAATTTATGTATATCTATCTTGGAGGTTTTTTCCCCACATGTATTCCTAGGCCATGCAGGCTTATAAACTTTAATTATATTAGTTTAGCAGCGTAACACATACATACTTACACACATGATCCAATAGTGTGTACGGTACATTACATTAACATGCCCCACGACTTATTCAAATACAAACAGAATGGTCTGACACAGATACAATTGCTTGCTACTCAAATACGGGAGCCTTCATTGTGTACTTTGTATATAACCATTATATAACTTTGGTCTGCTATCAACTGTAAAACTGTACGGCTATCGCTGTAAAAAATTCATTAGAAGAATACAAAAGTTGCATAAATCATAACCTGATAGGAAACATTTCATTCCAGTTTTCTCTGTTACTAATTACATTAATTTTGGCAAGTCCAATTTAAAATAAAACGGTGGTTTTTCTAAATACAGGTTAATATTAGAACTTTTCATATTTTGCAGTTGCTATATTTTCAAAAATCGTCACATCATCTGATTTACTACGGTAGGGCCTACGTAAAGTTTCTGCCATGGTGGTTCGATCATCAAGGTGACTGATGCGTGGTCCAGAGGCCCGAGATAGAACCAAGCCGCCGGTAGTGCGAATTTTCTAATGTCTTG
>NQII01002083.1:111764-151578 GCA_002778355.1 Clitarchus hookeri | reverse complement strand
GTATTTTCAGAGGAACCTTATTCTTTACCACAAACGCAAAGATGCTTCACTAAGTAGTTTACTTTGCTTCCACCTTAGAGATGACGTTTTGTATGTCGTGAACGAGTTTGTACCCAATGATTTACTTCTAATGCTAAAATTGACTGCTCTTCGAAGTGGTGATAAAGGAAGGAGGTTTTCTTCAACGGTAGATAATGATTTCATGTTATTTTGACTCGAAATAACTATTTTTTAAGTGATAAAGACAAAATTGATTATTTAATAGATCTGTACTTTGTTCTTTTTTTCTGTCGGCAGCTAAGTTACGACTTACTAAGTTTTTCAATTTTTAAATGTGATTTAGTTCCTTGATTGATTCTTACCATTCCCAAGTACAATTTATAGTGAAAAATATCAATGTTTTAAATAAAAAAGTTTGACCACTTATTAAACAATAGACTTGACTAATGGTTTTTTTTAGAAATAGATTCAATATAGTAATTAATGGCACATTTTGTTGCCAATGAATGCATGTACTCTAGTGCATTCGAACAGTGAAATACTACTGAGACTGAATATGCAGTTATTTTGCTGCTACTGACGTGTGAATATGTGGAACTCACTTTCGCTAAGTGATATCAAGCAGTGGTAATAACTGTCAATCAGTGTACATCACGGGTAATTTTGTTGACGCCAATCACTGATATAATCATTGCTCTTTAAGTGATTTCATTTGATAATTTTTCACTGTTTTGCATTAAAATTCCCCTGGTTTGAAGCAGTTATCACAGATTATATTTTATAATGTGTACAGATCTCAAAATTAAAAAGGAAAAGTTATTATTAACATAATAGGTTAATCTGTTGAGTGGTTTAAGGTTATGGGGATTGGTTATGGCAGATGTATTTTGTTATGATTAACCTTTATAGCAATTTCCTGATCATCACAATCATTCAAAGTTGCTCTCAAAGTTTATATATCAAAAATAAATAATATGCTTGGTTATATTTATTAATTATTTTATAAACAAATTTTTGGCGCTGGCTCAATTAGTGTAATGAAAACCACATTTTTCTCACTGTGGGTGCTGGGAATTCATGTGTCCCCATCGGCGAATTTAAACTAAGTGGGCAATAAATGTATTACTAACTTTGTTTTTATTAACTTTTATTATTATTTACTTTATGAGCTTTGTAATGTAGCCAATTCTGCAGTTGTTACACAAATACCATTTCATTTATTTAATAAAACATCACAATGACACTGTTTCTTATCGCCATTGGTATAAGTCACATCCCCATTTTTGAAGGAAAATCTTGTCCTGACTACAGCATGTAAATTGATATCCATTCTTAAGTTGTTGAGTGTTACGTTACAAATTTTAGTATTCGGGTACAATGACATTCACGTTGGTTGTGTTTGTTCATAATCCATTTTTATGTTCAGTTAACAATAGCTATTGCTGGCATATGTAAAATGTTTTTACAAAATAAATATAACAGTTTGCAGATGTCATTAATTATAGAATAGTTCTTGTAAACATATAAATGTGAAATCATTAGACATAGTGATTTTTACAAGAGTGAAACATTTATTGTTGAATGTAAGCAGCGTCCAGCGGCTGCACAAATATCCTCATTATTTTGCTTCACGTTTGCGACGAACGCGAGAATTGCGAACAAAACTTGTTGCAAATCTCAAATCAGTCTCAAAGCTAAGTAGTTTGCATTTGAATCATCTTAGCTTGGATTAGAAAAGGCTTGCTGAGTGTGGATTGCAAATGCATGGGACTGCACCCACACACGCCTTCAACAGGCCCAGCGGCAGGTGGCCGTAACCGTGCGAGGAGGCACAAAGGTAAAAGTCTTGCTTTTCAACTTTTTTTGTGAATGACCAAGGGACAGGCTGTGGGTCAAAGTCCACCACCTGCTGTGCATTTAGATTCCATTAAGGTTACTCTCCTGCGAGTCTGTGAGCTGCAACTTGCCATACACGAAAATGCAACCTTCAAAACGAGAGGGTATGGTGGAAGAATCAGGCAGCCCCGTTAAGATGGTTACCTACATTATAATGAAACTGAAACTGTCTTGCAGAGCGTGTGAAGTACTTTTTTTAATATTGAAACAACTGAACATGTTTCCAGTATATTGATATAGTAAAACATCACTTCAGACTAGGTTAGGATAGTAGTTAAATGAAAAATTTGTATTTTTTACATCTGTCATTGTAGAGCTGTGGTGCATGTAAAACAAATAATTTTTCATTCAATTACTCATCTACATTGCAAAAATCATTAAAAAAAAAGGGAGTGGTGGGGATAATAGATTGTGAAGAGTAATGGAAGTATGGGGGTTGAGAAGGCCAGTGTGGTTGGTTGGTCAGGCATATAACTGAACTAAAAGTGCAAGTCGCTGGTCTGAAGGAGCTCTGTAAAGTGGGTTCCAGTTAGCTTCCATTGCGTTTTCAAGCAAACACGATCAATGGAGCCTTTACTCCCCTAAAACCATTCAAAAGACAATTTTTTTCTTCTATATTTTGTGGATATGTTAATGTGTCATGGTGTTATATTTGTAATAACTTTATTAAAATACCACTTCATTAAAAAAAATTGTGTAAGTAGAAGAATTTTGATGTAAAATCTTAATTAGTTCAAATTTCAAAAAGTTATTTTAACACAAACTTCTGTTTTTGATAAGGTTTTTTTTATTGAAATCACAGGAGTGTCATTTTGATGTGAAATTATTTTTATAAGTTGAAATTGAAATATGGGCAAATTACACAGCAAATTTAAAAGAAATATTTTTTGTAACCTTATGATGATATTCACAATTATTTTTAGCTTTAGCCTAACAATAATTTGCTCAATTTTGAAATTAATACAAAAAAATATAAATTTAAAATTTTTATAAACTATATTATTACTTTTGGAACGTAATTTCCTAAAATTCTCTAGAACTGCTAACAGCTAATATACTGTCATTTAATTGGCAAGGAGTCCACTGTTTAAAAAGGTGGCATAATCCCCTCTCAATTTGTCATACTGATGTATAATATCTTTAGTTATGTTAGTTAACATCAGACAGCTGCCTACAACTGGGAAGGCATAGTTTATGTGCTCAACCTGGTGACACAAAAAATGAAATACAGTACAGTTACTGAACCTCTGCTGTTATAAGGGGCCACGGTGGCCGAGTGGGTAGANTGACACAAAAAATGAAATACAGTACAGTTACTGAACCTCTGCTGTTATAAGGGGCCACGGTGGCCGAGTGGGTAGAGCCACGGTGGCCGAGTGGGTAGATTGCTCGCCTCCCACCAAGACGAATCAGGTTAAATCCCCAGTGGGAATCGTGCCGGTCGATGCCGCTGGTTGCAAGTTTTCTCAGGGATCTCCGGTTTTTCCCATCCTTGCATTCCAGCGCTGCTCCATAGTCACCTCATTTTACCCTCATCGGCTTTCAAGATATCTTGTTAAGAGCTTCCCAAATCTCTCGACTCGACTCAACTGTGCCATTATAAGCCATGCATAATGANCTCAAGATATCTTGTTAAGAGCTTCCCAAATCTCTCGACTCGACTCAACTGTGCCATTATAAGCCATGCATAATGACTTTTCTGTCTGTGTTTTAGGAGAAAAAGTTTTACTTTAAATAACCAGCATTTTAAAATAATCAAATAATTACAGTATTGTCGGTATTCATGCTTCTGGTACCAATTTTCTCTTGCTTTCAGGACAAAGAAAATTCATCGTTGTTGTTGACATTTTTACTATCTTTCATAGAAATTTTATTAGGTGCTTTATGAGATGTTTACTACATTTAATCAAGAAGATTTTATACTGGTTTACGGGTCATAAGTGAAGCTGAAGATGTTGGAATACGAGAATCAATTATTTCTGGACATTTTGCACCAGGATGGCTTGGTAGTGGCTGCAAAGTGAGTAATTGAACCGTGGTCTTTGCTGTAATTTTGGAAATAAGTTTATTTCAATATCCTCTGCATAAGATTTGCTAATGTTTTCATGGATTTCTTATGTATGGTGCATTTTTTAAGGGTTGTGCAAATGTTCGATATAAGGTTGTCACAAAACTAAAATCCTCAATTTGGTTGAATATTTGAGTGTTTAACAAATGTTCATTTAAAGCACTAGCAAAGGAAATTTTTTTATTTGAATTATTTTGTTTGTTTTCATTATTATTTAATAACTAAAATAACTACATAAAACAGAAATTTAAATGTAAGCAAGAACCATTGTGGGTAAATACTCTATATCTTGTACTTTTTAAATTAGGTTTGGCAACAAATGTGCTAAAATGTTATAACATTGATTATTTTAAACTTTCTTTAAGACTAAAACCATGTTTCATGAAAGTTATTACACATTTTTCGTTTTTGTTTCATGAGGCAAAAGTTGCATTATTACAATCCTATTATTTTCATAGTATGGAAATGTGATGTTTTGCCTTCAACCACATGTTCAGACTTAGTGCCAAGTTCTCTTGTTGGTAGTGTTTTGCCTAGTGTTTCAATGTATCGGAGTCTACTATTGTTAGTCATTTCCGCAGCATGTATACATGTGTAAACCTGTTTGTGGTCCAACTTCACAACTTTCATTCACTTTTCTGCTTATCGGAAGCCCTATTACGTGAGGATCGCCAGCCAGGCATAGCTGCATTTACAATATTCTGATGTGTGTGTGACCGCTACATTTTGTGCCGTGGCAACTTCCATGCAACTTGATTCCAAAATGTAAATTGGCTTCCTAAAAGTGGAAAATTTAATGAGAATCTTGTCCCAGGATGCCATATCGGGACAATTTATGCCTCAACTTTTGTGTCTGCTTCCTTCTTTATGATGAAACCTCGAGTATAAAGAAATGCAGTACTAGTTTTTTTATAGCAAGTTGATGTAGTTCTGATCATGCACTCACCTGCTAAGAAATAGTTACACCCACAAGGAAGCAACTTCAGGAATGTATTGTGGTGGGCAGGTTTTAAAGTGCGAGACATGCAAATGATTTATGTTTCACGCTTGGCCATGCAAGCAACTTCAGCAAGGGTGGGCCTATTCTCTGTATCTGCTCGACTGTATGATTTTCTGTGTACAATCATAATGTTTTTGTACTGAATGAAGTTATTGCAAAATAATTCTTGCACTTTAAAACTTAACATATTGTTACTTGGTCTCAACATTGTTATATTTCAATTTTTTTAGTTCAAACATAATAAAAATTTTGTAAAGCCATGTTTCAAGTACGGTATGCAGAGCCTCAAGAAAGGCTGATGAGTCGCAAAACCGCACAATTGTGTGCGTTGCCGTAGGCGCGAGGAAAAAGCACACTTGAACACCACAGCGGATATCGAAGTTCAAGGTTCGCGTGCCACTTTATACATTCAGCACAACACACTAGCGATCCCACCTTGTTACGAACTGCAAGAAAGAAGTCGATGACAGTTCCGCAATACTTTCCTACTACGTAAATTTTCCTTACAATTAATTATCCTACCGTAGTGAAGGGGACTTCACCCTAACCATTTTCCTACTGCCAGAAAATGTCCAAATTGTAAGCCAAATGAAATATTCACATTACCCTCCATCCACCATGCGAGATGAGGACATCCCTCTTATCAACACAGAGGATACTGTTATGAGCTTGCAATCAGACAATCACATTCTCACAAACATAACACTGGTAATTGGGTCACGAGCCGAGGGCCCAAACTAACACTCCAACGGGTGGAAGTGCCTTGGAGTTTGTCAGTCAACACGCGCCCAATATTAATGCTGGAAGCGTGGCGGACACAGTCTTTTCGTCATTGTTCTCTGAGATGAAGACGCCAGGAGATGGAGTGTGCAGACCGCCGTAATACGTCTACAGTCATCAATCAGCCTTCGGAACCGTGATTCAGGTGAAGACGTTCTATTTCAATAGCATCCAAACTAAATAATGTTCCGTTGCTTAGTTAAATTATATTTAACTTTTACTTTTTCTCTGAGCTCCTTCGATTTAACTTATAGTTTCTGTAACGAATTGTAACTGATATTATGTAAATACAACAAATTGCAAATCTGCTTAATTCACTCTATCTCTAAGTACTACACAACCCACAAATGATTAAATGTACTGTTTAAACTAAACATAAAATTGTAACATAATGTAGGAAGCAGCAAAACGTACCCTTTCACCTTAATACTATATCCTAGGTTTTGGGCAGAGCTTCAGGTGAGGGGGTTCAGGTGAGCAGGTAAGAGGGTTTTAAAAAAAAATTCAGCATTTCATGACAGTTGTTAAGGATAAGTTGGGAATAGGTGTCAAAAGTCACCATTTTCAGAAACTTAAATTTTGATATCGGAGGAGCATGAAAATGGAACCACCTTAAAGAAGGAGAAAAAGTTGGGGAAATGAGCGTTAGTAATCAGGAAAATTGTTGCACAACATTCAAGAATGGATGGGGAAGAACCCACGAAAGAAGATGTTTCAGCAAGTAGGGAACGAATTTTGAAATAGTCCTGTTGCAGCAGCTGAAATATTTTAGGAGAGACTCTGTATTTACTATACAGGTCAAACCATTTTGGAAATATTGGGAACTGAATAATGGCCTTCCCCCTCCACTACCTAAATCAAAATTTTCAAAAATATGTAGACTAGATGAAACTCCCCTTTAAAAGATGCCTCTGTGCCAAATTGTAAGCCCCTGGCATGAACAGTGTGGAAACTGAACACAAACAAACATCAAAGAGGCAAAGCATACTCCCTGCATCGAACAATCTCCAGAAGGTGGGGTGGTGACGGAAGGAGGAAGGATTAGAATAATAAGATTTCCAGGATGAATTTCATGTGAACAATGAATGCCGACTGAGTCAAAGAGCAGTTCAAGCATCACCTTGCCTCTTGACCACTGTTTTGTCACTGTAGCTGCGATGCTAGAGATTGTCCAGGTGGCAGATTGTCCCTTCAGTTGCATATCATACAGAAAGCACTATGTACCATGCCTTGTTTTGGTCCAGTTGAGAAATGCCTTGTCCTTGCCAGAATTACTGGTCAGGTTACCACAGTTGGCCATGCAGTGGTCACGATCTTGCGTCATGATGTGTGGCACACCATGCTGTGTAATTCACATGCTCAGGTCGTCCAACAGAATTTTGTGGCACATTCCACGGCCGATCCCTACAGCTGCTGCTGCGAGGTTGTCTACCATTTGGGTGCAGTTTGGCTGGTTCATGGCCGACCAGTACTCTCGTCCTCCTCCGAACTCTCTCTTCCCTGCGCAAAACATTGGTGCCTCTCGAACAGAGCCCGTAGCGTTGACGCCGTACACGTGTTTCACCATCTATAACATTTTGCTGGCAGGTTTGCCTAACTTTAGCGGAACTTGATGTTTGTCTGTTGCTCAGACTGAGACGTTCTTGTGTTCCACCGCTCACATTCAACTTCCCTGCACAACCGAGGCCATCTTCAGCGTACGCTGTACCGTGTTAGTGCAGCTGCATGCGGTGCAGGTACCAGTCCACAAACTATTGACTATAGTGGTATTTAACATAAATATAATATATTAAAATTGGACATATAAAATGAACTATGAAATTATTATACCCGCGGAAGTGAGGATTTCTAGACCAAGGGAAGACCAAAGAAGAACTGAACTCTGTAACAGGCTATTATGCCTAAAATGAGAAGTGAATAAATAATAAATTATACATAGTGTCGTCATATACAATAGCTTGTGCTACCTGTCTACTGGATAATTGTGTGTTATCCAGAAAAAGCAAGGTTCCCTGTCCCCTATCCCCGTTATTTTTCTGTTAAACCTCTGACTTTCGTTAACCATTTTTTTCTGCAGTGGAGTGGTTTGTGGTTTGATTTCTCCTCCATGACTTAGGTGGCTTACTTGATCTCCTTCCCAATCCATCTGCTTTCTATGTATTGGTGTCTTTTCTTGCCACATATTGTGACAAATTAGATTTTAATGTATTCACTTGTTTTTATGTCTTCTGGTATCTAATAATCCATGAACAAGTTTTATAGCTTTTTTCTTAATGTCGGTAACTGGAGTATAGCGTAATGTGTGCACACACATGGTGTACGACGTATGCTTGTGTCTCGCAGGGGTCTGGGACTGGAAAGTGTGTTCTTGAGCCTGCTGAAGGTGTACTCTGACCCGGGCAACCTGGTTATTGTCCTCGGCACCTCCAGCAAGGAAGAGCAGTTCTATCTGTCTCAGTTGGAGGCCGATGGCGTCAAGCACTTGCCCAGGGTCATCACTAATGAATACAGTTCTTCCGATCGGTAGGTCATGTTTGGTGGCTCTTTGCCTTTAGTTCGAAAATGCTCATTGCTTACCATGTTTCAGTGTATTTTTTTTATGTACGTTTCCTTGTTGGTAAATAAGCTCATATTTACAAATTATCATAATTTTAGTTATACTGTTTGTGGGTAATTTGATTTATTAGTTTAACCAATTTGCTCAGTTTTGCTTTTACATGCGGGATTGCTTAGTAAAAATGTAACTTCATCTCATGCTGTTGATTTACTAAATGATCTATCCAGTTTGATCTGCAGAGCTGGTTTAAGTTGCATCCTGAACATTGGCGTGCCACATAACTCCTGGTTTTGAATTGTGCTGTGGATTCATATTTTCCTCCACATCAGATTTATGTTTTGCATTGCTCATAGATTATTTTTTTGTTTTCTTGCAGAGAGATAGTTTACTTGGAAGGTGGTGTGCTTTTCATGTCATCTCGCATTCTGGTTGTCGACCTGTTGAAGGAGAGAGTGCCCATAGCAAACATTACAGGTTTCATGGTGTGCAGAGCCCACAGCATTCTCGAGTCGTGCCAAGAAGCGTTCGCATTGCGACTGTACAGGCAGAAGAACAAAGTGAGTAGCTTTATTTGATGCTATCTCAAGCGCTGATTGTTATGACTCGCAGTTTGAGGCAGAGTCTTGCATACTACTTGTAGCCAGTTTTGTGGCCCTGGCTTTGTCTGGGTGGGAGGGTTCAGGACTATACTCCCTGTAGTCTGCGGTTGACGGGGCTGCATTTGGCACGACGGCTAGAGCGCGCGCCACCTACCAAGGCGAAAGTGATTCCTGGTAGAGTCGCACCTGGATTTTCACTTATGGAAGGAGTCGTGCTAGACTATGCCGCTGGTCGGTGGGTTTTCTCTGGGATATCCAGTTTCCCTGCTCTTTCATTCCGGTGCTGCCTCTACTCACCTCGCTTCACCCTCATCGGCTCACAAGAACTCTATGTTAAGGGCCGCCCAAATCTCTTCCATGGTGTCTACCCACAGGGAAAAGTCAGGGAATTTTCACCTGAGTCAGGGAAAATGTAAATAAATACTATTCTACAAAAGTTGTTAGTTGTGTGAATGCACGATAATGTAACTATAGGCATATGCATTTTAAAATGTTAATGTTTGCGAGCTCACAATAATACATCTTTGCCAAGTGACAGAGGGCCTATAGATATAACACACAAATACTTTATATTATATATAAATATATAATATAAAGCATTTGTGGGTTTTTAATGGGCACTTGTGTGATGTCAATAATGTTTATCACGAGAAATATTAATGGGGTGAATAAAATGTTGGCCCAGCTTACTTGTTTTGTTGCAGTGTAATTTAACGCAGTGTTACTTATAGCATATTTGTTTTGTCAGCAGTGGAAATATATGATATTGAAAGGTTTTGGTCCTAAAAATAGGTCGGGGAAAATTGGAAGATTCTGCCGGGAAAATGGAAAAGTCAGGGAAGTGGACACCTGTCTTCACTGACACTCACTCGTGGATCTCCTGTTTCCCCTGCCCTTGCATTCCTGCCTTGTGCCACACTAACCTCGCTTCACCATCATCGGCTTTCAAGACCCTGTGTTTAAGAGCAGCTCAAATATCTCCACTCAATCACCGGTGTGCCCTAAGTGGATGGGGATTGGGATCGGAACGATGTTGTTGGATAACTCTCNAATATCTCCACTCAATCACCGGTGTGCCCTAAGTGGATGGGGATTGGGATCGGAACGATGTTGTTGGATAACTCTCGCAGCCGCCAACTCTCCGTACCGAGATCGTTCATGGAACCTCCGCTGAGTAGAAGTGGGGTGGAGGGTTTCTCCTGGGGTGTTCCTCAACTCAGATGGCTTTTGGGAAGAACGATACCCCTGTTGATCCGTCACGTATCGTACCAGTCTCATTCTGCCTCTTCACTAGACTACATGTGGGCTGGGAGGCTGGGTTCTTTCTTGAATGCCTAATTTNAATATCTCCACTCAATCACCGGTGTGCCCTAAGTGGATGGGGATTGGGATCGGAACGATGTTGTTGGATAACTCTCACAGCCGCCAACTCTCCGTACCGAGATCGTTCATGGAACCTCCGCTGAGTAGAAGTGGGGTGGAGGGTTTTTCCTGGGGTGTTCCTCATCTCAGATGGCTTTTGGGAAGAACGATACCCCTGTTGATCCGTCACGTATCCTACCAGTCTCATTCTGCCTCTTCACTAGACTACATGTGGGCTGGGAGGCTGGGTTCTTTCTTGAATGCCTAATTTNGTACCAGTCTCATTCTGCCTCTTCACTAGACTACATGTGGGCTGGGAGGCTGGGTTCTTTCTTGAATGCCTAATTTCTATGCTAATGTGACACAAGTTCTGTGCACGTCAGTCGAATTTCAGATGACTGTGTTACAACAAACTGCGTATTTCCTGAAGAAAGTATTGCACCTCTTTGAAATAATAAATCGGTGTTCAGAGATAAAGCAGTGCTTGTTACTCACCCACTACCAGTTTACAGTACAAAACCTCAAGATTGAGAATGTATTAAATAACTTGATAAGAATGAAAAATCTCCTCAAAAGAGTTTGCTGTGCAGAGCTACAGCAGTTTAAAATTATGTTTAACATATGGGTGGGTGAAGAGTACAGGAAGTCATAATGAGTTGCTGCGTAATTACTACAGCTATAATAAATGAAAACATACAGTAAATGGAAGAAAAATGTATAAATTTGTACTTCTAAAAAGAAAATGTAATTGATGGGAAACATAAAATTGGGGTTTTGCTGTGTTTGGAGTTGTTCATAATTTAATAAAAAGTTTAATAATGCTCTACTGGTGGAAGCTGAGTGTTTTTTCTATTTTCACAGACTGGTTTCATCAAAGCGTTTTCAAGCTCTGCGCAGTCATTTACTGTGGGGTTTGCTCGAGTTGAAAGGGTCATGAAAACTTTGTTCGTGAAAAATCTTTACCTGTGGCCACGTTTCCATGCTACAGTGCACGCAAGCCTTGAGAAGTTGAAGGTAATAAACTTTAGCACTTGCCTAATGTTCATATTATTCTTAAGTTTTCAGTGTTTCTATATTTTGCTGCAACTCTTACAAGTATTTCATTATATAATGTGTCGCATGATACATGTCATATTATTTTTCTCCCTACGTGTACACTGACACATTGTAACCATACCTTCAGTAGACCTGATGATAACACAAAGTGTTACAAATACAAGCAAAGTACATACTCATTACAGAAGAATTTGCATGTGAAATGCATAGTTATTATATAGTGTGACATCCTTAGATTCAGAAAACTGTATGTTTTTGAAAATTTATATGTATACAGTATTCATTAAATAATTTTTTTTTTNACATCCTTAGATTCAGAAAACTGTATGTTTTTGAAAATTTATATGTATACAGTATTCATTAAATAATTTTTTTTTTGTAGTTTTTACCAATATTTTCTATTTTTGTATATTCTTTGAAACGTGTATGTTGGAATTAGTTAATTTTTAATAAGCATAATGTTGCTGAATGATTTCAATGGTGGTAAGTTGTATGAAAATTGTTTTTTGCTTGATCAAGCTCTTGTGATAGTGTTATCATACATACTCCTGTTCCAGTGTTTATTTTAAACTGAGATATGTTAGTGTATGCTTTTGCTTCCTGAATTAAAATCTTCTTTTCTAGNACATCCTTAGATTCAGAAAACTGTATGTTTTTGAAAATTTATATGTATACAGTATTCATTAAATAATTTTTTTTTTTTTTTGTAGTTTTTACCAATATTCTCTATTTTTGTATATGTATTCTTCAAAACGTGTATGTTGGAATTAGTTCATTTTTAATAAGCATAATGTTGCTGAATGAATTCAATGGTGGTAAGTTGTATGAAAATTGTTTTTTGCTAGATCAAGCTCTTGTGATAGTGTTATCATACATACTCTTGTTCCAGTGTTTATTTTAAACTGAGATATGTTAGTGTATGCTTTTGCTTCCTGAATTAAAATCTTCTTTTCTAGNTTGTTCCAGTGTTTATTTTAAACTGAGATATGTTAGTGTATGCTTTTGCTTCCTGAATTAAAATCTTCTTTTCTAGCCTCATGTGGTTGAGCTCCATATTGACATGACTCATGCAATGCTACAAATCCAAGCAGCTCTCTTTGATCTTATGAACTTCACAGTGAAGGAAATTAAGAGGTGCAATCCAACAGTAAGTACTGTGTTGTGAAATAAGTGTGCAGATTTGGTAAACTGACAGCAGTAACAGATAATTAGGCTGATTGTAAGTGATGAAATACTCGTCTACACTGTACTATGCATGTCATGCATGCATAGTACAGTAAAACCTCGTGGTTGCGATCCCATTAATTTTGTTTTCCTGTATCAGTAGTTTTTGAAGTTATATTTCTTTTGGCGCGTTGAGGGTAAAAGTTTAGTGTGCAACAGAAGTTGCGCACGCACAGTGTAACGAAATTCGACAGNTTCTTTTGGCGCGTTGAGGGTAAAAGTTTAGTGTGCAACAGAAGTTGCGCACGCACAGTGTAACGAAATTCGACAGCGAATGTGGTAGGGGTATGACCCAATGTGCATTCTCGTATAGTTGCACGTGCACGACAGTGAACGTGGTAGGGGTTGCGCATGCACGTATCGTCGGGCTATATACAAACGCAAGGTACACAACATAGCACGTGGTTATATTTAAAACCAACAGAAAATCAGTTCATGCAATAAGTAAATTGAAAAACATTTCATTTATATTAGTAATNGTAAATTGAAAAACATTTCATTTATATTAGTAATACATTGTGTGTGTGTAATTAACACACGACTGTAGTTCCCTGAACATTTCAGTTTATTATTGTATTTTTAGCTTTGAAACTACTTTACTTATAAAACATTTGCCTAGATTTTACCTGCAAAAATTTTTTCGAAGACGTTTACCATCATTTTACTTCTGCTCCAAAATATATACTTTGCGACAGCTGAATACTAGCAAAACAGTTCAACTATTTATTTGCGGTTTTCATATGCCAACAAGAGAAAATTCAGTTTAATGCTCAGGCGCTCTGACAAAGTATATGGNCTATTTATTTGCGGTTTTCATATGCCAACAAGAGAAAATTCAGTTTAATGCTCAGGCGCTCTGACAAAGTATATGGTTGTGTTTAAGATGATAGAAAATGCTTAGCTTGGCAGTACTACATGGCTATTTGAGCTAACAGCTTAATGAATAAAAAAATTTAAATTTTTTTGGTCGTAGAAGAGAACACAGTGATATGTGTAAATTAAAGTATATACACTGACTTATATTTTAATTATGCTAATTTGCAGGTAGTTATAATATTATTGGTAACATTGTTTATAGTGGTGTACTGACGCCGATACTGATAAATAATAATTGGAGATTATTGAAAAATTGCGGGCAATTCTTTAAAGGATTATTTTATCGATTACGGAGTTCAAGTTACATTACACTTTAAGTATTTAATCCTGTGGAGTACTTTAAAGGCTTCAAAACATGGAATTTAATGGCTTTCGTGATGTTTAAAGACATTTATGTTGGGTTTGCACCATGACAAAGAAAAGGAAGTGGTATTTTTTTGTCTCTGACTGCAAGTGGGAGGGCCAGGCACTGGACTGCTCGCAGTTGCCCGCGCATGCTGCCTGCAGTCTCTTGTCCCCCCCCCCTCCTCTTTTCTCTTCTNGGAGGGCCAGGCACTGGACTGCTCGTAGTTGCCCGCGCATGCTGCCTGCAGTCTCTTGTCCCCCCCTCCCCCTCCTCTTTTCTCTTCTTTCCTTCCTACTCCTCTTCCATTATTTATGAAGTTTGTCATTCTAGGCTCCCTCTTGTCCCCCCTCCAAGTATACAACTCATTCCTTTTTCAGCTTACCTTCCCCAAACTGTTACAACTCTTTCCATCTCTTCTACATTACACTTTCCACGCTTCTCATTTGTCATAGTCAAAAGGGTAACTTTCCAAGGCCACTCCACTTTGATAAATAGAGGGAAATACAGTACCCCCCCCCCCCACACNCCAGTCACATGATCTAATGGAAATGATGTGCGTACAAGACTTTATTTTAAGAAAACTTTTTATCCATGAAACTAATAAATAATATTTGGTCAAGTGATAAGGCCTAACCAAAGAAGCAAACTTGCATTAAAATAGCTATATGCAGTTCAGTGCTGTGTAGTATTACGGTAATTTTTTGTGTGCATTAAATCTATTTTGCTGATCTTATTATTTTTTGGGGAAGGATGATAAATTTACACATTTCTAGGAAGAGATTTTCAAATATCTGATGACACGTCTCGATTCTGTTTGATGTGAGAAGCTCTTTTCTTCAGCAGGAAACATTCTACAGAACATAAATAACATGATGTTACCAGCAAATTTGAAGCCGCTGGTCTTCAACAAAAACTTGCCCATTTTAAATTACAATTATTAAAATGCACTTGCCTAACCAAACATTGTTCAAGTTAAGGTTACAAGTAGGTCGCTAGGCTACCAAATAAAAATTACAGGACAGAAGTTCAAGTACTCACAGTTTATTACTTGTGAACAGGCTTACACACAAAGGACTACACATTTTTCACGTGGTCGTGCGATTGCGTCGCTGTGCTGGCTAGGCCAGCTTCATCAGGCAGCGAGTTATAGGACACTGCAATGTGGTGGAAGGGCACTGTCGGTGGTAAACTAGGGTGCTGCAGGAAAATTGATGAGTATGGTTTGGAACTGTGATTATCTTATCATTGTTCAATTGCGTTTTACTTTACAGTGAAAATGCTTTGCTCTTACTGTGTCCTCAAGTGAACAGTTTTGTTAAAATAAACATTCTGGAATTGCTGAACATTCTATGTTGGTCAGCGGCAACTTTAATAATCTATTAAACTTGAATATCCTGTAACCGAATCTGTACCTGCCAATTATTGTTCTCAGGATTGGTAACTGAATCAGTAATTGGTAAAGTCATATTGGTTCACCACTTATTGTTTATCATGTGTTTATTTATTGAATGAATACAATTGACTGTAATTTACCAGCAGTACAGTGTAAATATTGTTCTTGGAAAGTAAAGCACATGGCAATATTATTGTTTATATATATGTGGTGGAAAGATACAAACTGGTTGAAAATAGAAATAGAGCAGGGTTTTCAAAAGTGCTCACTATCATGAATGGCTTATGTGTGGCAATTGCTTAAAGTATATTGCTCTAATATATCAGTTGTTTAATTTTAATAAAATTATACAGTGTTATNCGATATTATTGTTTATATATATGTGGTGGAAAGATACAAACTGGTTGAAAATAGAAATAGAGCAGGGTTTTCAAAAGTGCTCACTATCATGAATGGCTTATATCTGCATATGTGTGGCAATTGCTTAAAGTATATTGCTCTAATATATCAGTTGTTTAATTTTAATAAAATTATACAGTGTTATCGTTACTGGACCTACACTTGCTTTGGAAATATGATAGGACTGGGGAATGGGTCTTCCAGTACAGCAAAGCCAGCTACTTAAAACAATTTTGTTCGACAAAATTATCCTTAATTTTTTGTGAGTATATGATCTTTCCTGTTATTGAATTTACAATATGAATAACTTGCAACATGGTGATAGCTTCAAAATGTTATGTTCTACTGTTTTTTTTTCTTACAGCTAGACACAGATGAACTCACTGTTGAAAATGCCCTGTCAAAGTCTTTCCATAAAATTTTGCAAATGCAATTGGATCCCATGTGGCATCAGTTGAGCAGTAAAACCAAGCAGCTTGTTGCTGATTTGAGAACCCTCAGTCATATCCTAGTGTAAGTAACTGCAGCCAGGATACGTTTATAGTTAAACTTCTGAACTAAGAATGAAACCTGTTTCAGAAAGTACTATGTGTAAGATCATTTGGTCATTTCTTTTTGTGTAGTTGACATCAAACCTTGCCCTGCCTTATTTTGACCTTTATTCTGTTGGCTAATATAATTGTTAGGGTTGTGTGGATGTGACTTTTTTTCTCATGAAACTAAAACAAAATATATTTTGTGAAACTGAAATGAAAATTAAAAATAATTTCATAAGTGCTCAGTCATAATGAAAGTTTAATGAATTTCAAAACATTTTAGGAAGTTATTCATTATAACAAATTTGTTGCAAAACCAAACAAAAAATTTTTAGAAAATGGAGTATCTACCACAAGGTTTCTTGTCTATATTTAAATTTCAGTTTTGTGCAGTTATTTTAGTTATAAAATAATGTAATCAAACCAAATGATTTACATACAAAAATTTTCTTTGCTGGTACACTAAATAAACATTCTTTAAACACTCGAATATTAATGGAAATCGAGGATTTTCATTTTTATACAACTTTCTGCAACAAAATTCCTTACCAAAACTATGAAAGTTATCATTTTTCATTTTCATTTCAGTATACAGAGTATTCGCACAACTCTAAAAATTGTTCATTTTAATTATTATATGTGCATATTGCCAACCTGTATAGAAACAGTGTACCATATTTCCAGTTCATTGACACGTTATGACTCGGTGACCTTCAACTCTCAACTGTCTGCATTACGTGCCATGGACTACGTCTTGAAGAACTCTGGTTGGATGTTGCTGGACGCAGCTGAAACATTGTTCCTGGTGGCCAAGCAGCGAACCCTTGGGCAGCCGAAGGAGAAGGCTGAATCTGACACGCTGGGTGCGTCTCGCCACAATCAATTTTTTTTTAATGTCATGTGTTGTCTTATTATGTGTTATCATTTTTCTGTAAATGTTGGAAAAGTTGAGGTGAGGAAAGTACAAAGATTAGTTAATGCAATATTAACAATATTGTATAAATACCTTTACACGTGTTCTTAATCTTTAATTAAACCCTAGGTATTTAGTTATTGCTTGAGTAAACTCTAATGCCAACCTCATTAACAAAACTTGAAATATTGAATTCATTTAGAGGTTAACACGTTACTCACATATGCAAAGGAGTTTCAAGGATGACATCCAAAGGTGCAAGATTTGCAAAGTTATTGTTTGAGTGTATACATAACCAATGCAGTTATTTCATCCTTACAGATGTAAACCCAGAGGCAAGTCCAAAATGGACTGCACTGACAGAAATACTAAAAGAGATAAATAAAGCAGCAAAATCTAAAACGCAGACTGGAAATGCTGATGGTGTCTCCTTGGATAAAGTTCTGATACTGGTTGAAGACAATAGAATTTGTGAACAACTAAAACAAGTTAGTGTTACTTTGCTTTTATTTGTGTGGAATTGAATAACTATTTAAATAGATTTACTATTTGTAAAAAGTTTTAAAATTAGTATTATATAACTATTTACATAATTTTTAATTTGGTAGGTATAGTTCCGTGTTAATGACGATCCTGAAATTTATGTAGTAAGTGATCATAATAATTGAAACTACTGTATTTTTTTCCAATAGAGTTTTAACAAATTTTTTTTGTTCTTTTTGTGAACTACATTTAACGAGTTGGTAATCACGTAGAATAAAGGCTTTTCATAAAAACTGAAAACATTATTTGGGAAGGCTATGAAGATCAGGGAAACAGTGGAATAAAAATCTTCCAAATGTACCAAATCACAGTAGTAGAAATTCTGAAGGGTAGGAAAACAGTAAAATAGTCCACAAATTGTTCCAAAAAAATGAAATCACATAAGCCTTTGCCACTCTGCTTACTGGAGCACAAGTGTGCAGGACCTACCAATTTACGTGCTTCATACAATTTTACCTGATACTTATAAAGCATGTAAGAACATGTGAAGCAGATAAATTGATGTGCCCTCTGCGCTCGTTATCGTTCACTCTATAAAGTAGAGTGCCACAGATTTGTGTGAATTAACTTTTCTGAAGCTAGTTGGTAGTTGGTACAAACTGTTTCAAACCTCCAATAAATGAAATACGTAGGTAAATCTGCTACCATCACCGCCAGTGGCAATATAAAGACACTGAGGTTCTCACCCCTCAACAGAAAACAGCATGGACATTGATGTCTTTATGTAATACAACTTCTTTCCAACCATGTGGCTGTCTTCTCAACATTATGCTGCACCTTATTTTATTGCTAATGATCAATACATACCGTACAGGACAATTGTGAAAGAAAATAATAGCTTTCCACTGCCAATTCCGTTACCATGATCTACTTCATACTCTAAAATATGTCCAAACTGTAAAATTGGACATAGATGTGACGTTTGATTGAGTGTTTAAGTTGCATACAGATACAAGAGGATTCTCAAAAATTTGTAATCGTCAGAACTGACGTAAAATAAGTTTGTTGACATATTTTGGTACATATTTGTGTAATGTTTACAAATTTTTCATCTTATGAGTTTCAGGTAATTCATGTTATGTTTGTATTGTGTGTACATAGTGTCACCTTGTAGCTCTATTCCCCTGAGAACTGGGGAAGTGAGAAGAAGCTACTCAACTTCCAGAAATGTGTCACAAACATACTTGGACACGTAAATGCCAAGTGACACATCAGTTAAATAAGAAACAAAGTCAGCTGCTTACACAAATGGGTTGGTGTACTGTAAATGATGTGTTCATTTTCAGATTTGATATTACAGTAATGTTCAATGTTTCACACACATCACGTGACTGCATTCTGAGTAGGGTTAAAGATCTGGCAAAGGGACACCGCCACGCCACCATCTGCTAACCATTAACTTACTTCTCAATATCTTCTGTTCCATTCCAACATTCATCTGTGGATGATGCCTTTGAAATTATCGTTCGGTTTTGTTGTATATTTTGTTCCTGCTCAATGTTTTTGGTAAATATTTGAGATGGGTAAGAACATTGAGGAAAAATAAATATTTTGTTTACAGTATCTTACTCTCGGAGCCAACGAAATGCTGGTGCAGTTGTACAAGAGGCTGTGCAGGCGCAAGATGCACCAGGCCCAGTTCCGCAGGACTGCAAAACAGTCTCCCGACAAGAAAGTGGGGACTTCAGGTGACTCCCCAGCGAGTAAGAATGCCAACACAACGGAAACTGAGGAGAAGCAGGAGGAAGAGGATGATGATGCAGAGAACGGAGAGTTCCGAGAGAGCTACATGTTGTCCCAGACTGAGGTCGACAAAGACATTAAAATGGAAGTTGTGGAAAGTGAGCAGGTGAGAAGTTTTATATAGTCTGTTCGTGGTAGACTGAACACTTTTGAAAGCCCTGCCCTGCCCTGCGTGAGGTCTACTTGTACGCACGTTGTGCATTCTTCCATCCTATGTAAAATTAACATTGCGGTGGGCGTGATCACTTCGTCATGCATCTGTCAAGTGAATGTGTAAAATTATTACAACAGTAAATATTTGAGAAATTGGTGATTCTTACATACACATGCATTAAAAAACTGAAAGCAAAAGAAATCATTTAGGTATTCACAAATGTTTACCTAACACATTTAATTCAGCAATAAAACATGATATTGTTTACTTACCCTCCAAGATTACCAACTTTACTGAGTGCATGCCAGTTGATGTGTCCGTTCAAGTATATTTGTATTGGGGGAATTGACATTTCATGAGTTTTAAAAGTGCTGAATTATAACCATGAACAGCATATAAAATGGTATTAGTAAGAATTGACAAGTTCTTGGCTCGTTACTGGCTACATCATCAGGAAGATTCTGTGAGATTGTGTGGTTTCCGAGTACGTGGCTGTAGCATGTGTGTGACAGTGAGTGCATATAAGATGCTTTCTTACTGTCATCTTAGCTGTTTGTTGTAGCATTTTGAACATGTCAACAGAGTATTGTACATTCACCTAACACTGTGTGCCAGTTTTACATGGTGTGTTGAAGCACTGTACGTACATCCAACCAGGAAACTGCAACAAACTTTCACTTCCTGCCACCTTCCTCCTGTCGTATACCAGCTGCCGTGGCTCGTCTTTCAACCAGTCTTTCATAGGAAGAATCAGGTGTGATGAAATCCAGACAGACGAAAGGCATGCCGTAGTTCGACTGCTGCTGCCAGTCTTAGGGTTGCCAAGGTTTCACTACTGTCGCCATCTTCCAGTCGAGGAGAGTAGTGCATGTTCGCGAGATGACTACTGTACCCAGGCACTACACACACTTCCAGATGCACAAACAGTGAAACCCTCTTAAGAAGTTTTGGAAGGGACAACTGACTAATTTAATCTTATTAACCAGCAAATGTTCTTAAGAGGGTCAAATTACTTTAGTGTTAATAGACCAGGTGCAACATTTAAATTACGTAATTTTATTAAGCAACAGAACATTGTAAGGGAGAGCTTCTTAAAAGGGTTTTACTATAATTACACACTAAGTAAATAATAGTTATTGATATTTGGAGGAAAATGAAATGGAGAACATTTGTGACCCATTATAATATAAATGTTAACCATTTCTGTGTTGCCCTATTCTTGCTTTGTTGCTGTGTTTATAAGTGCAGCAGTGTACTAATAATAATATTTTACAGTCAAAAATTATTTTTAAAATTTTGTGTATGTTGCTACTGCAAATACGGTAATCATAAATATTAAATAGTAAAAATTTTTTTGTGATGGTTGTTGTAGGTTGATATTAGTGACATTATTGAAGATAATCAGCCTCCCATCATTGTGATACAAACATTCAAGAAATATGGTGACCCTGTTGCTTTGTCGAGGACATTGAGAGAGTTGCAGCCAAGATATGTGGTCGCGTATGATGCTGACATGACGTCAATTCGTCGCATAGAAGTGGGTTTTTGTCATAGTAAAAAAATTATTTTAACGAGTTAGTAGTATACTCAAAATATTTGTGTGGTGGTATATTTTTCAACATTTTAGAAATTATAGTAATAGTTTTTGAAATTATTGTATCCTTTGCCTAATTGTGACTAGATAAAACAAACATGTTTGATTTCAAAGTTGGAAATCATAAAGATGACTAGTGTAATTTAAATTTTGTGGTGGAAAATTAACTTTGGTATTTATATACATGCAGTCGTTATTCGACAATGGTGCAGTGTGCGAGGTTTTTAATTGACCAGAAGCAGATGCTCATAATAAGAGACCAGAAAATTTGTGGAATCTTTCCAGTCAAGCTAGATTTCAGGCACTGTTATTTCGCTAATATTTTTGTCTTTAAATTGCAGTTTTCTAAACACATCCCGATAAACTATGAACAGTGGTGGGATGATTCCACATTATTACTGATGTCAATTCCAGGTTCTACTCTAATTAGGCTTGCCAACTGTCCCATATCATATGTGATCCATATCCTGGGGTTGGAAGAATTATCCAGTATGGACATAGGACTGAATGTCATATTCTGTATATCATACATCTTCGAAAATTAATTGAATATTAATAAAAACAGTGTCGGTAGTGTACCACTTTCACGATCGCAGGTACTTTCAGGTTGTTTTTAAAACTGTTTGTTTTTACAACAATTTTCCCTGATTATTTCATTGGAGTCAGATGTCGTGTGTCGAGTTGTCGGAAGTTAAGTTTCCTGTATGGAAAGTTGGAAAAGTTCTTAACCCTAATTATAGTTTTCTTTTTTTGATTCTCAGTTTAATTCTTTTATCACTATTTCATTACAGGTGCACTACAGAAATATTCTTAATTGGCATAAAAAGTACAATTTTTAGCATACAAAATTCCTGTGTGAAATTAAGAATGTTGAATTTAATTTAATATATTTTTTTGTATGTGTGTAATAATCTCTTCAATTGAATAATATTTATGAAGGTAAAAAATAAAAAAAAAATGTTAATCCTTGGTTTAAGCTAGAATTAGTAGAATCAAAGAATGGGTAAATGAATCATCTCATCACTATAACAAACAAACAAAGACTGAAGACTGTACTACGTGATCTGGCATAAAAACTGGCCACTTGCTGCGGGCAGCAGCCAATCACAAAATAACTGAATCTTAAGGATGTAGGTCATATATTTCACAAAATTTTCCTGTACTTGGTCATAATGTTCACACGTAAATTTGTTTACAGGCAAATTAAGTGGTATGTAGGGGTGATTGCTGTGTTTACAGGTGTACCAAAGCGAGCACCCAGAATTCCAAATCCAGGTGTATTTCCTAATGTACGTAGGCTCTGTGGAGGAGCAGGCATATCTCACCACTCTGCGTAGAGAGAAGGAAGCTTTTTCTTTCCTCATCAAGGCCAAAGCAGTAAGTATAATTAGACACCTGAAAAGGTGTTGTTTTTAAATGTGCTATTTAAAAAAAAGTGTTTTTTTTGTCAAAAATAACAGTTATTTTGTCAAAAATAACTGTTATTTTCTTGCTACAAAAATGCAGGTTTCTGCATGAGAATTGCTCCAATTTTCATGTGCTTTTTTATAAAGACATGCATAATTTGAGAAATGTCACTTTATTTGTAAAACCTGAAATTGGCAGTGTTTTTCCTATTGAAAAGTGGTGTTTTTTTATCAATTGTTATTTCCTTGCAAAAATATCTAACTTCCAGAGAGATATACAGTTACGTTATTAAGACAAAACCACTAGTTTCCTTTATCAACAGACAACATTGAAAACAATTTCACATTTTCCTACTTAAGATTTTGTATTCTGCCCGACACCTGAAACAACGGTCACAATGCTCTGGAAAGGGCATACTGTTTTATGAAGAGACTAAACAATTTATACACAATTATAAAAGCACTGTTTATAAAAAAAAGTGCCTTGGACGAACAAAAAAAAAAATATTTGAAAAAGCTATTTTTATGTTTTTGAACTATATTAACTTTCAACAGATTTTTTTCGTTAGGCCCGCTGCCAAAACTTTTGTTTGTTCAAAACGTGTCATTTCTTACACCGCACATATGTACAAAGAATATGTATGATAAAATACAGTTATCTGGCAGAATACAAGATTAAAATACATAATAATTCAATTTTCAACCATTTTTTATATTAGTACATGTATATAAACACTTTTTCACCGTCGCGCCGTTTCGTTAAAAAATAAAGAATTGTTGGATAAAACGTGACTATGCTAAGAATGTAAACAAACTCAGCGAGCTAGTTGGCGCGAACTCCATAGATAACATGAGCTTGGTAGACGTGAATACTACAACGGCACGGTTTTCTAATTAGCATATAAACTTTTGCAGGGCCGTTCTCTAGAATGTTCACTCAAAGTGACGCATCATCACTTGTGCTCATGTTATCAATGGCCGTAAACACACGTGATGAAAAGTAAAACATGTTTTCGTTTATGGTGATAAATTGAAGAAATCTACTGGCTAACTCTGCATGCATTCGTATTCTAATATGCAAAAACACATAAAATTCTTTTTAAGAAGCAATTATGTGACATAAAATAATAATAATAATTCGTGAAAACACTACAGGATTTTGTACAATTTGTGAATAGCATCTCAAATTTTCAAAAATCGTAATTTTTTGTTATTTATGTGAAAATTCACTTCATTTTTTGTGTTATCACATTTGCTAAATTTTCATGTCTCTGTATATAAGTAATGAACCCATGCAAGACACTGATTCAGCATTATTATGATATGAAGGGAATTTTCAGTGAATGTTTATGTATATTGGGGAAGAGACAGAATTGTAGATGTAAGGGAAATTCATGATTTTAAAAGTTATTGAAGAAAAATGAATAGTTCATGAGATATTAATACAGTGAAACCTTGTTAATAAAAGATCTTTTATACAAAATTGTCTTCTTTCCCCTTGGAGTGAATAGGACATTTTATAACTTGTTTGTTTATTACAATGTAATGTTAAGTCAACTGGTAAGAAGAAATCAGGGTTGTGATAAGAATGCCTTATTTTCCAATATTCTGAATCACACAGTCAACATTTTCCTTTTTTAGATTTTATCTAATTATCAAAAAACCTGTTTATACACACCTCATTATTACAAAGTCCAGAAATTTCAGGTCCCTTGAGGTTTGATTTAAAGGCTTTTCACTTCTATGTATTCCATAAGTCTGGAGGACATGAAAGTTCTAAAATATTGAGCAGTCAGTAATACAGACATGTAGTTCCTTTTTGATTGCAAGGCTCATCATGTAGTTTTAAAACTATTTTAGCTTGTACCTTTTGGCCATTTTCATCATAGCTAACCGAAGAAAAATAAGGAATGATAGCCTGTTTAAAAGTTGTATTGAGAGGTTTTTTGTGGTTTGTGTTTAGTCGATGGTCATCGAGAAGGACCAGGATGGACTGTCCGAAGACTGTGCGAACCTCAGTCGAGATTCGTCGAAGGCTGGCGAAGTTGGTACCACTCGCAAGGGTGGGGTTGTGGAGCTGCAGGCCAAATCCCAGACTTCCATCATCATCGTGGACATGAGGGAGTTTGGCAGCGAACTGCCATCCTTGATCCACAAGAGAGGGATTGAGATCGATCCACTAACATTGCAGGCAAGTTTGTGCTGTATAGTTCAACTTCAAACTGTATTTGTTTTATCTCTTTAAAAGTTTACTGGGTGAGGATTACGAACTCCTCCTCTGAGCAGCTTGCCCAGTTCCTTGCAATCTCGCTGTCAACAAGACGTTAGGCATAAATGCTGTTGAAAAATATAAACAAACTCTGTAAAAGGAAGTGTACATGGAAGCGTGAGACGGTAGATACTGCCGTAGCCACACTATTACACCAGAGTGCTAAAAAGGACTTAAGTCTCATGTATCCCCTGCAACCCGGTTTTTTTACTCTGATTCAGAGTGGAAAATTAGAATGTCGTACGTGGGTAAATACGGTACCATTAACACTAAAACATTTGGCTATGTTAAACCCTTAAATTTAAGTGCCATGAAGAAAATCCTATGAAATTACATGTCCAAATAACTTGTGGAGAAATAATTTTTTGCTACATACAAAGTAAACATTTGAGAGTCATCTAATTTCCATTGTAATTTTACATTCAGATGAATATGGTAATTTTATAAAGTGTTATTTAAGAAGCAAATGCTTGTTTAAGGAAAGATACATTTTTTCTGTTTAGGTTGGAGATTACATTTTGACTCCGGAGATTTGTGTTGAAAGAAAAAGTGTCAGTGACTTGATTGGCTCTTTGAATTCTGGACGTCTGTATAATCAGGCATTGGCGATGACCCGCCATTACTCGAAGCCCATGCTGTTGATAGAGTTCGACCAGAACCGGCCATTTGCCTTGCAGGTAAACATTGAATTAATTGCACATGTTGGTTGAACTTGTTCATGAGTGAAGAAACAGCTGGTAGGCACAGCAGATGTTACATTGTAGCTCTATCCCTCACCCTTAGCGGGAATGGCAGTTGGAGGGTGAGGTCGAGGTACTCCCCCCGGGGCGACGGTGAAGCAGGGATCGCCGCTTGCATGGGGTTTTTCCAGGTGCCTACGCTGTTGGCTTTGGCCACTTCTATAATTGAGCGTTAAGCTTTGGGTGGCGGACTTGCGAGTGATGAGCGAGTGGGTACCCTGTAGAGGTATAAGCGAGTGTGACATTAAGGTGTCCAACTACCCTAGTAACGTTGGCCGGCTGGACGAAGGTAGGCAGCTTTGGTGGCAGCGGAGATACTGCAGGTGGCATGTGCCAGATGAGGTTGAGGGTCGAGCTTGATGAACTGGATGCAGCCCCTTTCCTGACATGCAGCCTCATCTTTCTTCCAGGTGTATACCTAGTTGAAACCTGAGCCACTACTCTTCAGAACACCAGCCTGAGTTTGCCCCTGCTTGGCAGCTTTGCCACGCCCAGCCCTATGGTGAGGTATAAGGGGAGAGGGGGTAGACCTGATAGGTAGATAGTGGGTGGCCAGTAAGGAGTAGGCACAGCCTGATGAAGAGTAGGGTGTGAGCCGTTAGGAAGCCTGGCCTACTGGCCTTCAGTCTAGTGGCTTGGTGAGCAGACGTCGCTGGCAGACCCAGGCACTTGCTGGAAGGGCGATAGTCCAAGTGACAACTGCTCTGGTGAGGCCCAGGAAGGCTAGCTTCCTAAACTGCACTTCGAGACAGACAGTTCTCAAAAGTTGAGGTTGAGCATGTGGTTTTGGATCGTGGCTGTTCCTGGAAGCTTCTTGCTAGGAGAGGTGACGAAATAGGAAATAGTGGGAGCAAGGTGTAGAATGTATAGAGTGCTGGAAGAGACAACCCAACCACGTCGGATTTATGCCTGTTTTATTCATTGCTCAACCAAACACTCGTAAACCAGCCTGTACCCTGACTAGGGCCTGAAGGGCCGTTCCTAGGTTGCCAACTGGTAATTTACCTCATCTCGGAATATGCGGCAGCACAAGGGGTGAGGGCGACCTCAAGTCAGTGGTACTCGTACTCGAATCAACTGCGAGTGAGCTACAAGGTAGCTGGAAGTGCGGCAGACCTCTGCGTGCTGGCGGGCAGCGAGGCGGTGTCACGCAGAGTAGAACACTTGACAGAGCTGCGAATGGCAGTGACGACTTGAAGTCTGTTGACTCGGTCAGAGTGATGTTCTGCGCAGGTAGACTCAGTGTCTGGTGGCTCTCGGGCAGCGTGACGTTCTGCAACTAGACTGGCGCGAGATAGTCTTGAACTGAGGGCTGCGGGTCCTATTTATATGTGGCGCACAGGGCCAGCGCAGGGGTTATAGGGTGTGGTGAGGGAGGAAACGCAGAGAGAAGAGAGTAAAGGGGAGCGACGGCGGTGGGCCAGCGGAAATGGCCAAAGGCGGAGAGTTCCCCTCTCACAGCCGAAGGTTGGAGGGGTAGAGAGCGGCGACATGATGCGAAGTGAGTTGCGGCACAGCAGGCTGCAACAGCTGGTAAGCAGCCCTGGCTTGAAGGCGGACTGTGGCTTCGAGTAACTGCTCTTCTTATGAGGGGGCCGTGGCGAGGCTAGGTGAGGGTATGTCGCTGATTCTGTAAAGGCTTAGATATGTTTTTGTAGAATGGTTTTTACATGCCTTTTCCTGTAAATGTTAAATAAACAATATTTTTTATTTTTCTGCAATGTAGTATAAGTACAGTACTTCAGTTTGGTGTGTAATAAATGTTAAATTTTTTGTATGTTGTTTGCAGGGACGGTACTACGTTAGCAACGACATAGCTGCCAATGATATCACTGCAAAACTTCAGTTGCTTACGTTACATTTCCCAAAACTGCGCATAGTGTGGTCTCCCAGCCCATATGCAACTGCACAGCTGTTTGAAGAGATCAAGGTTAGCAGCAGTTAAACAAGAAGCATTGTAACTGAAATATAAGGGGAAATATTTTGCTTGGCTGCAAATAAATACCATAAAAATGAAAAAGACGCTAACTCAAGTACTCGCAGGTTAGTGTTTGTCGATAGAAACATACACATAGTACGACGACACACTTCCTCAGGCCGTGGTCATAATATGTAATCTAAAAGTATGTGTATGTTTTGTCTACAAATACCAACCTGCGTCTACTGAACATTCATTTTTTCACATTAAGTTCAGTATTACAGTCGGTTAGTGTTGTGGATTTTCAACGTGTTTGAAGGCAAAATGGTATTACTTCATGTACATTGTTCAGTTGTTTGCTCTTGTATGAGGTAAAAATTATACTGCTTCATCTACAAATAAATGTCTTCACTTAGATATCGTCATTCTGTTATCTAATGTCATACCATACAGTTTGTCAGTCATGATGATACATGTCAAACACAGTTGAACGAGTTCTTTTTAATTAGTGCCACCCACACCAGTAATAGTGGTTCAGTTTCTATAGTCTAGGATGGTATTTTGTGTACAGAAGTTAGGTAAGTTGGTATGGCTTAAAGTCTTATTGACAGGGACGTCATTAGAGATGGAGCAACATGCTCGGAGAAGTAGCAATTGGGCGGAATCGGCTTCCACCTGAAAAGATTTTGAGAATCCTTGGAAAAACAAAATCATAATGGCTGAAGCAAAATTCGAACCCCAATCCTCCCGAAAGCACATCTGCAGGTTTACACTGCACTACCTCGCTAGATTCGTTACCAGATGCATGGTTTGGGTGCTTTGCATGTCTACCATTTTATTGACTAGAAACATAGAAGGTAACATCTGTTTAGAGAGGCCTATTCAAGATTTTATAGTTATCTACAAAGACTTATCGGTCACAGAAGATGCAATGGATATGCAGCAGTAAACTCTAGGAAAGAGATCTTTTCGCTATGTGTTTGTAAGTTTGCAGTCAGTTTACCGAAGGTATTGTTTGCTGTGCTACAATTTTCTTAAAGTCAGTGGGCTAAACAAAGTTTGTTAAGGGATGGAGGTCTTAATTAAATAAGAGAGTTAATTATAATTTCCTCATTTTATTTACAATAGGTAACTACAAACAAATTCTCTCTACCCATAATTATTTTATGTATTGTATGTCCATATTTAACAGCTCCAATATTTACAATAAAGTTTGTATCACATGTTCATACACTCCCACCTCAGATTAGTCCAGATCTCACCAGTCCGTAATGTTCTAGAGTTCTCCGAGCGCCCTCATGCGCAATAGCCTTCACTCGTCGGGTTTCACGGGGTCTCGTCCATTTACACCACAAACATCTCGTCTGCCGTTGCCTCGCAGTCTCCCATCGTCCGTCCCCTTCGCTAATGTTTCTCGCTGCACCATGTTGTAATACCACACTCAGCCAATTGGCTTCCACAAAAAACTGCCAACCCTTGGACCGCTGCAATATTTATTTACATGCAGCGTTGTGCCGAGGGTCCTGGTTCCCAGAATATTCTTGCACATCCTTAATACTCGTCTGCTTCTCCTGCAGGAGGAGGGACTGTGGCGCCAGCTAGGTCACCTCTGTCAATCATTCCCCTGGCTGTGGGGCAAGTGACAAGGCAACGAGCGGGTCTGCCTAGTGGGAGGGGAGGGTCGAGAAGGGTAACCCCCAACAGAGTTGGACTGCTCATGGAGCTCGCATCTAGTGCAAGCATCAGTGCATTACAGTTTGTTTCATTTGCATTTGATCAGGTAAGGGCTATGGAAGTGTGTTTTTTTTTTCTTATGGCTTGTTATCTTTATGTTTTGGCTAAAAGATATAATGTTTTGGAAGGACTACAACCATAAATAGGTCCCTCCGCCTCATGTGATAGGTGTGGGTCATTTTCGCAGCATCACAGTTCTGCACTATTATTAGGAGGAGGTAGGGCCCTCGCCACTGGTTGTGTAGCAGGAGTCAAAGTTCTGGTTGTGAGATGCTGCATGTGCTGCAACTGGCTTCTCCTGTAAATTTACATCTGCCCCAGCTACGGCTTATTTGGTGTCTGCTGTGTGGCCATTCGCTCTCTGTCTGAGAGTGTTGGTAGTACGGCCAGTGTGCTCTGCATTGCAGTGAACGCACTGCAGCTGGTAGATAAGACTTTGTGTTGCACAGTTGTAGCTGCCGTGGATAGGATAAGCCTGGTATTGAAGGAGGTGGAAGACTGGTGTATAGCACAAGAGCTACAACGTCTGCTATTGCAAGGATGAGACCCGCTGGGGGTGGGTGTATTACTGACTGTGGCTTTGGGCGCACCTGTAGCTGGTAGATAAGACTTTCAGTTGCACAGTTGTAGCTGCCGTGGATAGGATAAGCCTGGTATTGAAGGAGGTGGAAGACTGGTGTATAGCACAAGAGCTACAACGTCTGCTATTGCAAGGATGAGACCCGCTGGGGGTGGGTGTATTACTGACTGTGGCTTTGTTCTTTGGGCGCACCAGTAGCTGGTAGGTAAGACTTTCTGTTGCACAGTTGTAGCTGCCGTGGATAGGATAAGCCTGGTGTTGAAGGAGGTGGAAGACTGGTGTATAGCACAAGAGCTACAACGTCGGCTATTGCAAGGATGAGACCAGCTGGGGGTGGTGGTGTTACTGACTGTGGCTTTGGGCTCACCAGTTTGTTTCGAAGGTTGGGGGGTTGTTTGAAAACCACAAATACGGTGAGTACTTGAATTTCTGTCCTTTTAGGAAGTGTTAGTGGTAAAGGTGTACGTTTGTGTGTAGATTTTAGGAAGGAATGACGTTGCCACGTTTCCGCAATACAATTTTGAAATTTCAGCAAGGTCGAGCAGAACCAGATGGTGCAACGGCTGCAGCCATAGGTGCTGATTTGGAGTCTGATAATTTGGCAGTGTCGGATAAATACAACACTGCTATACATGACTTAGTGTCCAAACTGCCGGGGATCAACTCGAAGAACATTCGGTCAGTTCTGAATAAAGGACAGTCACTTGACGACCTGCTCACTCTTACTCAGGTATGTTTACAGTTCACTCCTGTGTGTTTGTTCCTTCCCACAGATCAATTTTTTCAGTGTTTTTTCATTTGGGTATGTATAATGTATTCACCCATGCACCATCACCGGTTACATAAGATCTGCACTCTGTATTTTGAAGGTGAAATGAAACGGTAGCTCTGCCAGTATTTTTATCTGGTGCGATTGCAGCTGTGTGTATGTTGCTATGTTGCAGATGCATACACAACACTGCAAAGAGACATGATGCAAATTACGGTTCCTTATTTTATGTATTGTTTCTGTTCTAAGAGAAGGTAAATATTTGGAGTGCGACAACAAACAAGTGGTCCAGCAGCAATAACAGTCGCAGCTGGCGTGCAAAAACCTCCTTCATGTTTCCTAAGCTACAAAGAGATAAGGTCATGGAAATAGAGAATTGAAATTATTATTGGGGAGGGAGGAAGGAAATTTGTTGTCTTGGAGTGGTAAAAAAATATGTTTTGAAACCTGAAAAGTGATATTTTAATTTTGGTATTTGTATTCAATGAGTGTTCCAACCTTGGTGTCTACTGAAAAATGGTTTTGGGAATTCACACAAATGCTGTAAATGTTTTCATAATATTAACAGAAAGAAAATAGTTTATACCAGCTTTATATACAAAACATACCTCTGCATGGGACATTTCGCCACGTTCTGTCCCGCTCACATTGCTTGTTACAATACGGGTTTCCCTCGCCCTGGGCTTTCCGTCCGCACATAACCACACCCTCTTTGGTTACCTGGAGTCACTGCCCTTCAGGCGCACACCATGATTCAGGTGGAGTGTACGTGTATGTCTGATTTTCCAACTAATCATTTACACATAATCTGCAGCATTCTGGCTTCTCAGTAGATTTATATTTTTTTTCCCCCAGGATCCATTTAAGTGGACTTGTTTGCAACATTACTAGTGGGTTCTGGGTGAACTCTGCCCCATCGCCCTGCAGGCTTTCAGTAAAACCCAGTTGTCTTTCTCATTGCTAGGTACTGGGGAACTGGCATTACTGCCACCTTTCCTGTCGCCGTTGGGATAAGGTGCAGAGGCTCTCTACTTTCCTGATAACGGTGTACTGTGCTTGGTTGCAGGCAGCAGTGCTGCCCTGCTCGGTGCTCCTCGGCAGGAAACTGGGCGAGTGGTTCCCATGTAAGGGCTTTGCGTCCACGAATGTTCCCACTGGATGTTGGGGAGCCGGTGAACTGACAGTAATGTTGCTCTAATTGACATCCTGAGAATGAAACCCAAATGTCACCCCATGGGTGTCGGCGCCAGAGAGAGGTTCAGCCCCTCTGGGAGGCCTGCCTTCGATTCTGCCTTTGTTACGCCATACTTGCTGTCCAAAAATGATGCTTCAGCTTAACAGAACATGTACTCTAAATCCAAACTCACTTAAACACCCTCGCGTGTGTACACACACACATACAAACTCACTCACACTCTCTCTGCCCTGCTCCCTCCCTTTCTCATCCCCCTTATTTTTCCCCACCCACAAGCATAAAATACCGTGCTCTCAGGCTGGATGGCGAAAGGCTGGCAAGATAATCTTAGCCCAGGCCAGGTGTAGCGCAGGGTTGGACCCCGATGCTCACAAGGTTTGCACAGCACTGCTGGAAGAGGCTGCATGCCAGAGGAATGTTGCGTCATCATGGGCTACCAGCTGGAACAGAGCCCAAGCCAAGGCCTCGGCTTCCCTCACCTCGACTTCCCGCACCAGTCTACTCTGCATGGTGGTTCCAACTGTCCCACCTACAGCCAGTTTCGCCTGTCAGGGCCACTACACGTACGTCCCTGAAGCCTGTCCAGCTTCCAGGAAGATCATTGAACTCCCAATCCAGACAACTGTTCTGGGGCAGGACCACCCACAACCCTCAAAACAGAACCGTAGCTTCCCAACTCTATGGCTCTAGGAGGGAGTGAGTGAATGAAGAGATGTGGGTGGCTCTTAACATTGAGGTCTTGAGAGCTGATGAGAGTGAAGCGAAGTGACTATGGAGCAGTGCCAGAATGCAAGGGCGGGGGAAACTGGAGATCCCTGAGAAAGCCTGCCAACTAGAGGCCTCGTCCGGCACGATTCTCACATGCGAAAAGTTTGCGGGGAAGATGGATGGATGATGCTGATACCTATATCCCACCTGGGGAGCAGTAACAACATTTTGAATCACCTTAATCTCTCTGAAATGAAGAACTTGTGAGTGATTGATGTGTTAAGTATAGTCGTCACTACACCTAGTCAAGCTCTATAGCTGTCTCTAAGAGGGTGAAGCATGTACCGCCTTCAGAGACTGATGAATTACGACTAGCATTAACTTGCGAGCTCGCTGTTGTTCTTGTCTAACACGTAGGAAGTGCCATCGGGGTAATTTAGCGGTACAGTTGTCGGTAATTCATAGTATACCTGTTGTGGTTAATTAACACTCACTGGCGACAACCGCACGTGATTCAACTTACTGCCATGACGTCAGACATGGAACTGGTCTCTTCTTTCTGCAACTCAGGACCGCCAACCCTTGAGACAGTGATGACACTTGACTATTGCGTACCAAGTTAGGTGTGCGGGAGATTTAAACTAGGTCCCACACAGTTGTTAACAGGCCAGTAAAAAAAGTACTACACAAAGTTGTTGTGAAATTGACTCTAATAATCTAAAATTTAGCTAACTCCCTTTTTACAGGGCTCATAAGTCAAAAAAATACTTGAGTGCCTATCTGTGGAGTACCCCTCTGCTTAAACGGGCTTATAGTGGTGATCTTGGAATCCTGCTCACATCTCTAAATTTTCTCTTATCTTGTGCTTTTCTTCTGCTGAGCTGTACTAAGTGGCCTATCTACTGTGCAAGCACACATTTCTCTCTCCCAGAATGGTGTACTCGCTTATATCCAGTGCTAAATAAGAGACCTGAGGCCACTGAATAATAATTGTAGAATGAGATGCGCTAAGAGCACTGCTACCATAAATAACGTAATCTCCTTGCACTAGAGAAGTAAAATTCTTGCAGATAGCCAAGGGTAAATTAATCACAGTAAATGTATACCACAGTTTCTACCTCAAGTGTATTAATTGTTCAATAAAACTGTTAAAAAAAATTAAGTAATCTAATATAAATATAATAAAATTGATTTAAACAGTGTTTTGAGGAGAAAATGTAATGCACATTAGTAAACAGGTTTACCAGAAAATAAAAATTTTCGGGACACTTATTAAAGAAATTCAACTCTGGAATCTCTGTAATCTCAAACTTTATTTCACAATCTGCTCTGATGATATGGCACGTGGTCAGTGTACAAATTCAACCTGATAGCATTTTTACTGTTTCTGTAAGTAACGACAGTATATGCTATTCACAGTAAAGAGGGCACTTTTGGAAGCCGTCTCATTTGCGATAATAGTCAATGAGTATATTTTATTTTAGCATTAGGTGTTAACTTCCAAGTGTGGTGGAATATACACAGTATGTTTATTACTTAACACTGCAATATTTAATTACAAATATGGTTAAAGGGTAAAAAATGGCTGAAAGGAAAAAGGAACTATGGCCTTAAAAGTGCTCGCTTTACTGTGAACAGCCCGTAGATGCATTCAATGCAGTGTTATGACTATCTGTGCGTTAGCCCTTTTGCTAGTTACCACCCCTTGCATAATCTGATACAAGTAGCTCCTTTTGTTTCTTGTTTTCAGGAACAGCTCGGAGATCTTGTAAACAACAGTGGAGAAGCCACCAGCTTATACAATGCTTTGCATAAAATTCACCGCCCTTCCATGGACTCGAGTGCGACCACCAGAGGAAGTAGGGGTGGCAAAAGCAGGGGGAGATTCTTCAAAAGGCGGAAGGTGTGATGATGGTCGTGTCTTCTCATCCATTTTTCTCCTCGTTTTTCAGTGAAAAAGTATCGATTGCATGCAATGGATTTGCAACACCAATCACCTGTAGACAGCTTTGCTCAAATTTCTCATGTGTGTGAAACATTTTATCACAGCTTACAGTAAAAGATTATATTTATGCAGAGTTCAGAAATTGCAAAAGATTTATGTTTCCATCATCAGTATTTATTTGAATCACTTGTTTGAAATTTTGTTATTTTATTATATGAGAGTACTTTAACACTTGCGGTGTGATATGTCACATTTTCAGTGCCAAATCTGAATGTGGAAATAAATTATTTCACAACTGTGTCTAACCATTTGTTATTCAAGTATTACAAATGCAGTGCAATGTTTTAAACATTAATCAATTTGCGAGTGGGTATGTTGTGGTTTTGTGATTTTACTTTTAATCAGAGATGTAAAATATAGCTTTAGATATTCTTTATTTGGTGTAAATGATATTTTATTGTGTATTTGTAATTGGTAAATTATAACTGTAATTATTGTGGTGTCATTAAAAATGGCTAGTTTTAAAATTCCAGTATTTTGGAAGATTTGAGTACCTGATACGTGTTTTTGAGATTTAGATTAAATATATCTTTCCAGGAGAGGAAAATTTTCTTTCATTTTCCTTAAAAAAAATTTAAGTGAGAAAAGTGTTTCAATTATCCCTATAAAACGAGATGGTGGAAAATGTATTTGTGTCTGCAGTTTATGGGATTTATTTTATAGACTATTATTAGCCGCTAAGCTATCAAAAGGACAGGAGTTTAAGTACTCGTAGGTTAGTACTTGACAGGCGCACACACAAAGGACTACATATTTTTCACGCGGTTGCACAATCGTGACATTTCGCTGGTTAGGCTAGCATCATCAGGCGGCGAGTTGTAGAACATGCAATATGGTGGAAGGGTGCTGTTGGGGGTAATCCTAGTGGCCAGGTGGCAAACTAGGGTGTGGCAGGAAAATTGAAAACTTGCCAGTGTAGCTGATGTGTGGTTTGGAGCTGTGATTACTGATTATCTTATGTTGAGGCCTGGCGGCTGCCTCGATTTTCTTATAAATTGACCAACTAATTCCCAGTATCTGAGTTCCGAGCTATTGCTTGAAGGTGGTACGGCTCCTGCAACTCTGTGGGTACTTTGGCAAGCTTGCGAAAGTTTGATTTTGGCATGATTTTACCCCACGTGGTGTAGCGTTTCTGGGCGTTGAATCGTTATCCCACATTCACAATGCTCTCAAGGTGCAGTCTTAATGCAGTCGAGAGGGAAAAAGACAGAAAAATTGCTCATAGAAAATTGTAGAATAGCTGGGAAATTAAGAATTTCTGAGTGAAAATTTTTTATAGAAAAGGAAATGAGGGAAGGGCATGTCCCATGTTTACTTGATAAACAACGATCACTTATTACACTTTTCAGATTATCATGTTTGTGTTGTAACTAGACACACTAAAAATTGGCCCGCTTTTTTCCGCATTTTCACGTTGCGCACAACACACTCACGAGGACATAAGCACTGAATGAAGGGGCACGCAAGGAGTTGCTGTGTCCCCCTCACTGCATTCATTTTCCTGGCAGTATTTCTACTGGGGAGATTTTTGGGTGGTGTTGGTCCAAATGATCATGCCATCAAATGTTACCCCTTGCAGGTGTGGAATTGGGACGACCAACCTGACACTAATGGTGCCTTGGACACAGCACAAATGGGGTGCACTCCTAGCACACCATCTCCAGTATTGGAGTCAAGGAAGTGACGTGGACCACTCAGCGTCGTCTGGCACGGCCACTGTTTTAAGGTCATCTGCCAACAGTCGCTTCACCAGTGCGGCTCGTGGAGCACGCACGCCGTGCGTCCCGATGCGTGTCCTCATTTTTCGCTTGGGAACGGGTCATGATCCGATACAGAGTGATCCAGCCGAATGCCTGTGGTATACCTAGAGAGATCTGTGTAATTAGGATAGGAATCAAGTGTTAGAATGTGCATTAAATAGCATTAGAATTTATCGCCTATGGCAAATGTTCGTGAAATTCGCCCTTAGGGGATTGGGAAGTAATCGTACAATAAATGCACACCACATGCATATTTAATTAGGTGTGGAGTAGCAAAGCTCGGGTATTTGAAGTGTTCTATATAATTTTCCGAGCGCAATTATGTATGTAATCAAGCCAATCAGTAACGTAGGAAATAAGTCTTTCTTTCAACGTGACCGTTTCGGTCGTAGTGTGCCCAAAAACTTTACAGACCTAAATTTCCCATGTGTTCTGCAAGGCATCACATAATTATGTTTTGTATTTAAATTAGTGCTTAAGAAAGAACTATGAACTCTCCTGAAGCTAGGGGATGTCCATTCGGAATGTTAAAGGCTCATGTTGTCTGTATATTTTACGTGTTTATGTAATGAGGTCAGTAAACTAACTTACCTCGAAAGATGACGCGATCTCTCTTGAGAGGATGCGGTTCGCCCGCGCTACCTCTGGCAGTCTGATTCCTTGGGTCTTCAGTGCTGTACATGCACATGCATCGTGTCGAGGGGGACTTTCATACTTTGTTCTGAACACTTAACTGCAATAGGTTAACATAATTCACTGGAACTTTGATTTGGTTTACCAGCAGTCTTTCCTGAGTTAACAGCACCTCTCCATCAGCTCAATTTACCGACCCCAGAGGTTTAATTACTATGGTAAGTTTTCGCGCCATTCTTGGTTTTTTTGTACAGTAACAGCCACTGGTAGGCCTTGTGAGTCAGTGAGTCAGGTCCGCTTTAATTTGCATAGTATACATGCAACTGTGTACACTACTTGACAATACAATTTACTTGACTTAACCAAAACTTGTGAGTTCTCTTTTAGTGTTGTATTTCGGGCCCTGGCTCTATCCAGGAATTCATTGATGCCTCAAGGAGGTATCCTTCGTTTATAAGGTAATACTAAGGCATGCTGGGGCGCCTGAATACCCCGGCCTTATGTTACGTTTTCCTGTAGATTTGTACAGCCTGTATCAGGAGACACGATCCTGAGAACCGTGACTTCGTGCTCACTTAGTGAGCTGGAGGATCCCATTCTATTCGAAATAGGAATATTTTCTAATAATATGACTTTTTTTTTTTAACGTAGTTGTCGGTTGTCGTTCGTATTAAAATCCCCGACCGCTCAGGTAACGTTAAATGGCTTGCCCAACTAGGTGTGGCAAAAATTAAGTGTAACAAACACACGTGTGTAAATTTGGAGGAGAAAGGACAGTCAGACATAAAATTCTCCATTTGTGCTTATTGACCAGGAAGAATGCAGTCTGCCATGCCATTTTGTAGCATAGGTCAGGCCTGCGCAGGTCAATAGACATTGACGTCGCAGGCGACCGGTTATCAAGCCCGCACAACCTCAGACGACAGCGCCGCTGTAAACAATCGGACTCTTACGATATGCTCCACGTGCGCGAGAAGCTGCTGCCTTTCGGGAAGATTGTCCGCGATTACAACTAAGGACCGGGCTACCACGTCATGTCGACCGCGTGTTCTGTGTGCAACTGCATCGTGAGATATACAGAAGACTGTTGAGAAATGCAGTACAATCAGACTACCATCCACCTGTCGGAAGTGTGATCAGTGCGTTAAACCCCGAACACTTGATCCCTTCGACAAATATAACATACATGCAGGTATATGCAGGTGCCCGCCGACCCGAATACGATGCATACTTTCAGCCTCCACTCGTTTCCACAGCGGTCGCCTACCGCTGCGCGCGATCCACGTGTGCGGGGGTTGGCGCAGGCTCCGTGCACTGTGCTACATGCCAACACGTAATACATGCGAGTTGCTTACACCACGCAGATTGGATTACCCTGTGGCACCATCAGTTCCAGTGTTTACAATGCACAGAACAGTGGAAAACATGACAGCCAGAACTCCCAGAGCACGAGCTTCAGCCAGCAACCGTTGAGTAGTCAAACAAACAGGGTTCAATGTGTCGGGCAGAATATTGTGCTAACCCAGAAAAGATGTGCATAAACTCCAAAGAGTGTAACGCGCGTTTTCACCCCAAATGTGTGTCTGCGGGGGAATGGCAGGCGGTCCGAGAGGGAATGTTTAAGTGTAAACAGTGTCAACAAAAGTACGCAGCACAATACGGGACCATATCGGATCTCACACAAATAAAAAGGGAAATTGATGTGTTTACCCAACCAGTTTTGAGATTAGGCGAACAACAAACCCAATGAATGGAACTCGTGCCACACATGCCCACATGGCAGGGAATGATAGGATCCGGCGGAACACAGTTCGAAACACCGGGGCTATCAGAGCTTGAGTGCAGGACAAGCCAAACCGAGTGGTATTGCGTGACACCTGCTAAATTTCAGACACTCCCAAACTTTTCCGGCCAGACAGCACAGGATGCACACGCGATTCTCAAAGAGTGCACTACCCGATTACAACGGTATGGGGTTAGTGAGGAAGAGTGGGCGAGTGTCATTGGGAACCTGGAGACAATTCGTACACAAATTTACGGCAAGATAGCCGAACACGTATACCATTCTAAAACACCAGGTCGCCCTGTTTACCGAGGAACAAGATGCCACCGAAGACCTGGACATAGTAAGCCGAAAGTTAAGTCTAGCTGACAGAAATTATCCGCAGATCCTGGTGGAAGGCGTGCTCGAAACGATCATGGAGACGGTGAGACACTAATACCGAACGCCCTTATCCATTTCTGGCCAGGGCTCACCCGAAAAGTGCGGTAATTTGTACGTGTCTGAGAAACATATAACCACCTGAAAATGTGCCGCACCGATGACTCTACTCGACATCATACCAGAGAAACCCTTTGTGACCATCGCCTTGGACGTGATGGGATCATATCCCCGCAATTCAACCGTGAAGAGATTTTTATTGGTGGTGTAGGATTTGTGCACCAGATGGTGCGAGGTTTATCCCGTCCAGAGTTCACTTCTTAAAAACGCAGCGGGGGCATTACAGAATGATTTCTTCGCTCGCTGGGGTTATCCAAAGGTAATCATCACCGACAACAGAACACAGTTATGGGGAAAGCGATGGCAAGAACTCTGCACCAAGTGGCGGGCAGTACACCACACAACGGCTGTGTACCACCCCCGCGCGAATCCCACAGAACGAAGGAACCAAGAGTTCAAGGCGTATTTCCGGCTTCGTTTGGGGAATGACAACAGTACCTGGGTCACCCATGTCCCAGAGATATGGTTCTGCATGAGTAACCAACAGAACGAAGCCATGCGCCACTCGTTTGCAGAATTAATATAAGGAACCGGTCAGGCACGACCCGGGGAATATGCGTACCCACAATTTACCACGAACTCAGGACCCTCAGAATAATATAAACGAGGACACCACCGACAGAGTTTCAAACAGGCCAGGAATTGGTAGGATCGGCACGTCCAACAGTGGCTGCCAGAAATGATACAGCCCCCGAAAGAGCTGTAAATTGGAAAACATGTCTACTTGCGAGAACACCAGCAGTCGGCCACCCGCGCCAATTTTTGTGTAGGGTTTCC
>NQII01002083.1:85772-111724 GCA_002778355.1 Clitarchus hookeri | reverse complement strand
AAATACCAAATTAGTGGACCCCTCACACTTGTATGAAGGGTGAGGAAGACAGACTACGTCATCCAGATGGGTGCGCGAAGGTAAGTTAAATTTCATCGTGACGACCTACAGGCCAGTGCCAGAGGGGCCGACACCAGGCGCCACAGCGCACCAAGGTACATAACACCAGTCGGAGAAAACCAACCAAAGTAGTCCCGGCCAATCTGGGATGGCAATCGACATCATAAGGCATGGGTGGACTACCAGGTCCACCAATTCCGACACCCTCAAGGACATCTGGATAGTCAGTCGCCATGGCGGTGCCAAGAGTCGTGCGGACGTCCAGCTCCACAGAGAGCGCCCGGAATGACGACCGACAACCATATGCCGCAGCGTCCAGCTCCGCGATTTCGGAGGCCCACCGCGTCACACCTGATCCTCTAGGTGCCATGTTCCAGACTGCCAGGTCATGCGACTCATCGGTGGCCAGGTCCAGTTCCAGGTCGAGCAACTCCTCGACACTGCAACCACACCGCCCTCAATGGTGTCGACGCCGATTGCAAAGGTACCGCAGCAACAGCAGTAGGGGTGGCAGCATCTCGATGGTGGCAGGGCCACCAATCTGCCAAGCAGGTATAAAATCAGCTGACCGACTCCGCCGAACCAGTAAGATGTCACCTGCCACGGGTATGTTGAACCAACACGAGTTGGCATACAACCCTGCTTCAGGACGATCCAGCTCTGTATAACTCATCATGCCTAGACGTCTGCGGCCGCGGCCGAGATGCGACTAAATCACCGGCTGCACTACACGGCCTTGAGCTGCCCCCTGCCAGCCATGAAGCTGGCTTCCCAAAGGGAGGGCATTTGATGTCGACCACTCGTGTGTGGTCTGGCATGGCCACTGTTATCTCGTCATCGGCCCGTGGAACACATACATTGTGCGTCCCCATGCGTGTCCGCATGGTTCACTTGGAATCGGGTCATGACCCGTTACCTAGTGATCCAACCGAGTGCCTGTGGTGTCCCTAGAGAGATCTGTGTAATTAGGATAGGAATCGGATGTTAGAATGTGTATTAAATAGCAATAGAATATATCGCCCATGCGGAAATGTTCTTGTAATTCTCCTTTAGGGAATTGCGAGAATTTATTGCAGAATAAATGCACCCAATGAGCAAATTTAATGAGGTGTAGAGTAGTAAGTCTAGGGTATTTGAAGTGTTCTATATCATTTTCCGAGTGCAATTGTGTGTGAAATCAAGCCAATTAGTTAAGTATGTCACATAATTAGCCTTTCTTTCAACCTGACTGTTTCGGTCGTAGAGTGCCCCAATACTTAACAGACCTAAATTTACCACGTGCTCTGCAAGGCACCACAAAATCATGTTTTGTATTAAAATTAGTGCTTAAGAATGAATTCTGAACTCTCCTCAAGCTAAGGGATGTCCATCCCGAACGTTGAAGGGTCCTGTTGTCAGAATGTTTTACATATTTATGTAAAGAGGTCAGTAAACTATGATACCTTGCGGGTTGGCACTATCTCTTGACAAGGATGCAGTCTGATTGTCCTACTCCTGTCAGTCTGATTTCAGGGTCTTAGGTGCTGCACGTATGTCGCATCTCCAGGGACATTCGTACCTTGTTCTGAACACTTAACTGCAACAGGTTAACGTAATTCACGGGAACTTTTATTTAGTTTACCAACAGTCTTCCCTGCGCTCGCAGCTCCCCTCCGTTAGCTCAATTTACCAGAGGTTTAATTACTATTGTAAGTTTTTTCCCGTGTCATTCTTGACCTTTTTGTACAGTAATGGCCGTTCGTAGTCCTTGTGAGTCAGGCCCGCTTTAATTTGCATTGTATACCTGTAACTGTGTTTACTATTCGGCAATACAATTTAGTTAGGTTAAGCGAAACTTGTGAGTTCTCTTTTAGTGTTGTATTTCAGGCCCTGGCCCTATCCAGGAATTCATAGACACCTTAAGAAGGCATAATTTATTTATAAGGTAATACTTAGGCGTGCTGGGGCGCCTGAATACGCTGGATGTATATTGTAAATTTGTACCGTGTGTGTCAGGTGATCCAGCCACGTGGTCGTCCGGCACACTATCTTTAGAACTGTCTCTTTATACTCACCCAGTGAGCTGGCACCCATTCTATTCAAAATAGGAATATTATATAATATTCAGACTTTTCTTAACATAGTCGCTGGACGACGTTCGCATTATTATCCCCGACGCTCATGTAAAGTTAGAAGAGTGGCTGCCGCATTCGTGGCACAACTTGTCCTCAGTATAGGGTATTTCGTAGCTCCACAGCTGTGGTGGGACGAATGAGTTGAGGGTCGAGGCATTAATCACAAACCCCTCTTCTACAGGTCGTTCTTCTGCTACAGCTCGTTGATCCATTCTGCTCAGCTAGTGACAGCAGGACTGTGGTCTTCGCTGAGATGGTAGCTGGTATGGTATGTTGGAGCAGATTTAGGGTGGAGATTTAGCTTGTGTGCCTCTGGTGTAGTTACTGTGGGAGGCGAGTTGTCCTCCACTCACCACTGTGGGCGACGGAGACACTTGGAGCCACAAAGTGGCGTGGCGCCTTCCTCTGTCGTGGTCTCATCGCTGCTGCCGCTGCTGCTGCTTGAGGTATAGTGAGCCCTGCGGTGTGGTTTCGCATTCCTTATATGCCATAGAAGCATATCCACAACTAGCTTGGTTGTAGCTTATTTGCTGGATTTGACGGTGGGCGTTCGGGTGGTATCACTGCATTGCTGGTAGGTGAGACACAAGTGGGATTTTGGTACAGGCGGGCCATTCCTGTTGGCGAGTTTTAGGCGGCATCATCAGATGCATCATGACGCAGGACGTCATGGCATGAGGCATCGCGATGTAGGACGTTCGCGAAACTGGGCGTCGTTGATGCTGGCACAGCTCGCTGTTGGATGTCGGTAGCAGGGGCACTGGGCTTACCCATCGGTGACTTGTGTACGGGCCCTAGGGGGGTCAGAATGCTGGACATCGCAGACTGGAGCAGTCTTCGAAGGCTACCATCGGTCGCTGACTCAGGCGCTGTTACAGCTGAGCAGCTTGCAGATGGTAGTGGCAGAGATGTTGGTGCATTAGTACTGGGCAGTGCTGCTGGAGCATCTACCGTTGCAGCTCCCATGTGGGTTTCGGCACTATGCAGTTCATTGTGGTGTAATGGGACATGATGCCATCTTCACACACGAACTATACATGTGTTCTTTCCTAAGCGTCTTAGAATAGTAAGTGGCCTGCTCCAATTAGGCGTGGGGCCAGCACAAAATTACTTGGCCTCAGTGGACAGTAGGTGCTTACCACAAACTAGCCGACCTGATTGCAGTATGGCACATGGGTGAGTGATGGCAGGCAATTACTGCATGTTGTACTGTAGCTGCCAGACACTGGTCTGCTGTAGCATGCACCCCCTCTACTACCTGTGTTATCTATTGCTTTCGGAGACACTGGGCTGGTATTGAGGTGAATTCGGGAACTGCTATGGGAGGGGAAGCTTGCGACCTAGGAGCAGCTCTGCAGGGGATTTGCTAGTGGCGAGGTTGGTATGTGTTTATAGCCCAGATTGCTGCTGGTAGGTGTTCGGCCAATGATTCATGATTACCATTCGTGCACAATCGCAGTTGAGTTTTCAGTTGTTGATTTCTCTGTCCAGTTGGATTTGTGCCTGAATAGTAGATGGCAGTAGTAATATGCAGTACTTGCCCCTTTGTAAAAAAACATGCACCACTTGCGTGCCATACGTGCCATACGTTTTGCATTGTTATCAGATAACAACAGACATGGTTATCCCCAGCATGTAAAAAACTCTGTTTCCAGCCTTTTGGCTATGCACTTGATATGCGGTAGGCTTCCACCCACCTAGAGAACATGTCTGTTATTACCAGGATGAATCTCTTCCCCGTAACAGTGTGTGGGTTTGGGCCTATTAAGTCTAAGGTAACATTCTCACGTGGTTCCATTGGTACCTGTGGTGGCTGTTGTTGCATTCTGTTGGTATGGTGACTTTTCAGGCAGTTACATTGCATGCCCACATGCATGCACTGACAGGATCGTGGGATATACCCAGCTAGTAGAAGTGTCTCTGGGAATTGCATTGCTTTTGAAGTGCACCATAGTGGCCTGCCATGTCTATGTTGTGGGCAAATAGCATCAGTACTTCAGACCAAGTTAAATCCTCGCTGAGGGTATCCTAGAGTTCTGCTCATGGATAATGGCATGCAGTTCATGGGCAGGCAGTGCTGTGAACTGTGCACAAAATGTGTAGTAGTACACTACACTATGGCATTCTACCACATTCAGACCAACCCAACTAAGCATCGAAACCAGTACCTCAAGACGCAGTTGCGCCTGTGGGTTGGTAGACCATGTGGCCTGGGCAGAACACTTGCCAGCAATCCAGTTCACCATAAGAAGGCTCATCATCCTTGCAATATACTAGTCACTTGCCACCGTACTGCAGGGCTGTGAACTTTCACTGCCCAGCGAGTATGCTTGTTAGTGGGCAGAGAGCACAGACGAAACGGAGGACAGAATAGCTCAGTGGCAGCACTGTGGAACAACACTGCAATCCGCATGTAACAACCAGGTATGCTACATTTCGAAGTAGGTCCCTATGACTACACGCTTACAGCACAGGATTAAACCCGGACAGCTCGTTTACGTGAGAGGCGCAAGCTTTCAGGTAGAGATAAGAATTACTGTGTAGACTTTGCTCTAAATGGAATGGCCCACACACAGGAATAAAGACACAGGGCTACACGACTTACTTCGTCAAGGTAAGCACCCTAAGGGGGATCGCCATCCACAGGGATGAGCTATGCCTGGTGGTCGATGAGACCAGGAACTAAGCAGCCTCAAGCCGTGAGACTGATGGAAGCACCATCCAGCACTTGTTTGCGCCTGTGACGCTCGGCGTCTCGATGTCCGTAAGGTTGAGATGGTGGAAAATTCAACCAAAGAGGACCGAAACCATGAGATAACGGCAATATCACAACAGCAGCCAATACGGACCCGACCAAGCCTGCCTGCAGCATCACGACTTCTCATGTTTATGTCTAACTGCCAAAGGTGACTATGAACTAGTTGTACACTTTGCTCCTGCACTGCGAGAGTGGTGGGTACAACTTGGGACCACATAAGTAAAAGGTTTAAAATAAGTTAACAATGGAAGAATCTATAGTCGGTTCACGACTGGAAGAAACTTTTGAAAATCAACCTTTGAAAAAACACCCTAGCCGTTACCTACATGCATATAACATTACAAACAGCGGCGAGCGCGGTTACAGTTATGCCGTTAGGTTGCCAGCACAAAGAGAGGCAATAGTTCTAAAGTTTTAACGTAATTGCTAATTAATTGCTTACAAATGGGTTTCGAAAAGACTTGTATCTTATTATGCCAATTATTAATGACGTGATGCTAACGTACTTTGATTTCAATGTTTCTTGCATACTCACAAGATCACGCTCAAGGTGAAAGTAGAGCGGCCATTTGTTTACAAACCTTCGTTCCGTGTGTTGTTGGCGAGATGTGGTCGACACATGTGCCAGAGAATTGGTGCGATTATCTTGTTTAACCAATAATAATTCATTTACTGGTTTATTTTTTTTTTTACTAATATCCTCTCTTTATTATTTCTCGTTGTGCCGATTTCTTTCGTTTCTGATACCTGTATAAGAGATTACTCGTAGTGCGTTCTCACGTGTTTAATATTTTTTAAATTTATTTCAGGTTTGCTTAAAATTTTATTTATTGTATTTTACGTTATATGTTGCGGTAGTTTTTGTGTGCAGTCATGAGTTCTAGCAAGGTGAATAAAAGATAAGTCACCAACGCCAACAGGACATCATTAACCTCACCGAATTGTTGTATTCCCTAACTAAGCGAGGGGAAATGAAACCCTGCAACGTCGCGGAAAGAGCGGCAGAAATGTTGAAACGCTTCAGATCCACAGCTCTAAGGTATGTTAAAATATATGTAGTATTAACCATTGCGTTTGCAAGTTGTGTGTGGTAAGGTCAATTATGTTGGCCTACGAAATGTGTTTACAAGAACATATAGAAAATTTGTTAATAACTTGATAACATCGTCGAACGTTGTCTACGTGTCTTTTTAATGTTTTATTTGGGCAATTATTAAGCTCAGGGGGCTCTTCTGAAAAAATAACAATAATTTCACGGAAAATGGTATATTTCCTATCCAATAATCATGCAGAACACGAATATACGACGGGCATTAACGCCCGACTAATTTCGTAACATGTGCCTACCTAACCTAACAGAACCTATCCCCACGATGGGTGAATCACCATTTTACATTTTAAAACTAACCTAGGATTGTTGGGTTTTACACTAACCTAGGATTGTAGGGTTATATAGACTCAAATGTGAGTGTATGAATCACCTAACCAAAAGGTGGTATTACAATGTGTAATTAAAAATAAAAACTACTTTGTGTTGGAATTTGTGTACCCCTGCGAGGGATTCTTCATAAACAACCCAATATATACAGTGGAAATTTATTATAAAGACAACTGACAATGGTAAGGAAAATTGCCTCTATAGTGAGTTTGTTATAGTCAATTAAATTTATATAGGTTATGGAGAGATGGTGCATTTTAAGATTCTGAAGAAGGAGCTTGTTTTGCATTTATAAGTTACATTGCGGCATTCATTGCCATTGTTATACATCACTAAATAGATTACATATCTGCATCACTTCACTAAACATGAGAGGACATCGTAATCGATGAAATCGCAGTCATAATCTTTTAAGAAAACAATTGTGTATTAATGCATTTCCCCAACACCACTGTTCTACAGCCATTGTCTTTTAGTTATTGTAAATTATCAGTGTCATATGTTTCATTTTCAGTGCTACATAGCCAACCTAATTTGCATAATTTAAAAAGGACCATAATTCAGTTACTGGGTCAACTACAGTTACTGATACCAAAAACATACAAGGGTTTGTTTACAAATGATGTGTGACAATGTGATATGCTCTGCCGTGTGTTAGTTTAGGTTAGTTTAATAGGTGGCAGGTATTGGTTACTATATAACCCTACAATCCTAGGTTAGTTAAAAAATGTAAAATAGTGATTCACTCATCGTGGGGTTAGGTTCTGTTAGGTTAGGTGGGCACATATTACGAAATTAGTTGGACGTTAATGCCCGTCGTATATTCGTGTTCTGCATCATTAGCATAGTGGAAATATAATATTTTCAATGAATTATTTTTATTTTTACAGGAAACCCTATAAACTTAATAATTACCAAAATAAAACTTTAAAAATACACGTAGACAACGTTCGACGACGTTATCAAGTTATTAACAAATTTTCTTTATGTTCTTGTAAACACATTTCGTGGGCCAACGTAATTGATCTTAACACACACAACTTGCAAACGCAATGGTTAATACTACAGATATTTTAACATACCTTAGCACTGTAGATCTGGAGAGTTTCAACATTTCTGCCACTCTTTCCGCGACGTTGCAGTGTTTCATTTCCCCTCGTCTAATTAGTGAATACAACGATTCGGTGAGATTAATGATGTCCTGTTGGCGTTGGTGACTTCTCTTTTATTCGCCTTGCTAGAACTCATGACTGCACACAAAAACAACCGCAACATACAACGTAAAATACAGTAAACAAAATGTTAAGCAAACCTGAAATAAATTTGAAAAATATTAAACACGTTAGAACGCACTATGAGTAATCTCTTGTACAGATTTCAAAAGCAAAAGGAATCTGTACCAGAAGGTTAGCACAAATTAAAGTCATACGTTATGAAAATTCAAATAATAAAGAGCTGATATTAGTAAAAAAAAACCGATGGATGAAATATTAGGTTAAACTAGAATCACACAAATTCTCTACAGCACGGCCATCCGGGGGCTTATGAGAGATTGCCTTGCCATGTTAATGTTGTTGGATGGACTCCTTGAATGTTGACACATTTCATTGCCAAGTATTGTGTCCATAATATGTAATCAAAGTGAAAGTTTTTCTCCCCCACCCAATCCCCCAGTCAAAATCGAGAGAAAGAGAGAGAGAGAGAGAGAGAGAGACACACACACACACAAAACATCTAATTTTTAATACTCACATTTTGGGTTTATATAATGAAATGTTTTTCGCTTGCATCACATATTCTTTTGTGTGAAATTCTCAAGATTAAAAACTTTACGCTTGTGGAATATCCATTAATAATATATACATTACTTTTATGATGGGTACGTGCATGTACGAACACATGTACACATGCACAGTGGCATGTAGACATTGCATGTAAACATTGCCATGTGACTGCCACATGGCAATGTTTGTTTACCCTTTGGCAGAAGGATACGAAATGGGCTTGAAAGTAGATATTTAGCAGGGCTTCAAGAAAGTCTCTTCCAGTCATGAACCGACTATACATATCAATCGAAACAAAGGTTGATGGACCCTGTAATTTGACTTGTCCAATATCTCGGTACTGCTATGTATTGAAATAAGATCTTATGGACACAATAAAACAAACAAACAAGACAAAAGAGTAGAACGATACCGACCTCACCTGTAGACCGCTATCTAATAACTGAAAATCATGGTGTAGCTCGATCGGGCCTTGTTGATCGGATGGCGCAAGAATTTGGAGTATACAAGTGAGGTTTTTTAAAACTTATGAGTAGGATATATTTGACATGTTACAATAAACACAAGACAAACAAAATTCCACAGTCTTTCCTAGAAGCACCTATCCACCTGAGGGGTGCACTCATATATGAACTGCAAATTAAAAGTTGATTTGTTGTGGAGTTGAAGTATTTTAGTAATTTTATTAATTTATTTGCAGTGTGACCAGTTGGTGTGAGGTTGGGGTTGGAGAATAGTGAGGCCGCCATCACTGCACTGTTACTCGTGCAAAGTTTTGGCAGGAAACATTCACCAGAGATGTCTTGTAGATTTCTTACCGGCTATTATGCTGTTGTGGGTTTTGGCCAATTCACCCAGGTGGCTAGGCTATACTCCCGATTCCCTACATCTCTATTGATGATGTTTTAATTCCGGCATGATAAGCTGCTTGCCATGGGCAGTCGCGGTCGTCCCAATACGGCCACGGGTGCTGGTTGTGAGGTGGGCAGTTAGGCTGGTGTGGAGTTAGTTATTTGCATAGTTATGAGGCCACTCTCTACACCAATCCAACACTGATAAAAGTACACATGCACTGAAAACACTTAAAATCCCAAGAGTGGCTGGTTGATGGGTCCAGCTCCCGAAATACCTTTAAGAGGCAAGGCCTCAAAGAAATCTCAAATGTTTAGGATGACACATTCTTTATATGGTTTCTTGAGTCTCTACACTTCCGATAATGGTCACCATCGGTCTGAGGAGGCCCGACTCACTACAGCTGGTAGACGACTTACGCAGTATAATAGCACATGGTATTGACACACAGTTATGTTGTAGTTGAGTCTGAGGTGATTACGCGACATGAGTCTGACCTGGTGGTGGTTACCAGGGCTTGTTTGATGTTGGATTTTTGCCCGGCGCCATAACTCAGTGTTGAGCTAATGAAGTGAGGGTCGTATGGTCGTCGGCCCCGGGACCCTGGTGAACCTTGCGTCAGTTGTTTGCTAATTTGTCGCGTACTTACAGATGCACTATTTATATAGGAGGACGAGACTATCGGCTGTCTCGTACGCCCGAAACACTGGTGATGATAATAAGGTTGCCCTACAATGATTTAACACTATTTTACTGGTTGAGTTGTTTATTCATAGTCCTTTTACAGATAAATAAATGCATGAATGATATGAAAAATGGCCTCAGCCATTGAGAAAGCGAAAAACATGAGGCTTTATGTTGAAAATGCGATTGCGTAGAAAACTTTTCGGTGAGAGTACAGTTGCTCTCCCCCCCCCCCTCTACTTGNGTTCCAGTGAATTAATTTAATACTATTGCCGTTCCAAATTATTTCAGCCTAACATGCCGGTACTGAGGGCTTCGCGGAGCGACAGACTTACACTTCTGGTCTCGTTCAGGTTCTGAAATGAACTGGGCGGATTTTGGGGTCGGCTTCCGCCACCAGTGGTGAAACACAACATAACACTCAAAGATGATTATGTGATGAAAAATATGAATTAAATTAAACATAAGAAAACATAATAACTTACATAAATACACTTATAAAACTGTTACATTATTAAATAAAAGTTTGTATTGCACTTTTAATGATTTTATGTTTGATGACATTATGTACATGAATGAACTACACTTTCTCTTTGGCTCACAAGCCAGTTGGTGTGGTGTAGCTGGTGCGGTTGAACGACTGCGGCAGTCAGAGTGGGCACAAAGGAGCTCGTGAATGTGTTGTTAACGTCAAGGCTAATAGGTTCTCCTCCTGGGCTAAGGAAGTAATTTTACATTAATAATCCGGTTAAATGAGAAAACAAACTATTGTCCTTGATGATTGGTTACAAAAGATGATTTGCCCGGAACGCGCGGTCATGCGTGTCCCTTCTCCATCTTCTGCTCGCTGTAGACTAAATGGTTTTTGGCGTCTTCCTGGCAACTTGCCATGAAGATGGTGGGAATCGTAAATGCGTGAGCGTAAAAGAAAAGTGGAAAATAGGGTTAGGCTCTTAATTATTACATTGCATAATCTACTCAATCTACTGATTTACTAATGACAATGCCCTTTCGCTTTGTTAACTTTATGTGCATGTAGTTCTAGAAACTTGTCCATCCGAGTCCGTAATCCTGTTGACTGTTTTGATTACGTTTCTGGTCTCTTTTGTTTGCTAGGTGTCACAATGGGCCACAATTTGTTCACTTGCATGAATGTATTTTACTTGCATGAATGTTTGCAGGGCATGACATTGTGCACTTGGTGTGTGCACCAACGCATGGTTCATATAAACATTATATGTTCGGTTGTTGACTCTGGAGTGGTGTGGTACAAAACTGGCTTTTAGGTCCTGCCACAGGAAGTTGTCTTTTCAGCTTATTCATCTTCTATTTAAATACCCAACATTGTACTACCCCAAAGGAATACTATTGTCATTCCCACGGATAACAGTTAATAATATATGCATTTACATCGTAATTTTTAATAGAAATGGCCTTTTATATGAATAAAATACTTTCATAATTTTAATTTAATCAAAGAGCATTACAAATTGATTTGAGGTAGTGGAATACATTTCAAAGAAGTTGTTTACTAATCAGTGCTCTAAATCTTAAATCCAATCCTTGCTGCTTTTGCTAGTTATATTGACAGAAAAGCAGTTCAATGTTATGACACAGAGACTGGTTGTGCACAGCCATTATTTAGGGTGCAGATTTTAATATATAATAATTGCATTGAATTGTAAATAAATACAGTGGACTTTTTAACTTCAGAACGCTACATAGTAATGTTTACATTGAGATACATGTGCTGAGAATACACAACGGGCAGCGGGCTAAAAAGTAGAAAATAAGCAGAGCTTTCTAACGTGCTCAGTTTATAATTAAATGCCTTTAGAAAATTTTCCCTCATGTAGATGTTGCAGTAATTATTTTATATTTTCTATTGTTTATTTGTTTGAAGTAGTTGGCGTAAATATTAATCAAGCCTTAGGTATATGTACAAAATACGATCAATCTATATTTTTTCATTACATACTTATTTGAATTCTTTTTATGAAATCTTTCAAAGTTTTACATATAATATTTTTTTTGGGCTATAATTTTTATCGCTGGAAAATAAGTGATCTTCTAAAAGTTCTGTTTCTGATCTTCAGATATCGGTCATTGTTAAATTAGATAGTGTTATCTCTTTGGTTTTTCTGGTTCTTCAGCATATCAAACAATTAAAAATTTACCTTTTAATTGTGTTTATATTTTAAATATTATCGTATTAGAGACTATTTTACTTTACATTAACATTACTAGAGTTCTAATAAAATTGAAATCATGGCATTGATTTCTTGGCTGTGAGATGAATGGGAAGGCGTTTATTTTGCGGCCCGGGAATAATCGACAACAACGAATCACAGCGCACAGAAAGACACTTTGACACATTGGTTTGAAGTGCGGTATGGGCATAACTGGTGGCTGTGCGGACAGGAAATTTTTTGCGAATTGCTAAATATGATTTCCGAATGCTTTGTGCTTCAGTCCGAAAAGGCATTGAAAAAACAACATATCTTTATATACAGATAAATTACATTCTGAAAAGGTTAGTGACGTAATTATTAAAATATTCTTAGTACTTGTAACTTGCAAGTTATTTCCGTAGTTTAAAAAACTTGTATTACATAAAATTTTGATTTTTACTGTTTCTTACTTAGTTAAGTATGTGAATGTCATCGATTTGAAAGTAGACGTAGTAAGCTGCCAATTACTTACAGAACGGAATACAAATTAATGCAATAGTAAACAAGGCACGCTCGTTTGTAGAACATAGGCCTCAGTATCTTACACTCGTGTAGGAGCAGAAGTTTACTTCCTTGGAATATAATAGTTGAAGCTAAGCAAACATGCTTCCAATTTTTTCCACCGTGCAGACAGCCGGTGTTTTATACTGATTGAATGGCAAGCAAGAACTGTTAATCAGTAGTACATTATAAGTTAGCACTATAGTATACCGAAACAAGTGTAATTTCCTGCTTACACTTTTTAGTAAATTAATATCATGCCAACCCGTTCTTTTATGCTAACGTTTATGTGATTCACAGTTTTTATGTTAATTGTGTCTCAGAGTATGTTTGTTGTACTTTTTAAGTGTTAATATCGGACACTAACTGGCAATGCAAAGGAGAAATGTCAATGACAATCATTAGGGCAGTAGATGTTATTTGAGAAAATTCTGTTGTAAGTGGAACATTCTTACTTTTAGCAATGTAAATATAAATTATTGTAAGGATGTTATTAATTTGTAAACTGAAACTAAAATTATTGTGTAAGTGTTCAGTTATCATTGATACTTTGTATACAAACTAGTTAGTTACTACATTTCTACTTAAGTGGTGCATGGTTGTTATGTCTTTTGATGTAAAGAGGACATTAATGAAGTGTGTTAATTATAAGAAGACATTTTGATACACATTTTCTTGTGCTAAAACTGGAAAGTTATTTTTAAATGTCTGCAAGTTGTAACTACCACATATACTTTAGTTTTCTGTTATTCCATTTTCCTTTGCAGAACATTTATATTTATTACAATAACTAAAGCACTCCAGTTTAATTCAAATTATATCCAGCAAAGCTTCGCACTTGAGAAACCTGAAAGCAGTTCCCTATAATAAGGTAGTGGTAATAATAATTTTTTGTCATAATCCTACATTTAAAAACCACTTGTATATTTTTTTGTGACAAAGAGGTTAAGGCAATCTGACAAACATCGTATTTTCTTAAATAGGCCCAGCCAGTTATCTAGTTAAGTGAGGTTTGTAGTGTGGACATGATGACTATGAATGTTCTGCTGCTACCAAAGAATTGCTTCCATTTGCACTCTATGCACACACACAATGCATGACTTCTGTCATTTAATCACACATGTAACTTCCCTTCATGTTGACAGCAGACGGTACCTTGGTATCCCATCACATAGGTACTAGGCTCTTGGCAGGGATTCTCGTAATGCAGTCACTGCAGTGATGTGGGAGTTTTCTCACGGACTCCCAGTTCCCCTCGTCTTTCATTCCCCTCATTCCGACATGACGTATCTGTCTTTCAAGTAGGGCGACAGGCTCCATTTCATTAGGGGCCACAGTGGTGTAGTGGTCAGATCACTCGACTCCCACCTAGGCAAACCAGTTTTGATTTCCGGCGGGGTCGCTCCTCAGATTTTCGTACGTGGGAATCGTGCTGGTGATTTGTCGGGCTTTCTCAGAGATTTCTCATTTCCCCCGTACTTGCACTCCGGTGCCGCTCCATACTCCCCTCGCGTCACCCTCGTCGGCTCTGAAAACCCTGCCCTTTTCAACTGTTTCTGGGGTGAGAAAACTCATCGCATCACGGACTTGTCAGCACAACCTGTTTCCCATTCCCTTGGAAATGCTACAAAAATGACGAGTGCTGAGGTGGCGAAGCTATTCCTCTGTGATTCAAACATGACAGTCGAGGATAGTGGTTTTAACAAACAATAATGCATCAATTATTACTGTAAATCCTTGGAAAGTTAGTAACCCTACGAGGCGATCTTGCATTACAGTGCTACTTTCATGGAGTGTTTCTATTACAATGGAATTATGTCTACTAAATAAATTAATTGCATAACGCTTTAGTACGTTGTGTCTTTGATTGCAGGTGTTAGCACGCCAATTCAAAATGCCACCACATCTGTCATCTTTGTTCCTTGTGAGGCTCGTATTGCCTCTCTCACTAGGTGCCTGTGAGTATAAGTTACTTTTATTATATTGTAGGTCTAATGAATGGAGAACCCTTTTACAGCGGTCATATTTGTAACTTTTTTCTGCATGGTAGGCTAATTGGCATTTTTTTTTTCCATTAAAAACGTACTTCCATATCTATGCATACCTTAAAGTACAGCATTGATCCATTAAAAGTTTAATAATTGGGCTGTTTTTACATGGCAAATCTTTAAACTTTGCAGCTAAAGCCCTCAAAAATCTCTTTTGTTGATGTAGCCAAAAAGGAAATTTAATGAGTTTCATACAGCACAGCTTTCGAGCTCTCGTGTACTTTGTAATAACTCAGGAGTCATGACGTAGCCACATTTCAGTATTTTGTTTAAATGGAGTATGCATTTAATTCTTGCATGTAGCATTAAGAAGGAAAAAGTTTTCTCCATAAAAAATTGGTTTCCTTTTTTATTACATAGCAACTTAGTTGCACCTCTCCAGCTTTCAGAACTGCATATGAAATGAGTTGAAGTTTTCCAGGTGTGAACTACACACATTCATCTTATCAAGTGATATCCATTGGTACACAAAAGTACATGTGTATGCAGTTTGTACTGCAAACATTTATGGAAGTGTAAGATCATAATTGGAAGTTTCTGCTGAGGAACAATAATGTCGTGCTATAAAATGATGTCTAGGGCAGTACCGTACTTATTCTTTGGAAGAATTTGGGAAGTGATGCTGCGGAGTCGATGACATCACGTTGAATACTTGTTTCTCTCACTGGAGGTAGTCATAAGAAATCAGTGTGTAGCAATAAATACTTGATGATTATGCAAATGTCTGTTATTTAGCATTTGTTGCAATGGTTTAGTGTTGCTTAGTTATTCTTTTACATATATTGCACAAATATTTTTAGAAATTTTGAATTTTTTTGTGAATTTTTGGGAATAAACCAAAAAATATAAATTGGGGATTTTACATCTTTTAAAAAGAGCCAAGCGCAATTTAGATGCTTACATTGGTTATGAAACTGAAGCCCTCGCCATTACATCACCATCTTGCAGTCAACTCTTTGTGTAGTTACCCGGTCCACATTTAAACAACCCAAGTAATCTCACATAGTCAAACTGCACCTGCTGACTTTCACTCATGGGCTGCTCGCTCATTCTTGCAACATGCGAATCATCATAACTAACTACAATTATATTGTCATCTTTTTACCACCCACATTCATGGCTTCAAGTAATGAGGTGGACATATTTCAAGTATTTGTAAAATTGTTGTATCTAAGTTTTTAGGATACAGCCAATGATTGTTTTTATTTTTTCCTCTTGGAAATTACTATTTATTAAAAATATTGCAAAATGAAATTATAATTTGTGAAATTTGCTCTACTCTGACTGCATCACTGTATTGCCTTTCGGTTGTAAAATGCATTAAGCTGTTTGGTTTTGTGTTCCAGCCAGTGTAAATAACCTTGCTGACAAAGAATTAAGGAGTTCATGGCACTGAACAGCTCATGAAGTTATAATGGAATATAAATAAGATTTTGAAACAAATATAAGTAAAATACAAACCTATGTTTTTGACAAAAGTACCTATGTCAATTTTCAGAACTTCTAATTTCACGTAAAGAATTTGTACGGAAATTTTTGGAAAACCTAAAGATAGAAAACTTTATTGCATCTCAAATAAGATGATGCCAATGTAGTTAGTAAAGTGTATTTAAAGGCCATAATTTTTAATATGTACAATACAACAGTTATTTCAATTTACAAAATTCTATACATTCTTTTTGTCAGAATTGTATTGCATCCACTTCCCAACATTTAAAAACAAAACTGAGGATTCTAACTGCTGGTATCACATACCTAACGACTAGGTATCATAAGTGTACAATAATTATTAATTCTCATAGTCCTCTTTCTTGCATATTTCTAAGCAGATTGTACTGTGCAGACATGGTAAAAACATTTAGTAAAGAAGTTAAAATAAATGAATTCTGCGAATGTATTCAAATCTGTGGTAAAAAAGTATAAAAAATACAGATGCATTGATTTTCAGCGAGTTTATTCGCAAGCTGTCAAGGATGGCTATACTGTGTCTATAGGCACATGACATTAACTGTGTTTTCAAATATGAGTATGTGATGGTTGGAGTAGGGATAAGTATAGAAATCTCTGTGTGTTTGTGAGGGGAAGGGGGGGGGAGGATCAGACGTCGCCAAATGGTGAAGTGTATAGACAACAGCCATATTATAGGAATTTTCACATGGTTGTAACATTCTGCTGATACTGTAAACTGTTGGACTGCTGGTGACATTACAGCATATTGGGGAGTGAATTGTGTCTGTGATTGAAGATAGAAGACATGAAACTCATTCCTCTATCCCTCTTTTCATTAGATATGCCTAGACCTTCCTCTTTCGTCAAGAATTTACTATAAATAAAAACGCAGTGTGCTACATTCTGTAACACTTCGAGACATTTTTCTCTGATATGCTGCTACTTTTTGCCAGACTAACTCAGTCATTTTCCTCCTCACTCTTCTATATGATTTGAAGAAAGAGGCATGGCTTGTAATTGAAACACAGTGTTTATAGTGGCAGCTCGTGAACATATTCCTTAAGCTTCCTCAAGCCACTGTTGAGCCCCCTTTCCTACCACAATTCCATTTCTCCCACAGCTCGGCATTCTGATTACTAATGTGATCACACCACCTGAAGCGATGCAGTGGCCTGGTAGCCACAGTTAGTGTTCAATTTTTTGTAACAGCTTTTGTGCTCAAGTGTTTTTTATGAAGTTGGACCATTAATGCGTATTGGTACTGCACTTTATTTTTTGATCAGTGTACGAGGTACTGTATCCTTAAGTTTGTCAACATTGATACCTGGCAGATGCACATCTGGTTGTTTTCGTTTCCATTTTAATGGTAGACGTGTTTCACGTCGTCAGCATGATACAACTGTTCCAAGATTCGCCATTCTGCAAAGCTACACCAGGATCTATTTGAATGAGAGCCGAAATTTTCATTAACGTGACAGAATTTTCTGCGCTGAAGCACTGAAAGACAACGTGTTCCACAATGTACAAACACAATATGAGGGGCATAGCAGATGAACGGGATCATGAAATGTTTAGACTCTAGCCGAAGACAATCGTCTGCACAGGTGCAGTTGAGGAAGCTGCAAGTTTCCCTCGTGCCTCGAAAACTAAACACTGCTTAGGCGCCTTATTGCAGTGTCCCAGTATACCGCAAGCAAGCAAAGGCTGACTGATGAACCTATGGACTTACTGACGGTAACGTGTCAGGCGAGTTTGTCCTTATTGGCAATGGGCCAATCTGTATATTTTTCTCAGCAAGTAATAGGCCATTCTGGTTCTTTTTTCCAAATTGATCACACTCTTTTTCCGAGCAAATGATTTAACCGACCCGAGTCTTTTTTCCCAGCGAATAATTATTCGATCCGAATCTTTTTCCTTGAAAGTGATTCACCAGTTCACATCTTTTTACCAGCGAATGATATGTTAAGCCGATTCTAGTCTTTTTGCCAGAAAATGAGGCCCGATCAATGTCTTTTCCCATGAGAATGATGGATCGATCCACATCTTTTCCCGGGCAAATGATCGGCCGATTCGCATCTTTTTCCCGGCAAATGGGCCGATCCACATCTTTTCCCTGGAAAATGATGGGCCGATTCACATCTTTTCCCTGGAAAATGATGGGCCGATTCACATCTTTTCCCCGGGAAATGATGGGCCAATCCAAGTCTTTTTCCTGGATTTTTTTTTGGACATGACATTGGGTATAATTAACTTAATGCGTTTTCTGAAATCTGTTATGTAGTCGCTCCCGCAAAATAATAAATTATTTTATCTTGGCTGTTACAAGTTAGAAAATATTAAAGCACGCTAAGGAANTTTCCTGGATTTTTTTTTGGACATGACATTGGGTATAATTAACTTAATGCGTTTTCTGAAATCTGTTATTTAGTCGCTCCCGCAAAATAATAAATTATTTTATCTTGGCTGTTACAAGTTAGAAAATATTAAAGCACGCTAAGGAAGGTTTTATTCATACTTTGTCGTGCCAAAAATTGTAATGCACCTCCTGAAATCGAATTTGTGGCGGGAAATCTATAAAAATAATTCGACAAGGACTGACCTTCATTAAGACTTTTGCAAACAAAAATGGAAAATATTGTATACCAGCGGACATTCGTTTGTTGTGTGGGGCCGCGGTGGCTCAGCGGTTAGGCTGCTTTTCCTTCCACCAAGGCGAACCGGGCTCAATCCCCGGCCGGGTCACTCCGGATTTTCGCCTAGTGGAAATCGTGCCGGACGTTGCCGATGGCCGGCGGGTTTTCTCGGGGATCTCCCGTTTCCCCCGCCCTTGCATTCCGGTGCCGCTCCATTCTCACCTCATTTCACCATCTTCAGCTCTCAAGACCTCGTTGTCAAGAGCCGCTCGAATCTGTAAACTCAACAACTCGTTCATTCTGTCTTGGTGTGGACTTATTTTAGTAGAGCCTGCATACACTCTTGTTTCATTTCTATATTGTCTATCTAATTTGTTTGTTATTATTTTTGACGTACTTGGTGATGTTTTTGATGGCAGTAAGTGGGTGCTAATGAGCCTCGGCATCGACGTGCCGTCAAACCAGTGTCCGGAGCTCTCCGCCCACGTATTTCAATGTGGTGGGCGTGGCCGTCGTCATATTAGCAGCCAGCTCCCGTTGTCATTCTCGCGCCTCACTTTGTGTTATTGATTCTTCTCTCCTTTCCACCGCCCTCCGCCTCTTTGTGGAGGGAACAAAGTAGCGACCTCGCTGCTACTCCTGGGTTTGGGCGGCAAACGAAGCCTGAGAACGGCTCTTCGGGCTACGTACATCATTGTCCTGCTCCATTTATCTAAAGTCATGCGCAGATTGGCTAAGGCAAGCATCTCCGGAGTCCTTATTGTGGAGCCCTCCTCTCACCCTGGGGCCGCGGTGGCTGAGCGGTTAGACTGCTCGCCTCCCATCTAGGTGAACCGGGTTCAATCCCCGGCCGGGTCACTTGGGATTTTCGCAAGTGGGAATCGTGCCGAACGATGCCGCTGTTCGGCCGGTTTTCCCGGGAATCTCCCGTTTTCCCCGGCCTTTCATTCCGACTTTGCTCCATACTCAACCTCAGTCGCCCTCATCGGCTCTCAAGACCTCGCTGTTAAGAGGCGCCCGAATCTCTTCACTCGCTCCCCACGACCCTCCTCTGGATTTCGATACAGAAGGATTGAATCGGAAGTAGAATATCAGTTAATTAGTCTAGTATTTAATGCCACTTTATAATGACACAGATAGCGGATGTTCACGACCAAATGATGATAAATATCAGAGTGGGGTAGGTAAGTACAAATGGAGCATATTTCATCAAGGAACCGATAGTATAACGTCCATAGTTAAACCTCTAATGGCAGTGGCAATGCTCAGGGGCGGGTCGGCAATCGCAATAACTAATCTACCGGCAGTGCAATGAAATGACACTGTATTTACACATGTGGGCTGAAGGCATGGAGACGGTGTGTCTGTTCCAACTGTCTGCCACACAGGCGGTGCAGCGCTGAAGCATGTTGCGACGCACATGTGCGAAGGTTTCCGGCGTAATGAGCTCATCCCTCGTGTCAAGTGGCGTGGCATACACCATCGGTTTGATGTGGCCCCACAGCCAGAAGTCAGGTGAGCGTGGTGGCCATGCTATGGGGCATCCCGCTACCTATCCACCGGCTCGGGAAGTGCATGTCGAGGTGCCGGCGAACAGTAAGGGTGAAGTGAGGCGGGGCCCCGCCCTGCTGAAACTACATCGCCTCACGAGCAGAGCATGTAAAGGAAGTTTCTTCGAGTATTCCAGTGACACGTCCTGCAGGAAGTGTAGATACGTAGCACCTCCGAGACTGCGACCGTGCGGTACTGAGCAGACCTGCGCACAGGCTGGTTACAAAGCCACGTACACAAGGTTGCATACCCGCCCCTGCACGTCGCCGCTGCCATTAGCGCGTTAGCTATGGATGTTAGACTATTGGTCCCTTGATGAAATATGCTCCATTCGTACTTATCTACCCCACTCTGGTGTTTATTGTTAGTTGTTCGTGAACATCCGGTATAAAGTAGATGATATCCTGGGAAGTGTGGAGAACTGTGTGAATGGCAGGTCGAAGGAATTTTGCACGTCTGAGGCCTAAAGGCGTGGGAGCGCTAGGGGCGACAGAGACATGCGCATCAACTCTCTCATCGCCTCTACGTGCAAAGCACTGAACTGGCGTGCAGTCTTGCTGTCGATAACGCGCCTCTATGAGACTTTCAGCGGAGACTACCATTTTATGACGTAATAATAATAAATTTTGATTCGTGTCCCTGTACCTTTTTTTTATGTTTTGTACCGGAATGTTTATACCTGAAAAGATAATGAGAACACCCGTTTAAGCCATTTTCACTATCACAAAAACATGCCTTAGAGAGAAATGGAGGAAATTAAAAACGTGTACAGACGCGTAACGTTTCTCAAATGCTGTTCGTAAGCCGACCTCACTCAGACATGTTGGACTGTTTTCTAATAAAATGTTTTTCTGCTAGGATTCTGCACGTCGTTTGGCGGCCTACCCAGGGCGTCCACATTAACCGCAATTAATTTACTTCAGACTACCTGGATGCAGATGTAACAAAATAAAATGAAAGTGGTGGAAAAAATTACGTGGTCCCGATAGCAAGCCAAAGGCCAAAAATAAAGGAAGGGAAAATTAACAGGAAACGAAAGGAGAAATCTTATGCCCCTGCATTACCCAGAAAGTNCTAAAGGAGAAATCTTATGGCCCTGCATTACCCAGAAAGTGCTCAGGAACAGTCGCGATAAGAAAGCGTATCCCGCCTTTGGTTAACCACGTAAAAGAAAAACAGTTAGGAGGTTTTGGGTCCATTTGATTACCGTCAGATTGAGTCTCACAAGGATGGAGTTCTCGAGTCGTTATTTCCGAGGGTTCTGAACCATGTGATTGCCGACGGAATGTTAATATTGAGTTGCGCAAGGATATCTTTAAAATCATTACTGGTTGTGGTACACCGCATTGCATGATCATCACAACTTAACTATTAAGAGGGCACTACCCTCTTGGAAAATAAGGAAAACACGAAATAGTCAGGGAATTTAACATTTATTGTGAATTTTCTTTTGTCTAACTCATTTACAATTTTCGTACTTTTTTACAAATATATTTTACTTCGCTGGAGCGTCTTTGAAGCAAAACGGTGTCAATGAAATAACATTTTATAACCAAGATACTTTTTTTTTTTTTAATTTGCAGCCTTATGAGGGTTTTATTTGTTTTCAGAGTGAATGCCGATGCATGTGATAGTCTGTAAAGTGTGCTGATGGTTTCAGAATGGTAATGCCCGTCAATGTTTGGGGGGAAAGGAAGGGGGGTCGTTATTACTAGTAATGGCGCGTGAACGCCATAACATTTCCTTGTTAGTTTACAAAGAAAATACGTCGGAGTAAATGTGAGTACAAGGCAAGCTAATGTCTACTTTTGTGAACGGAATTGTAGGTTTACGATAGTGCATTCGACTTGTACAGTAATATAATTGATGTGCTATTGGCTGGCCATAGGTATTTACACAAGATACTTGAAGGTTTGCAAAGTTGCAATACAACTATTCAGTGGCAACTTAGTATGGCCGTGGGTATGCATGACTAGAAAGCGCATCTGTACGGAAGTATTGTTTTGCTAGCTCAGTTGCAGCAGAGCCTTCAAGTCTGGGCTTGTTAGCGGCATGGGATGTGTTGCGTTTTTCTCAGTAATAAATTGGTTTTGCTACCTTGCTAGATTTTCGCAAAGAATATTTAAGCATGTGCCAGTTGGATCACTTTCCGTATTCTAAACCTCTGCTGATAAATATGCTTAACTACTAATAAGTACAAGTGTAATTTTTTAAATTTCAATATGCCCAAGTCTGGTGTTATAAAGTAACTTTACACAGTGTTGATTAGGCTGTTTCCGGTTATTTGAGCATTTTGAAATTAACCTTTGAAAGATTTCACTGCCTCTGCCTGCATTTATTTTGCCATATACACCGACTGGCAAGCGCCCAGTCAAGTTGTTGTCAACGGAGGGAAAGTAGTTCCATGTGTTAATGCGCAATTAAAAGTTTTACGTAAACATTTGTGAATGTTGAAATAATTTATTTTACTTTACAATTCTTAACAATTTACTTTTAACTGTAAAAAATAATAAATTTGTAAAATAATGAATTTTCTAATAATGTCTTTGTTTTATTTGACTGACGTTATGAATAAAGTTATCAGACTCATAGCAACGTTAATTTTACATTTGGCGGCGGAAGAAAACACAATATGCCTACGAGTAGATCTTAAGCAGGGCTTTTAAAAGTGCTCAGTGTACCGCAGTGGCGAAACAACTTGCGAGGGGGGAGGGGGTTGTTATACATTTCCCCTCCCTATATTTAGTAAAGAGCGCCAGAATGAGAGTAAATGGGTAGTGAAACAGTTTTTGTTCACAGAGATGCGTTGATGTGTTTTAACCACTATAGTCCGTTCACGGTTACTTAAAACTTTTCTGAAGCTTATTCAAAGCGCTGTATCTCATAATCTCGGAAGTACTGGATGCGCATGCGTCGAATCTCGCTGCAGACTTCCCGCCAGTAAAATAACAGCCACCGCTGAGAGTCGCATAAGTAACGCGCAGCACGTCGAGAACACTACACGCCAGTCGAGAGCCTTGCGCGTAGCGTCGATGGCGCGCTCGATGCGCGTGGCAGCGTCGCCCTTATCGTTCCCGCGCTTCTCTGCCTCAGGTAGACGGCGTGCTGCATGCTCGCATTGTGGACTGTATCGAAGACGGATGCAACATCCACGACTAGTTAAGAGCGAGCCCGAAAACGCAACCACTTTCCGCCATGTTGGTTTGCTAGACTGGTCTCCTGGCAGGAAGCAGGTTTGCCACCATATACAGAGGTGGAATCAGGGCTGCCAATTTACTGTGCCACGCAGGGCGGGAAATTAAAATGTTCCAAATACAAGCTGACTATGTAAACTTACTACTGCCACAATTTACAACTTCAAACACGGACGGCGCCTATAGAAGAGCGTTTCCTCCTCTCTCCCAACACCAAGGGGTGCTTAAAATACGTGCCCGCCCAGTATGCTAAGTTGGACACTTATCGCCACTGCATGGACAACCTACACAATGGCGAAGTTGGAAGGTGTTGGTTAAGAGTAGCGTGGGAACCGCGTTTCGTATATGACTACATTCCTCTTTCTACTGGCAGCGCTGAGGTTACTAGTCAGTAGGGAACTAGTTAGGAACGCCAACAGCCGTTCAATGGTCTCGTCAGCAGTGCCGGTGGTAGTGTTTCTTGTCATCTTGTCTGCAATGGATGTGTTGTTCGGTGATAAGGGGAATATTTATAAACAATTGTAACACGGTCATTCAATTTAGTTGATAATTATTGAATACTAACCCATCCGTACTCTCTTCGCATCATCGGCAAATATAGGCTATTCACGGTAAAGGGAGCACTTTTGAAAGCCCTCTCATTTGGAATAATAGTCAATAAATATATTTTATTTTAGCCTTAGACGTTGACTTCCGAGTGCAGTGGAATATACACACTGTGTTTTGTTTTACTGACATGGAAATATTTATTCGCAAAAGGTGGTTAAAGCATAGATAATGGCTGAAAGAAAAAAGTAACCAGGGCCTGAAAAGTGCTCAGTTGACCGTGGACAGAGTATAACAGCAGAGTTACAGTTTTCTTGGTTAGAATTGTCGGCTACATCGCCGCGAGTGTACGCCCTCAACAGCGGAGCCTGCCTGCCCTACCTTCTGCACATCAGTGTAGCCTCCAACCCAGGCGCCTTCCGTCACTGCTGAGGAGCACTGATGCATGGCTCATCGTCGTCAGTAACTTCATAGTTTCGGAACGGCAGTGCTAGGCATTACAATTAAATTATGAGTTTAAGAATTATCTTATTACGCATATCAAAAAAATTATACATCATTGTTTTACTAATGAAAAGCAGTTTTTCTAACAACATATAATTCTGTTTTGACTTTTTTTTTGTACTGCTTTCATTCGGAATTTCGGTAGGGACTATTATGTATTTAATGATCCTGCCATATGCACATAGAACCCACAACACGAGTCGCCCGCCAAAATCGTGTTTCACTAACACTATAGGCTCTGGAGCATCCATCAGTATGCTCGGCGCTTTCAGTAATCAATGTAGCCTCGCGCAGGGTGACTAGCGCCAGTGATCGTCAGTAGTATAGGAACAATAGCTGACGTTACTGGCCAGTGAGTAACGGAAGGCGGCCCCAGACACTGCCAACACCACTCGTCAGTTACTCATACGCAGCGTCAGTAAAGCTGTGTTTACAATGAAACAAACTTAGGCAGGATTGACAATAGCCCGCCGCGTCCGTCCGTCCGTCCGTCCTACAGCCGAGCGATTTACGACCAGTCGTCTTACGTCCGTCGTCAGCTCATTGCAGCTAACTAATCCAAACTAAACTGTTTACAAATAGAAAAAAAAGTAGTTATATAAAGTGAATATTTGTGGTGGTATTGTGTTTGTAAGTACCCAAAAATGCGCACACGCGTACATAACGAACATTTATTGATATTAAGAAAATATTTAAATAGCACATAAAGTACGATTTGATTATTTTTTTCTATTGCAAAAGACGGAACTCATGTTTTCAAACGTAATTATCAATAAATTTTCAGGAAAAATGTAACGTAATTTCATTTTACAGCTACGTAAACAAACATATGAAAACAAAACATTGCCATAATAAAACACTGCACGCACTAAACAGCCTTCTAACTTACTCGGGTTAAACGGGCAATAAAACATGCAAGTTTAGAAGGCTGTAATTTCATCCGTCCGTAAAAAGTTAAAGCTTGCAAAGGTTTTGATGGACGGGCCGATAGAATTAATGGCCACCTCTGATTGGCTGTTGGTCACGTGATGGACGGACGCGTCGTGTTGTTGTAAATCCTGCCTTACGCTTGAAGTATTGTGCAGTAACCGCTGTTCTGGCCCACGGAACTACGTCTCCCAAACTTACGGTTCACAATTAATCTAATAATTGCCAAGTCCAGCCAACGAAAACTTGCGACAAGCCTGTCTTTACTTTTGTTCCTAACTTAACCTCGTATAACACAATCATATGCACGCAGCATATCAAAGCAGGCATTCTCTAGCAGAGAACCTTAATTTTTGTCAACAAATATAATCACAAACATGTACTTTTTAAAAAAAATAGTTTTTATGCTTAAATGACTGTAAATAACAGTTTCCCGCCAACAACACAGACTGTTCTGTTCTGAGTGGTCGTCCCCTCACAAGTTTTGAACGTTTAAGGAAATCTCAACATCGCACACGACCTGCAAAGTTCTTCCGGAAACTCAATACAGAACATATCACGCTTTCATTTCTTCTGTAGATGTAGTAACGCATACTTAAACGCTTTATGTTTGTATTGTAAACTTAGCTTGAATAGAGGATGAGCCGAGACTGCAGGCGCTATATGAAGGAATACAGC
>NQII01002083.1:58506-79002 GCA_002778355.1 Clitarchus hookeri | reverse complement strand
ACCAAAGCGAACCCGGTTCGATTCCCGGATTTTCTCCCGTGGGAATCGTGCAGGACGATGCCGCTGGTTGGCTGGTTTTCTCGGGATCTGCCGTTTCCCCCACCCCCGCGATCCGGCGCTGCTCCATACTCACCTCACTTCACCCTCGTCGTCTCACATTACCTCGATGTTCAGAGCCGCCCAAATATCTCCACTCTCGAAATTTAATCATGGCTTAAGAAGTGAATTTTTTAATGTTATTTAACGTTTAGTTAAAATTCGTAAACTTCTGCTGTATTGCAGATGCGAGTACTGTATGCTAAATGAAAGGCTAGGAGCTTTAAAAAAAAATTACTAAAGTAAACTACAGATAATTATTTGAAGCAGTCAAAACCCGGTCGTAATTATTTGTGGCATACTGCAGTTGTGATTACAATGCTTATATCTTTGTTCAAAATGAGCGACTTGCTTAAAACGCGTGTAACATCTGTAATACTGTATAGGACCGTTGAAGTTAGTATCATGGATGTTGCGGTCTTCGTACGTGGAAATGTAGCACGAAGTTTTAGTTTTTGTATATACCAAATTGGGCCACGCCGTCACTTGTCAGTACTCAGTGTCATCTCGAATAAGACCGAACGAAGCGTGAAACGTGTGTCCGCCAACTTCACCAAGGCTTGATTACAAGCTGAATGAAGTTGTCAGACTGGTGATGTATGCAATTAAAGTAAACAACATCACAGGCCACTCCTCTGTAACATGTCCCGCCCATTAAACCAGGAACGGAAATAAACTAAAATAACGAATATTGACTGAGTGGTTATTCTACAGGTCACTGCGGACAGGACATAGGGGATCTCGCGCGGGCAGTATGACACACGCACTACATGGTTGTGGGAGTGCTCTCTGGGACTTGCCGTTTCCTGAAGCACCCACTCGTCCATTCCTATAACTGTGAACAGGTGTGTTCCTATATCGCTTTCTTTCCGCTCCTCGTAACCCTTGCATTCCCACATTCAGATTTCTGGTGTTGCAAATAAGATACTTTTTGATGCGTGCTGTACTTAAGTTGGCAACAAATATGTATCGTTAATACGACCAATGAGCTGCAGACGTTGGGCACTGAGTTTCGCAGTGCACAGTACCGTTATAATATAACCTTCCCGTGCAACATGTCAGTTGTCTACGCCCTTGACCCTGCGGCCTGTCTTGTAAAGGAAACGGCGCACCTTTAGAAATGAAATACTATAGAAAGAAGGAGGACTTAGACATTGTCGCCGCTGTCTTAGTGAAGGAGGACTTAGACATTGTCGCCGCTGTCTTAGTTAGTCGACTGCCCCGACACAAAGTAACTATACGATAACCTCAGTTCGCTTGCAGCACCATCGTTAGTGAGGTTACTTGGCTTGTCACACCACGGTAGGGTATATAGAATTGCCTTGTATCAAAGCCAGCGGTTTTTTTTACTTTAATCTAATTCGGCGGTAAAGCGCATGGCCTTAGGTATTAAGCATGTACAGCCAGAAATACAATTAAAAAAAAAAAAAAAAAAAAAAAAAANGGAACATCGTGAACAAACACGTCAAAAAAATCTCCAAAATACGTCGTATCCAAAAATCGAAAGTCTAATAAACTCGCGAAACAGTCGAAAGGCAGACACAAAATGGCGTCGCACCCCCGACGCCGGGATCCTAACATCTCTGCCGTCACCGACGGCAGTGTCAACTCTCTCTCTCTCTCTCTCTCTCTCTCTCTCTCTCTCTCTCTCTCTCTCTCTCTCTCTCGTATGCTGCTTCGTTGGGGCGGTGAACTGACTGAGATCGCGGTGAAAGCATCTCACGGCATCATTCCTTCTTGGTGCTTTTATTCAGCAATCACGTCGATAAAAAAAAACTCGTTCGCTGTTAATTTAGCACTTCTGAGTTCAGTATTCGTACGTGGAAATGTACGGACTGGTTGACTGACACGCTCCCAGTGTTTACTGTCTCGTTAAATATTAAATGTTGTCTGTGCGTGGCTTAACGTCTCGTCGACAGCGCAGTTATTAAACAGCGTTTGACGGAAATAAATGTAAAGCCCGTGCAAGATGGTACTCTCATAGCAAGTCTCGTGCAAGAGTATCAGTACGGAAACAGGAGATAGAGCGTATCTAATTTCCGGGAAATATGTGAGCGAAACAGTTATTATAGTGTTCGTTCTGTGATAGGCACGTGACCACCTGTATGTCAACCAGAGGCAGTAGAAGAGAATACCGTGAGTGAGTGGGATTGTTGGGGCGCTCGACTCCGGGTCATTAACGCCCACAGAAAAATTATTAAAAAANACAGAGAATAACCAGGCGGAAAATATTCTTCGTGAAGAACTCTTGACAATTTTTGTTTTCGAAATGTTCTATTTAATAGGCACTGCTGTATAGCAGCGTGTGTTCATGATATTTAATTCTTACGTTTTTGGCAATTCCGAGGCCATTAACTTTTTTTAATGCAACCAGGTCTTTTGCTGCAAGTTTGATTTGTGGACTCGTTCCTCATGGGATCTTCCTGATATCCTTGTAGGAGATTTCTCGTGCCAAGCCTCGTACGAAACTCATTTCTCGTGCCAAGCCTCGTACGAAACCCATTTCTCGTGCCAAGCCTCGTACGAAACCCATTTTGCTGCTTTTAAAAACAGCTTCCGAGCGAGACGGAGCCAGTTTCTCAGCCTCAGGAACGGTGAAACAATCGGCCGTGGCTTCTGTGAATGAACACACCCGTATTCGCGTGGAGTGATTTCGGGAAATCATGGGAAATGGAAATCCGGAGTGCTGGGCCGGGAATCGAAGCCGGGTCCTCCCGAGTGCTTATTGTTATCAGTGCAACATCTCGCTCGACATTAAGTATAGTAATGTTTTGACTTGGTCCACTCAGGTTCCTTTTATTTTTACATAATCGGCGCTGATGACCATGAAAGCAAATACCTATAAATGTCAAAGATTAAACAGCTGTAATAAATTAACTGTAACAGCGTTTTGTTAAATCTTGTATTTTAAAATTAATATGGGGAGTTCCCCGCCATCTGGAGTTACTTACATTTGCACAGAACTTATTTAGACGGAGGCGCCGAGCCTGTTAACGTAAAGGGGACATCTTTACAATTATTTTGAAAACCCATCATATTTTTATCCGTTATTCTTATCACACGGTAACCACAATCGACTCGAGGATTCATTTATCATAAACTTAGGAAATTCTTTTAAGTCCCCTGTATGTAACAGCCAACTATGGTTTTTAAAATGTAATGAAGTTTGGTTTCAAAGATATTTAAATAAATTGAAAATGAAAAGTATTTATCCACCTTAAAATTACGTCTTTTCTTTATAGTTGAAAACCTTAGGTGTGTGTCGTAGTGTAGTTTGCGATACCTGCTTTAACTGGTTTAGGTTAGTTTTAATGTTTGAATTCAAACAGCTTGTCGAAATAACGCAGCTACACACATACACACTTAAAGCAACTACCACCAGCCTAACACTTGTAACAGTTATATACTATTTAAGTGAGCCATCACTTTGTAATGAGCGAGTGTGGCCAGTGTACTATTGTAATTATTTGGTAGTGAGCCAAAGGGAAAACTAATAGAATAACCCTATCATAGAGTATATGAAGTTCCTGCAAAATATGACTTCGAATGTATGACTGTAGATACAGTATCCGAAGTCGTGGTCCATCCATCCATAACCACGCTTAGAACCCACCTGCTGTTATGAAGTCATATACAACGAATTGTGATATCGATAGCGACACTAATCCCACGACGTTTTACAGAAGGCTTTGGTATATTTTCCTCAGAACTTCACTTTCTTATGATATGGTACGTAATTTGTCCATCAGTTCTTTGTACTGCGTGAAACTTCGTAAAGGAATTTCTGTATTGCAGCCTTCCGATGACCTTGAGGACCTTCTTTCGATTATTGATGTGGGTTGCGGTGCGGTGTTCGGCAGCCGTCGGACATTTGGCATGTGTTTGTGGCGAGAGGCGTAGTCACTAACGACAGAGGAACGACGGCTGGAGGAAACGAGTGCTCGTTACGCCGTACAGAGGATTTGTTTAAGCTTTGCTGCTCGGGTACGATGACCTTGAAAGTGAACTTGGTCTGCCTCAAGCAGCCCTAACCACCACTCTCCCCTAACGTCTGTTCCATTCACAGGAATATTAGCAAATCCAATGTGCGGAAGATATCGCTTGTATAGACTATTCACGGATGAAATCATCTTTGAAACATATTACTTACCCTACTTGCATATATTGTAACGGGCATATTGACTTGCATGCGCCTAGTAACGTTGTTAATTACGGGGATAAATTAGTTCTATGTCTTAACGTTGAATTAAAAGTGTTAATGGTAGGAATTTGGGGATACCACAACACCTGGCGGGGTGACATTAAACTTTAGGAACAAAATAAAAATTCCACAACTTCATAGCAGATAATAAAATACGTGTTATAGTAGATAAGTTACTTAAGTGAGCGTATTTATCACTGTAGCACATTTTAAGGTTTCTTAATTGAACGTGTGCTTGGGAAATGTACGCTTCTGCGGCGGTGGCAGTTCTTTCGCGGAAACCAATGCAAAAATATATCGAAGCACTACTCGTCAAAAGTCGATTTGTCGTTCTATACGAAACGTGAGGCAGTAAATGTAGAAATGTGAATTATTTTTGTTTGCAGTATTTCATCGTAGCGAAAATGCGCGCTCTAAAGCAGAAGTCACGAGCACAGTAACTTCACGTAGGCTCGAACTCTGCGACCAAGTGTAAGTGCGAAGGTGCTATCGATCCTCGCGCCAGCGTCGTCCTTATCGTCCGCTCCTGTTCTCCCGAGTGGATGACATCCGGGCGTCACTGATGCAGCCTCTGAATATTCCTGGCGATAATCTCGCACCGCGTGGTCTGGCGTGATCTAGATCTGGACCCCGGTTAACTGACCTCCACGAGATGCTCTATACTGATGAAGTCGAGATCGAGCGAGAAAGGTAACCACCTAATATTTTCAGGAATTAAAAACAATTGATACTTTTTAAAAATGAAGGGGAGTGTGTAGTAAATAATGTAACACGTCTCAAGGTCACATTCGACTATAAGGAATCTTTGTGACGGCGATGGGAAATAGCAGTAACAAGCTTCACGTGTGTTCTGTTCCTCGGAGTTCTTAGCGGAGACTAGATGATCTTAAACAGCAGCCTGTTCAGAAAATATACTACATTGTCGCCATAGTTCAAAAATATGTTTTACATAAGAATAAGTATCGTGAACAGAGGGCAACTCACAGCGATTTTTGTTGACTAGACACTATTTAAGTTACCATATTTATGTTTTCATAAGCAAATTTTATTAATTTGTGGCAATAATTATAGAATTTTATTTCTGCCCTGAAATATATTTACATTGAAATATTCTTTAATTTTTGAAAAATTATAATAGACGCAACTGCTTACAATTAGATCCGCATGGCTTATAGACAGGCCCCTTAATCAGTTGTACTCAAACTTCACTTTACTACGCACCACTAGGTGAAGACGGTCGATCTGACACGAGCAATGCCTTAGGAACTCGTTAGGGAAAAAAATGTAAATCAATATTAAAAAGTACCGTATTTTAGTGCACTTTGAAACACAAACATTACAAATCACTAAACATAGCATCGAACTGAAAAGAAGCAACCGCGTTTTCAACGTTTTGCAGTTAGGCCTTTGAAATATGATAGCAGATTTAGAAAGTTTTGCGAACAACTTAGGATGTAGCCGAGGACCGAGAACCACTGAATAGAGAGAGAGAACTTAGAGAATCGTACATTTCTTTTCAAATGTTCGTTAATTAATTAGATAAAAGTATACCGTTCTTTGTATTGAAAATAGACTACATAATAAGAACAATTTGTAACAAAATGATCAGAGCGATTAAAAATATCCACTCCCGTTTGGGTTTAAAAGAAAATTAATTCTCGCAAAAGCTGTAGAGATGAGGTAGACGTGCGTCACTCATGGGTTCGTGGAAGACGTTAACTCTGTCTGTTCGCATTCAAATATCACCTCAAAAGAGACATTTATATGTTTTTGAGAACAGGAAATGTTCTTCCCGTCTATATAACCTGGGTAACTCTTGTGCGGCCGGCATCAATCTTCTACGAATGGCAGCAGAAGGCATTGACAGGGACATTGCTGCACAAGTGAATGCCTCTCGTCGACCCCATTTGTCAAACTGTTCTAACAATTGTATTATTTGATTTGGTACGTTGCGAAAATATTGTCAAGTGTGTTGGTTTTTCAGTTTCATGTTTCTAAAATTGTAGTGCTATCACCGGTCTTTTTTTTTTTAACGTCATTTGCTGCTACACGAGCCATTAGCTATACAGATTCGTTTTTTTTTTTGGTGGCGTGGCCTTTCAACAGACATACACACATACGTATTCTATGTTGTGTTAGTACCGCTCTGCTGTGGAACGTTCCAAACAGGAAATACTTAAAGAAACAAATTGTAATTCCCTTGCGGTGGCTTGTTGATTTTGTGTACTGGCTTTTAACATTACGAATATCGAAGTCATTAGAAGAATACTCATGTTTATGACCGCAGTGTTCTCCTTATTTTCAAAATTAAATGTTTTGCAAAACACATGTAGTCGTTACATATATGAAAATGTGAATGTGGACCATTACTATAAACCTCATAGTAAAGTTCCATTTACGTGAAAATAAAAAAGTAACTATCGCAGAGAAAAAAAATAGCATTAAAACTTAAGAAGAAATGTTTTATTTCAGTTTGTAAAAAAGTGTTGGGAGTGGGGGTGGGGGTGAAATCGCCTTTGTAATAAAGTGAAAGGGAGATTAATGTATTTTTCTTGTTGACCTGTTTATTTTCGGCAAATATGACTTGGGGAAATCAAATTTGTTTATTTACGTATTTAGATCTCAGGCCATTTTACTGATGTAGTTGGTTTCGAATAGTATTAGACGTTATGGATCTTTTAAAATATATGGACATTAATATTTACGGTAGTAATGCCAGAATTTAATCTTGAAAGAACTTTGTGTTATTTATCCATTCATCCCTGTAGGACCTACTGCAAGTTTTAAGTAGTTAGAAAACTACCATAGCTTGGATAAACCATGAAGTATCTGGATGGTTTCCCCATGAAATTGTAAGAGAAACTGGCAACATATACATTACACCCTAAAATTGTTATGGTTCCTGGCTTGTTAACAAAGAGAAACAAACGTTGCTTGTTAACAAAGAGAAACAAACGTTAAGTAATCAGTGCAAATGTATATCCGACAAATACCTTGAAACGAGGCAAATATATTATCCTCTTTTATTTAGAATTTGAATCTTACGGTCTATTTCTTATAATTAAACATTTGCATGTAAATGCTTGCCTAAAAACTAATCAATGTATATAATGACTAATATGTGTGTTATATTTGAGATGTTAAGAGTTAATAGCCAGTTTACGCGCTTAGGGCTTGTAGTCGGGGTGCCCACAAAAATTATGTGGAGTTTATAACATTACCGTATGTAGATACTTCTTAACAGTGCAAGATGGTGTGGCATAAAACTACAGAATTAGAATCAGCATTATAACTCGGCGGTTTTAAAACATCGCAAGTAGAGTGCATTTTCAAAAAGTGTTTTGTGGCAGTTGTGAGTGGCTAACAAGTACTTTATAAACAGGTTATTTCCTTGCGTTTTCATTGGTGCGTGATATAACTTGAGCGTGGATACAGGTTCTCTTCTTTTTATCGTAACTCGCGTTCACTCTATTTCTTTGATACTGCGCGACCTAAATCAGGTGGCGCGGAAAACCTAACATAAAAATTGTCATGTTCATTAGGGCGCTAAAAAAATTTATATTAGTCATTTACTCTCAGATGTTTGTCTACTGGCTGGCACCTTAAAAAGTGGTGAAATTACCACCGTAAAGGTTTTACGCCACATCATCATGAAAAACGGAACGAGCATGTTCTCTAGCTCCGTGAAAAATAATCTTAGTTGCAAACTTTAAAACTTAACATAAAGTTATGAAGCACTATCAGTCATTATATTTGTATTACAGTATTTCCGCTGCATTCGTACCATAGTGTCTGTACTAGGTCTCATAATTAATTCCTTTATATTTACCATTCAGCTTAGATACGTCAGATTCATACTCCCACTTTTTTATATTGAATTTTTTCGATTCTAGAACAAACTTCTCAGAAATGTATTTCATAATGCACATCAATTACTTTTATAAACTCTCACTGAAGTTTGTATTAAATTATGAAAGCATCAGTTTATTTTGTTTCAATTGACACGTTTGCACATTTTCGACGCCTGGTGAATGTTTAAGAATTGTTGTAATTTATGTACAACATAGTATTCCTTCGTAATGTGTTTCTTCTTTCTGGTTGTAAATAATGCTAGGGTCGTCTGCTATTGTACGGCCGTAATACGCAGCACCGTATTCCGTGCTAGCTTGTGCAAGTTCTGCCGTGGCTGCTTGTGTGCCAGCTAATACGGTAGCCACCATGTCATGTGTGACGCTGTACGGCCGGATGTTACACCACGTTTGGTAATAGAACCTGCACTATTTTCTGTCGCAGGTTCCATATATCGTCTTTCGTATACTTGGCCAACCACACTGCAATACCCTTTGAAGGCGTCTTAAAGACTTAAAAAATAAAGAAAGCTGGAGTATTTGTAGTGTTGCCAACTGCTGCAGGTGCTTATACACTACTCGATGTTGGAATGAATACGGTTCAAGTGGCTTGATTAACCCAACTGCATCAGGAACGACAATTGTCTAGTTACAGCGAAGAACACTTCATGTAGCCGTGGCATTGTTCGTTCCCAAAACCCGGAGCCGAGTCCGGATCCATGGCTTTGCGGAGCGTGTTCCCATATATTAGGTGCACCATAGGTGGGGGCCACTTTGTGACGGGGCGGGTGACTGTATTCATAGTGGTTGTTTCAAATGTGCAGTGGTTAAATTGGCATCACTGAATATCTGAAACATCCAACTAAAATGNGTCACGCCTCATGTGTCAAGAAAGTAACCACCGCTGACGGTATATATTCGAAAAAGTTTCCTTGAGTACACGGAACTCTTTAAGTGTAACATAAGCTGTCTCCAATAGAGACGATGTTGAGCACTTTATGCAATGCCATGCTGCCGCAAATATATAGGCCATATTAATTCAAATTGGGAAACAATATGCAGTCGAGCGGAAGTGAGTAATGGGAAACAAGATGACGGACAACCTGGTTACATCAGCGACTCCTGATACCTAATCCAGAAGGAACTATATTATACTACTCACGATCTTGAGTGTGTGTCTCGCATGCGCGAGGTTGGGGTGGGGGCCCGCGGCAACTGTCGGCAATCGCGGGCGTGAACGAACATTCCTGGCCACTATATCTCACGACTCCGATATACTAGCTCGTCGATTGTGGTGTGATCACAGGCGAAAGATATCTGCTAGTTCGTGGATTTGTGCAGTAAAAGCATTTCGTTACTTAAATGTCATGCCAATATCCCAAAGAAAATGTTCCCCGCTAACGCAGACGTAGTCACGTAAAACCCACGGCCGTGTGCATTTTTTTTTTCAGAGATTAGTTTCGTAAGTGCCTGTGTAGACAGCTGACGAGCTGTGGCTGGACCAAGACTCGCGCTGAGCCGCACCGCCTCCGAGACCCACATCCCGGCATGCCACGCGGCACGGAGTATTGGCAGTCCAGTCCCTCGCTCTGATTGGCCGTGGGCAGCGGCCTGTTTTCTGCCTTTTAGCGTAACGGGAGCGATGCTTATCCTCGTACATCCGTGCGTCCCGGTTGTAGGCTCCGCGGCAATCCAGTAACAGCATGATTTATATATTGTTCCTGCTATTACAAAAACAATTATTTGTGAAATAACTGTTATGCCATATTACTACATTTATGGATATATTTATTATTGTTTATGCAAATGCTAATTTAAATAAAAAACAAGTCTTGAGAATAATTTGTAATCTCTTTCTTGGGAGCTTTAAGAACGCGTACTTTATTTTTAATCTACACTACAGATATTTTATTTAAATTATTAAACCTAGTATCAATTTATTAGAATTGACAGTTAAGTTTTTTGTATTTCCTTTTAATTATAGCAATTTTCATATTACCGGGAAAATGTCTCGATTTTAATCGAGGGGAAATTATATTTTACAGACTTTTACTTTTCATTTGCTTGTATAGTTGTATTGCAGTGTGTGAAGCATGCCTCGAGCTACGGCACAAGCCTGCAAGGACGAGCACCTGACCCGAGAGCCATCGCGTCCTGCGCGTGAGTTCGGGGCAAGCAGGGTGGCCGGACCGGGAACCAAACTCGGGTCCTCTACAATGAGAGTCCAGGGTAAAGCGCCGTGTTTCGTGGACGCCATTGCTGGAGTAGGGTCGGGAACACTCGTGGGGCGGTCGTCATGCCACGCCGGGTAACCAATCACAAGAGGATAGTCTTCATACCCGGGAGTGCGGACCTCCAGTCCAAATACCTCATCGCGCGGTAACCATTGAAAATGACGTCATGATCGCACACGCACACGCACTTTTCCAAGGTCCGAACGGCTTCTTCAGTGATCTCGGGAGAATTGCTGGATCTCTTTGAAGTATCAGTTTCTTGTACGTAAGATATTTCTACATAGAACGTGTACATAAAACGCGTGGTTCACAATTAATGTACTCGTCTTATGTTCAGCTAATCACACACGACTAGAAATTAGTTTTGGCGAAGTTATTGATTCAATTACATGGTTTAGGTGCAATTTTTTATTAATGTGTAAAGGATGACAAAAGTCTGTAAATAAATACACTAAGTTACTTCCTTCTGCACCCTAAGACACCTTCTGCACCCGACACGAAATAAAATGCCATTTCGTACACATCGAGACTGCTTCCTACACAACGCGTACACAGTGACCACAAACCGTGTCGTAAATAATACCTACTTTCATTTTGAGGCGTACTCGTTTATTACGTACACGTTTATTACGTACACGTTTATTACGCACACGTGTTGACGTGAAGACGTATTTAGAATGAGACCCTCGCACGGGGCGCCAGGACGGAAACTGCGATGCAACTCGCAGGTGATCCATCCCGACACTAGAACTCCGTGACTGCTGACGCAGTCGGAATACACGCAGCCTCGTTAGACCGGCATAAGACTACGACGTCATTTTGATTGATTGATCAAGTTTTATTCATACAAAATGAACATGTACAATGACACAAAATTACAAACAGGAACAGTCATACAAAAGCGACACACTCTTCTGTCGAACAATATAAGGTGCCAATAAGTGAAACTTAAACATATAGAGAAAACTAATTAATAAACAGTTGAGGAAAACTACCCAAAACCCCAAAGTGAGTTAAATGAAAAGTTGTGGCCACACGGAACGAGGCAACTCAACGAATATTACAGGAAAGGAACTAATGTAGCAGGAAACAGAGGCAACAAGGATATAAAACTGATGTAAAACACGGAAATGGTGTAAAGGTATTGAGACTGTGGAAAAAACCAAAACGAAAGTGAAGTAATGTGTGTGGTGCGATGGGTATGAGGCCCCGTGCTATCATAGGCGTAGAACACTGTGCCTCACGCCGCGCATGTGCGTGGCGCGGGTGGGGGCCCGCTGGGCGATTATCTCCCCGGCGCCTGCGCTGTACGTGCCAGCACGCTGATCCACGTGCCAAACGAAGAGCTCGTCTGTACCTGTCGTAAGCATTCCAAGTATCAATTCCGTTACTTTCGTCTGATTCCCATGACTCGAGCCGACCTCCCTTAGCGCAGTCGGTTGGTGCGCCGCCGGTCTGCGGTGCGGGAGGTTCTGGGTTTGAATCCTAGGTAAGGCATAGGTGCTGGTTCAAGTTAGTTTGTAAGCAGTCTCTTGATTAAACTGCAGGCATAACACCGGGGGGACGATATTACTCCGCCGCATGCAAACAAAGCTTAACCGAGTCTATAAAATAACACCAAAGGCACAGCGCACCGCTTTCGCGCGCGCTCAGTGTGATAACATTTTGCGTGAGAACTATTTCTTACTAGCCGTTACCAGCACGCATATTTGGTCGCTGTTTTTATTCATATTAATTATAAATTAAATATTATAATTTATAAATAAAATATAATTAAAAGTTCGATCTAACCACAAATAAGGTACTTTCATTTTAACACGAGTATAAAAGGTTAATAGGCCCTTTCCAATGAAAACCCTTGACTCAAAAGTATTACGCTAGGCTGACGTGTGGACGTTAGGCGTAACCCACGAACGTGGTGGCTACGACGCAGCAACTCCCCGTCGTGTTCTCGTCGTGAACGGAGCCTATGTTCGGCCGTCAAGCGACAACGCGGAGATGTATAGGAACTCGCCGGAGTGGGAGGGGAGGGGGTNATGGCCTCCCGCCGTATCCAGGTCGGGCTGCTGCGAGACTGCTAATGACCCTCCGCGTACACACACCGCCGACAAGGTCCTGGCGGGTCGCAGTGCCTGACCTACTGCACAGCCCCGGGTATGGGGAGGGGGGCTGAATGTGCCCTGCGCTGGATGATGTGTTAGGTTGTTCCCTAGAGATGTTGTCTATCACAAGCGTTTTATACTCCTGTTAACTTAAAGTGTACCTTATTTTTTGTTGTGTTTAGTGAGTGAAGAGATTTGGGCGGTTCTTAACATCGAGATCTTGAGAACCGATGAGGGCGAAGCAAGGTGAGTATGGAGCAGCACCGGAATGTAGGGGCGGGGGGAACGGGAGATCCCCGAGGAAACCCGCCAACCGGTAGTATGTGTCCGGCACGATTCCCAAGTGCGAAAATCCGGGGGCGACCCCGCCGGGAATCGAACCCGGTTCGCCTTGGTGAGAGGTAAGCAGTCTAACCACGGTTTGATTGAACGTGTACGTGTATTTTATCTGTAAATTGTATTTCATCTATAACTGTCATGAACAGAACCAGGGAGAAAATAGGTATACTGGTAATAAACAGTTCTTACGCAAAATTCTATTAAACTGAGTGCGCACGAATGCGGTGCACTCTGTCCGTTTGGTATAATTTTATAGACTCGGTTAAGCTTTGTTTGCATGCGGCGGAGGAATATCCTTGAAGTAGAACATTAGCAGGGCTTCAGAAAAGTGTCAAGTAACCGCGAATGGCCTATATCAACCTGATCATAACTCTACCAAACGTTTTGTCATATGAATTAAATTTCTGTGATAATTATTCGTCTAAATAATGTAAATCTTTAGCATTATCCTTATTATAAAAAAAACTGTTTTTCTACATTTGGTTTTTTGCTTCATTAACTGTTTGAGCTTATATTAGCAAGTTTTATTTTGGGTTTGGTAGCAGAACTGGTTTATGCGAGTGCGTATGACGTGCGTTGGGGCCTGCGGACGAGCCGCGTGTAAATCTTGGACATTACGATGGTTAAAATAAGACAACAAGAATGTGAGATGCTGGTGCCCTTACTGTTAAAACTAGTTGACAAAAGGTACTACGTGATAAATAATAAACGACTTATTTACACTTTTCTAAAACAGAAATACTGACACAACAGTAGGTGCCGCCCTGCAGGAAAAAAAAACAATCGTTTTCTAATTAAAATAAGCAAAAATGCTAGCTGGACTAACAGATCAATCTTCAAATACAAAAAGGAATGCGTAGTATAAATGAGCGTGGTATTTTTTTTTTAGATGGGGTTGGTACTACGTTTGTACGATGCTTACCTTCCCTAGCCGTATTTACCAGATTCCATTGCAAATAAGGACGATGGTGTAAGGTAATAGTGCTGTCTCTCTCTCTCTCCCGCACTGTGTGGTCCAGCCCCCGGTCCTGCATCCCTTCTGTGGAATTGTACATTAGGGCTGATTCACACTCAACTCAACGCTTACGAAAACCCGTGACGTAAAAGTCGAGTGGCTTCTAACATAGATTTGTACCAGAGACTGTACAACGTTCACAGGTCATTAAAAAGTCACACACACACTGACAGAATAGCCAGAAAAGTACGATTTATATTGCATATTAAAGAGAAATTTATATATTTTGCAACACTGTAAAATACTGGCTTATAATTTCCTTTTTAAATGTAAAAAAAAAAGTTATTTTTAATAGCTTTGACAGCACATTTCGCAAGAAAACCTTCGTGAAGCACGGCAGTCGTAATAATTACTATGGTTGTATGAGATGCCCCCTTGGAAGCCACGCACGCCCACTCTACGTAGGGGTTCCCACTTATTTTTTTTTTAATACCTGGAGCTTTCTCTGCCTTTGAGGTAGAGAAGCGCGGGAGCGATAAGGGCGACACTGCCACGCGCATCAACTGCGCTATCGCCACTAAGCATTGCGCGTGAAGTGTTCTCGTCGTCCTGCGTGCACCCATGCGACTTTCAGCGGCGACCCTGTTATTTGACTGGGGGAAAGTATGTAGGAAGGTTCAATACAGGGCTTCTGAGTCGTTTCGCATGTTCATTACTCATATTTTGAGATACAGTGCTTCGAAAAAGTAGATCTAAACAGTTTTGGAGTACTCTTGCGTGGTGTTTCCAATGTGCGTGACGTCTTGAAAGCACTCGACAGCCCTCGCCTGAAGTGCGTGTTCTTGTCGTAGGTCAGCACACTGGACGTACGCACGTTTATTAGCCTCGTGGAGTAACGAGTATTCCAAACACTGCAGGCAGTTCACGCGTCAGGTCGACGGGAGCCTCAAGTCTCTTCCTTCCTCTCTTACAATTCCACAGCCTCGGGCAGGAATGAACCATAACGTGGCGAACTACTTCTGTACAATGTTATTTGTAGACGTGCAAGTTTTACACGTCCTTCAAAAAGTTGTTAGTGAGGCCGTTATTAACGGGCTGGTAGCGCACTTCTTGCACAGGCAAAAGACAACTGACGCATACACACGTTTCTACCCTTATAGGATTGATATTTCTATCACCCAGTGTGGTAGCTGTGCGCCTATCGAGACCAGACGTCTTCCTTAAAACAACAACTGCTAAGAAACGATACCGTTTTATGGAACGCGGTGTTTCTTGAAGACTAAAGATGACGTGGACAGATTTTTCGTCTTCTTTGCACGTACCCATCATTGACTTACCCCACACCAATCAAACTGTCAGTTAGTCAGTCGGCAGTGATGGAACGTGTTTTGTTATGCCGTAATTTTCAAAAGACAAGCACTATTATATTAATCAGTTTACTTTTGCCAGTCAGAATTTAATCAAACTGCGTTACAAATTGGCGAGAGAAAGTGTACAAACATGTTTACTACTCAGTGTTCTAACCACAAATCCTATCCACGTCGTGTATGACAGTCTTATTGGCAGTAAAACAGTTTACTGCTGGAACACAGACTGCTTTTGCGCAGCTATCGTGATCACTCTACCCCACATTCACTTAGTTTATCCCGCAGGGCGGGGTGTAGTCGTAACACGCAAAGATTACTGTCGAATTTTGCAGCTAACGGCTGGCGAATCTGTTTTCGTATCAGTAAAATTTGCAACAAATTAGTAAGAAATCGCTACGGTAACTATCCAGTTTAGGGGCTTTTATGTAAACAAAACCCGAAACGTAGTATATTTCCACTCTACTAATTATGCAGAACACGAATATACTAGCGTCATTAACATATGAATAATTTCGTAATATGTGCCCACCTAACCTAACAGAACCTAACCCCACGACGAGTGAATCACTATTTTATATTTTCAAACTAACCTAGGATTGTAGGGTTTTAAATTAAGCTAGAATTGTTGGGATTTAAACTAACCTGGGATTGTAGGGTATTAAACTAACCTGGGATTGTATGGTATTAAACTAACCTGGGATTGTAGGGTATTAAACTAACCTCGGATTGTAGGGTTTTAAACTAACCTAGGATTGTAGGGATTTACACTACCTAGGATTGTAGGGTTTTACACTAACCTACGATNGGATTTACACTACCTAGGATTGTAGGGTTTTACACTAACCTACGATTTTAGGGTTTTACACTAACCTAGAATTTTAGGGCTTTACACTGAACTACTAATGTAGGACTTTAGGGATTTAAAGGAACCGTAAAACACACCAAAATAATATCAATTAACTCATCTAGGTAGGCAGTTGGCCTCTGTCAACGGCCAATTCAACCTTACCTCACTCCACGAAACACAATGTTCCACTAAAACGCCGCATACGCGAATATAACAGCTGAAGCCGAATATTACGCACTGAAGCACTCGTTAATAGGCGAATATTACGTACTGAAGCACTCGTTAATAGGTGAATATAACGCTCAGAAGCACTCGTTCTTGCTTTCTTCGTTTTAAATCCGCCTGATTGGAACGTCACTACCCACGCCGGCAAAAACACAATGGTTACTAGCTGTTAAAAAAATTGTCAGTTAAATCACATGTGATGCGTCGCCGTGACGTAACAATATCTTCAAGCCAATAAGGTGACGGCACGAGTCATGACGTCACCAAACATAATAACGACCGAGGTAAACAAAGCGCCGCACAACTGGTACTTTTAACAATTTTATTTAATACGTTCTACTTATTTTAACATGACCCGCTTCTGAGTATGAACAAGGTGAGCTGTGCAGAATCCATTAATGCTACTTTTGTTGGTCTAGGACGTTTCGTTCAGAAAAGCCCCATAACTGGATATATACCATCGCTATTCTGTGTGGAGAAAGGTAATAGTTTAACAACATTGTATTTAGTTAATAACTTTCCACAGCTTTTCTAGAAAGATTTTGTATTGTGTTACTAGCACATATTGAATGGGGAATAAAGCAAATACATTCCGATGAATTCCATTCCCGGTATTGATGATTACATTTGAATGTAGGACTAGGTGTAACACTGTGGAGCTAATCGTTCCGTTATCACTTTGGGCTGTAATTAATACTTAGTTGTTAATGCTACACCAAGACAAAAGCGATTTTCCCCTCCTTGTCGCGGGGAATTTGGGGCTCCATTGCGTGTGGACGCTACAAAACACACTGTAATACCTAGAAATGTGCCTCAGGGCTGATTCAGAATGTCAACATTTAACCTCCCCGACTTTTCCAGGTTTTGCAGATAAAAATGGGAGAGTTCCCAACCTTTTCAAGCTTTCATAAACAAATGAGAGTACTGCTTTATAAAATGTGATTACAGTGAAACATGCAAATCTTACTGCTCCTGAAAATTGTCTACAGCAAAATGAGTACAATTCTTTACTTGCAAGATGATTTTTCTCCCAGCACAAATTATTTTCTGTACCCAATATATTTTGAACAAATTCATTGGGCTGCTAATGAGAATGTTATCACTGTAGAGAAGATTTGTTAACTTAAAAACACAGTTAAGGTTAAATTTCCAGGGCCAGTTATCAGTTTCCCTGACTTTTCCAGACCTGTAGCAACTCTAGTTTCTGCTCCTGACCTCACGACGAACATACAAGATACAGCTGTGCGTGCAAGCTGCGTATGTGGATCATTCTACCAGCCTTCTGCTTCCAAACATTGGGCCGGACTCACATTTTACAACGTCATGCATAGTTATTTTGGCTTTTATAATTTAAGTCATACTCTATATTCATTTCTCCGTAAGAAGTTTCTGCATAACACGTTACTGATTTTTTCTACTATTTGTTAGTTATACTTGACAAAATTTTCTAATTAGACATTTTTTTGTTTAATACGCCTCCAGGCATTCAGTTTAAAAAAGTGTAAATTAAATAACTTCATTGTATTTAAAATATGACCGTGTACAGGAGCAGAACTTAAGGAACACACAAATTGCTTGAAGTGAAAACTGAAAATAGTTTTCCAGTTTTATGAAGTAAATCGGTTCTGTAATTTTTAAAATCAGTGTGTGGAAACAAACATTCCGTTTATTTATGTAGATTTAGTTTAATGCTTCGTCTAAATACACATTCAGTTAAAATTTGTATTGACGAAGCTTGGCGCAGGTATATATATATATATATATTCAGACTTGTGAGATCTAATTGCACAGTGCAGTAATTCTAAAGTGCATGGTTTCGTGTTAATGTTGTCTCCGACATCTGTAGTTGAAATTCATTCTGAGTGTGAAAGAATTAATCTGTGTCGCAATCAATATTTGACGCTGAATTATTTTTGCCATGAATTTTAATTTAGATTAATTTAGACTACATATACTTATATGTCATATATTTGCTACATGGGCTAATTAATGCCTTGTTTGCCTTGGTTTTGTGAGGATAGTGTGCCATTGCGTAATTTTTTGTTGTTCGAAAGCCAACAATCATATCTTCGTAAATTTTGCAAAATATGTCCATAACATTGAACTTTGAACATTTCGCTTCTTTATCTACACAATAGAAAGTTGATTGTGTACGGTGATAGGTGCGAAAGAACATAACGTGAGCTACTCGGCTGTTGTATGGTTTTTTTTTAGTGAGCCGTAGTTATTTATGGAGAAAGTTAAAAAAGAAAACAGAACTTGTGTCAATATTACGTAGGGGATTCAAACGAAATGTTGGAAAGGGAAAGGGGGCGGGGGCAGATTTGTATGGTTCGGGGCATATGTGTATATACCTAGATTGAAATCGTCCCTCCATCGAGCTAATGGAAATCCATACAATAGCACGCACGCACACTCAAAGCACGTTGCGAAGTAACATTCTGTGGCCCCGTTGTCTCGAAAATGAGTTAAACGTGCGGGACGTTCGAATGCACAGTTCATTTATCCTTTATTACCGTATTTTCAGAAAATAAACTAGCATTCTAAAATTCCTAACAAAATAATTATGCCTTTGCTTTTATCTATCTTTTTTTTTATTTTCTAAACCTTATGATACTCAATGAAACAATGGCATACCAAGCATGTAACTAAGTTCTAACACATTTAAATCTGTATAATGCTTGTCGTATTGTGCATATTACGCTATGCATTTCAAAAAGAGAATGTAAAATACCTAATTAATGATACGCATGCAATATTGTGACCGCTCATTGTTCGTGTCGCGCGACAAACTTCGTAATGTTATTAAACTGCTGAGAACTTCGTTATTAGCTTCGTATTGAAACCCTTGAAAGAAACGCAACTTCCGGCAAACTATTGCAGGCAATCGCATACGTCAATTAACGTTCTTCTGGAAATATGAATGATAGTGCTTCATAACAAGTTGACAAGCACCAAAACTGTCGCTTGGTAGAAAGTGTTTATACTGGTGTCTAAAGGGCCAATTTACTACTTANGACGTACCCGCCTGTGAGCTCCACTATAGCTTGAGTACGGACGAGTAAATCTAGAGACGCCGTAGGCGTCAAAGTCAATTACGTTTAATGAATTTCTGGAGTGGAGTGAAGAGATTTGGCGGCTCTTAACATCGAGGCCTTGTGAGCCGATTAATGAATTTCTGGAGTCATCTTTTCTTGGCGATAGGAATGTTGGCCAGGAGTTGAATACCGTGGGTCCGCTACAGTAAAACATTTACTGTTTCAGTACATTATCAAGGGGAACCAATCATCCTCTAGTTTGTAATAAAAATGGTTTGTTAGAAATTACGAAGTGACAACATGGGGACTTTTTTGTTTGTGGAATAGGAATAATATTTCATATCGTGAATCGATGTTGCTGGATATTGAAAGACATCAGGATATTACAACTGCTTGAGAAATAATTATTGGAACATACCGCGAGGAGATACATTTGAACGGATTAAAGTCAGTAAGTAAGTTTTAAAATTAAGTTTTGTTCGATCTGTATGTTTTGTGAAATACGATTGGGAATTCACATGTGGATGAGACAGCGTCGAACTGTGAGATGCATCGCAAGCACCTGTATAACAACATTTAAAACAGGTTGTTATTGCACTAGTTATTCTAAGCGTACAGCTGCTCGTAACTGCAGTGCGCTTCTTCTGATGTTGAGTTTTTTTTTAAGACCGTTACAGCATAAAAACGCAAAGAAATTTTGCCAAGAAACCAAAGAAGTTTAGGAGTTTTTTTTTTCGATTTGCTGAATTCTTAACACTATTCCCCTCCTTCACTCTGCCCCTCCTTCCCACAAGTTTACCTTTTAATGCCGTCGATTTAGTTATTTAGACTAATCGGGGCGGGGTGGGGGAGGTGGCTTGCCAACTAATCCTAAAATTAAACACTCAAACAGCGGCCCACACCTCCATGCTTTGCCCGGCATTCGAACCCATGAGTCTCTGGCAGAATAGGCTGACGAGCTCTGATTAGCTGGTCCTCTGTGGCGTTACCATAGGTTAGTAGTTGAGATATTCTGCAGGTAATTGAAATTTTCGAAACTTAATGTTTTGATGGCTGCTAGGCAGACACCATCACGTGACTGCCGCCACCAGACAGTCAAAGATTCAATAGTCACAGAAACACATGTGCATAATGACAAAGTCGTGTATACAGTTACCTCAATTGCAACATATTTGCTGTTGATGTATTGGGCAGATCGACAGTCATCCGAATATCTTAATGAATCATGTAATCATATTAGGTTT